>JARWIR010000004.1:43821465-44421465 GCA_029959085.1 Nemophila menziesii | reverse complement strand
TTAACTCATAAGTATAGGAACCTATAGTGCGAGTAACTAGGTACCTATAGTACTGCAATTAACCCACAAAAATAGATACTGATAAAGCATTTAATGCAGAAATATAGGGACCTATAATACAGTTAACTCATAAGTATAGGATCCTATAGTGCGATTGAATAAAAAATATAGGGACCTACAGTGAAATCAGCTCAAAAATATAGGGACCTATACTACCACTAACTAATAAATATATTTATATATAGGGACCTAAAGTGCAATTAGATATAATAAAGGGACTTGTAGTGCAGTTAGCTAAAAAATTATAGCAACCTATAGTGCAATTACCTATAAAATTTAGGAACCTAGAGTACAATTAACTTATAAATATATGACTTATAGTATAATTAACTAGAAAAAAATATAAGGACTTATAGTGTAATTAACTAAAAATATAGGGACCTATACTGCAATTAACTCAAAAATATAGGGACCTACAGTGAGCAATAAAACCCAAAAATATAGGGAACCATAGTGCACTTAGAAAAAGAAATAGGGACCTATATTGAAATTAACTCAAAAATTATAATGCGCAATCAACTCAAAATAAGTAAATTTAGGAGTGTTACAAGAAATAGTATCATTAGGAACGAAGTTATTGCGGCAACACTAAAATGGCCTCCTATGATATTTTTAAACACCAAAATGACCTTTGATTATATTTTTAGCGGCAATATTTGCCGCTAAAGATAAACTCAATAGAGGCAAAAACAAATATTTTACTACTAAAGGTATCTTTAGAGACAAACTTATAGGGACGAACAAATAGCGGCTATTAGCGGCAAAATCAAGATTTTAAGTGTTAAAATTTATGCCGCTAAAGATACCTTTTCTTGTAGTTGTTACTTCCAAACCCCGTCACCTGTGGTTGTTGTCAGCAGCCATGCTAGCGAACCCCTAGCTTTCTAAAAATTCTAAATGACCCCTAAAGAATTATATTAATATCTTATGGTCCCCTCGAATTTCAAATTTTCCACTTGGCTCCCAACTTTTATAGTTTACCTTCTCAAGCTTTAGATTATATTTTGTTTTATCTATGATAAATTACAAGTTGAATTGTATAATATAGGGATTTGTAGTGTAACTAATTCAAATATATTTAATATATGGACTTATAGTGAAATAAACTTAGAAAGACAAATAGGAAAAAGAGTCTTCCAAAATTCAAGATCAGTTTTAGGAGCTTCAGCAATTCTCGTACCCCACGAACCAAGCATAATCAACAAACCAGCAGCAAGTGAAAGTGTCGAAGTTAACCATGGATATAGAAACGCATTCAAAACTTTCTTGTTATAAATATTAAACACCACGTTCAAAGCCCACCATGTAGCAAAATATATTCCAGTTTTCATTTTCTGTGCAGCTTCAGATCTCGGCATGTCAATGTTCAAATCCAACGGCTGTGAACTATCTGCCTCATATGCGTTACACTGAACACTTTCTTGAGATAAGGATTCAAACTTTTTGAAAGATGATATGTGATGTGGCCTTTGAACTGTTTGTAGCTGTCAACTACTGTAGTAACAGTCTTATCCGGCGGGACATGAACAAAACCAGATTTCGGGCCCAATCATATATCCTTTATTCACGCTTTGATTCTTACACCCAATAACAGAATTTCCATGTTTATTAAAGCCTTTATCTACTTTAGAAGCACTGGTTCTCATCATATGACCTATAACTTTACATTTATGTCAACTAATAGAAAAGTTTTCGTTTCCACTTTTAAATTGTTCTCTTGAACTTCTCGGTGTAAAGAGTTTTAAGGAATTTGCTCTTTGTTTTTTTAATACAATGGAGATCCAGAAGGATCATGGGACTACTCAACTAGCACCTTATTTAACAAATCTGAACCAAATAGAACACGCGGTGTTTTCCACCCATTCCTAGCTCCAAATTACATCCGGAGGGTCGGTGTGGGAAAATAAAATATCTCTTTGCATCAATCGGGCACGAGCTAGTTGATCCGCACACGAGTTGGCCACTCTATAAACACCCTTCAATGTGAGCCCTCTATTTCTTGCAAGGATCATACAAATCTGTTGGATCTACTCCGGTGGTGGTCCTCTACCAATTCTCACTCTTTAAGCTACGTCAATAACTTCCCAAGAATCTACTTCCACTTCCACCTCTTGCAACCCCAAATCTTCTACCAGTTGAAGGCCTTCACACAACGCTACTAACTCAATTACAACCGGTATGACATGATTAACGTGCATAGTAAAACAACGGATCCAATCACCATTCTTGTCTCTAATCACTCCGTCCCCTGCTCCTAATAGATGCCTATTGTTAAAACTACCATCGATATTAAGTTTGACCCCTCGCGTTGGTTTACCCCACCAATGAGTTGAACCATGTTCTTACAAGCAAAGATCCTACCCAGAATATTTCCCCATACCCTGTTATATGAGGACGCCATATATTTCGCTTTTTTAACTATCCCCATTCCACTCAAAAACTCGCCACCATTAGACACAACATTATTTCGTTCTTTCCATATTATCTCAATAAGAGACCCAAAAAATACACACTATCTTACTCCCGCGAAAAGGCTGTTGCTAGAGAGATGATTAGACCACCAAGCGCCATTGTCCACCTCTCAATTGTGTCTAACAATCTGCACTTGATATGTCCTATTTATCCTCCCATCATTCCATATATAATATAAATTAGAGAACCCTATAAATTCATTTTTTTTGGTGGGCCCAAGTAAAGTTGTTTATTGTTAGGTATGAGATAAAACATGATTAAACTCGACAACCAAGCAATGGAATAGAAAGAAACATGCTTCAATCTTAACAAACTGTATGTAACATAATAACAATCATTACAAACATATTAATTCAAACGCAAATGAATTTTAATTAACCCACTCCAAACCTTGTCAACACTATAATACACAATAACATAAAATATGATCCTGGAAGAATGACGTCAAACAGAAACCAGCATATTCAAAGTTAGAACACCAGAGGAAGAGAGAACACTTCAATCCTGAAGCCGGCAACATCTGTAACCTGTGTGTCAAGAAGAAAGGGCTTTACATAAATGATCCAACTTTAGTTTTTGATTTCCTCAACAATTTAAAACTCTACACACACACACACACATATATATATACGAGAGAGAGAGAGAGAGAGAGAGAGAGAGAGAGAGAGAGAGAGAGAGAGACTTACATTGGTAGGATTAGAATCGTTAATCAAGATGAGCACAACTCTCAATTTCTTCTATTGAGCAATTGAGACATCGAATCCCAGATTCACAGTCCTGATAAAAAAAAAATCTTAAATGTAGGGAGTTTGTTTGTAAATTAGTGATGTTCAAATAATTTAGAAATATATGCAAGGGGTACATACCTTCAACCAGGAACTAAATTCATCTACTTTTTTCTCCACATATTTGAAGCTCCAACGGCTAGTAGTAATTTCAACTGTCACACTGTCAAGGTTTGGTGCTCTTAGTTGTCCAGCACAAAATTTATTCATCTTGGGGTTTTTATGAATTAGAAGCTTAGTCAATGAAGGAAGCTCTAGATCAACGTTTATCGAACACAACATTCGGAAATCATCGCAATACATAATATTTAAGTTTTTTAATTTTGGTAACACAATTTTGTTTACCCGTTCTTCTTCGTGTTTATTCTTCTCTTTCTTGACATTTTCTTCATCGAATTCGGTTTCAACGATTTCTGTTGCATCCACTCCAATGATGGCTTCCATCTCCTTACATTGAAAAAGCCTCAGTGTTTCGAGACCCACAAGCATTTTGGCCATAGATGGTGAGAGTAAATATCTTGACATACTACAACAGTTAACACTGAGATTTCTCAAATTTTTGAATGCATAAATTCCTTCTGGAAGCCTCCGCCATAAATGCTTCAAGTTAAATAGGAAGCTGAGATGCATTGATTCTAGGCGAGCAAGTAGAGTTTGAAGTGATTCTTCGCCATTAATTTTTAAACCTGTGAAATCAAATAATACTTCTACAGAATGGCAAGAATTAACATTAATTTGTTGGAGACTATGTAGCATTCTCCTCAAGTCACTTGCAGGCATCTGACCATTCGCTATCCACTTTATGTAATGTGCATCAAAAATTGTCAAATTCTTCAAGTTGGGCAAGATGATCTACCCAAAACATTAGACATCCGTTAGTTTTCATCGATTTTGAGAACTTGGTTATTGGGTTCTCAACTTATAGACATGGTGTTATATACACACTACTAGAAACAATTATTGGGAAAACTCATTAAAGATTTTCTTTTTTTTTTGGTCAAAGAACTCATATAAGATGATAAAAAAACAATAAAGTAAATACCACATTCCAAAAAAAAAAAAAAAAGTAGTAAAAGAAGTCAATTAAAAATATCAACAATCATGGTTAAAATAATAATGAAATCCTTAAAAAAAATTGTTAGATTGTAGATCTCACCTTTTCGAAAAGACCTCCACACATTGAATTGGTGCTGAAGGTCTTAAAGCTTCTTAAATCTTGGAGAACCAGGTCTTTTAGCATCGGGAGCTCAATATCTTCTGGGTCATTTTCTTCGTCATTTGAAACAATTGTCTCCAACTGGTCACAATTTCTAATATTTATCTCTTCGAGTTGGAGAAGGTACTTCACTGCAGATTTTGGAAATAGACTTTTTCTAATAGAATTACATTTCCAGAGTCTTATACTCCTAAGGTTTCCAAGGAATGGTTGTTCAACGTCACTCCACAAATGCCTTAGTGAAGGTAAGTAATGTAGTTCCACCTCTCTTAATCTAGCTAATGACCCACTTGGAAGATTTCCATGACATAACTCTTCTAACTTTTCTGCACAGTGTATAATCAACTTTTCCAAGTTAATAAAGACACCACCACCACCTCTTGTATCCAATCTGCTGCCATCAATAAAACACTCGAAGTCACAACTGTCAAGGTTTAATTTCTTTAAATTCATAAACCCTTTCGGATCCAATTCACAAATTGGATTTGGTAACCCATTTGTATAACTCAATGAAAGATCTTTGGTGTTTGACAATAAATATCGAGTCACTTGCTTTTTAAGCAAATCAACATTAATGGCGTTGAAATACAATACATTTTCAACTTGGTATTCTCCCATTTTCTTTATATAACTGTATTCACTGAAGATTTCAAATCTTTTTAGCTTCTCATAATGCAAATTGTCTAGCACTTGTTCCAAACACTGATTACTCCCGTTTGCACAATATTGGAAAGTCTGTAGATTCTGTAATGAGCTTAAATCTGTAATGATTACAGAGTCCTCTTCCCCTCTTTTATGAGAACCCAAATATAAATCTTCTAGATTTTGCAATTTGGAAAGGATCCCAGATGGAAGAGATGGACCCTCTTTAAATCTTATATCCAGGCACTTTAGATTGCTAAGTTTAGAAATTTTATCTGGGAACTTTTCAAGTAAAGAGTTGTAAAAGCTAAGAATTTCCAACTTAGTTTGGCTGCCTATGACTGACATATCACCATCCAATTTGCAATTGTGGAAGCATAAGGTTCGAAGATTCACCAACAACCCGAGCGATGATGGAAGCTCACCATTAAAGTTACAAACTTCTAGAACTTTGATTTCTTTCATACCATTGAAAAAATCCCTGTGCATAAGTAGCTTGTGTTCTTTAAAACTAAGCCTTAGGAGTTTGAGTTCTCCACACTCCACGCCACAACATAATTGATCTATTTCATCAAAACTAAGTGAGATGGCAGTAGAAGATAAACATCTATCATCTTGAGGCCACTCTCTCAATGCATCATGTCTTACAGTATGTGTATGCTCACCAGAAGTAGCAATTGATAAACATACATCGCGTACAACATCGTGTAACTTTACATGCTTCTCGTCAGTACCTGCTAGCAGTAGATAACAACTCCTCAAATCATCCTTTATTAGCTCTACTTTATCTCTCAGTCTATCCATTGTCTTAACATTTATAAACCACTGCAATCCGTTAACATATCTGATCAAATCTTCAACTGGAATGTTATAATCTTCAGGGAAGAGAGAACAAAGTAAAAGCAGTAACTTGGACTCCTTTTCCAAATAGGTGTAGCTTAACTCTATTGCTGAGTTCACTTTCCTACGTACATCGGGAATGCTAGTCACGGAGCCTTCTTTCAGTTGTCGAAAGACCTCTCTCCAAAAATAATCTGGTTTGCCCTTCAAAGCTCCGCCGACAATCACAATTGCTAGAGGCAAGCCTCCACATTCTTTCGCCACTTCTTTTGCTATTTCATTTGAGTTCTCAGAAATTTCAGCAATTCCTTTAAAAAGATTCCATGACTCGTCTGTAGATAAAACATTTACCTCGATGGGTTTTGCTTTCATGTCAATGCAAACCTCTTTCTTTCTTGACGTTAACAAAACTTTAATCCCATAATGCTCACATTCAATAGGAATCCCAATCTCGCTGAAATCAAGTTTTTCCCAAAGATCATCTAATATCACAAGAATTCTTTTATCTTTCTTTACTAATCTTTCATAAAGCCGCTCTGCTCTTCGGTGATCAGTCTTTTCTTCAATTTTGAGTCCCAGACTTTCAGCAAGTTGATCCCGAATATTTCCAATAACTGGATCCTTGGACACAACTGCCTTTATAACCTCATCAAATAATTTTGCACCTTTAACTTTGTCAGCAATTTCATTGACAAGAGTTGTCTTGCCAACACCAGCCATGCCGCATATTCCAATTGAAGTGATTGAATTATCTCGGAGGGCTTCCATAACATCATTACTAGTCCTCGTTCGAGATTCGTACTCAAATTTTTGAACTGAAGTAAATGGCATCTGCCCTGGCGGGGCATGATATCCAATCGTATTAAAATTGCTTGCATCAGTCTTTAGCACACTAACTTCAGTAGTCAATTCCAAAGCTTGCTTACTCAGTTTATACCGAGAATGTAGCTTTGGACACTTACAAGAGAGACACCCCCATTGATTATTACTTGTACGTGTCAATATTTCATTCACTTGTTTCTTCATATTATCAACTTTTACCATCCAGCTTGACACATTGTCCATGATAACTTGGCCATCTCTTATAGCGTCATCAACTCTTACTTTTATTGTACTTTTTTCACATTCCAGGTCCTCAACTTTCTCCTTCAATGTCTTAATGTTGTTATTGTAGTTCAACAAACATTGAAGGTCCTGCCAAATTTGACTAATCAAGTTTTCTGCTGCTTTGGTAGCCAAGTTTACGGCAACCTCCTGAGCCATTTTCTTAAGTTTGCTCTTGTTTATTTCTTCAAATCCCTCAGAAGCAAATCACCTAGAGAAATTCGAGTGACCTGTAGAAGGAAAAAATAATATTAACAAAATTCTTCATATGAGTGTACACTAATTTGTAAGGTAATACAACAATACTCTTCATCATGAAAATATGCTCTTAGATCATTCACCAATTTATTATAAGACATTTGAAGATATATTTATATATATATATATATATATATATATTAATGGCGTTTTATATAACAAAGTAAAGAGAATGAAGTAGATTATAAATGCTTGGTCCGATATATGACATTGTAAATTTTCTATGTTGAATCACTTTTCATATATCGCAAAAAAGATTCATGTATACTATAAATAAGTTAATAGTGGAGAAAATGCATTGTTCAGAAAAGAAAAAAATTAAAGGAGAAAATGGTAATTATCTTCAGTAAATATGGTTTGACATAACTAATGATCTTGTTGCCAAGTTTAAGACTAAGAAGTTGGAACTGTCGTGTGACATTTTTGTCTAGTTGATAACTCTCATTTCTAACTATCCTATAATACTCAAATGGAGAAATAGACTATAAATAAATCTGCAGACATATGTAATAAAGTTATGGAGAAATGGTGGCATATCAATAGTAGGTATATGTTACTTAGTAGATGGTGATTAAGTTATGGAGCAATGGTGGTGGAATATCAATAGTATATCTATGATACTTAGGGGATGGAAGTCAAGATGTTGCCAATATGAACTGAATAGTTTTTATTCAAAATTATTAAAAATAGAAAAACTAAAAGATCTTGCAAGAAGAAAGTAAGCCTTTGCACATGAATAAAATCACTTAGTTGCAAGAAAGAATGAATAATACAAGGTGTGGGTTGTTAAGTTATAATTCACATCCAATGAATCAATGTATTAAGGAGATTAAATTTTTTTTAGAAAAACAAATAGTTTTGGATAGTAATGGTTATGAATCTTACAAAACTGAATAAATGAATTGGTTGGTTGAATTTGTAAAGCGTATTAATAGACGTAATAGGTTTGATGTATAAAGAAGAACAAAAACTTAAGAGAAAAAAGGTTGTTAGACACAGATGATCCAAGACTAAATGAATAAAATATGCTAGTTAAATAAGTGATTTAAATATCCTATTTTGGCTAGAGTACTGTGCGGGTGCAAGAGTTCTTGTTCTTTCTTTTTAGAAAGGATATTCAATATTTCAGTACAAGAATCAAGTTGTAATATTGTAAGTGATTATAGTGAATTACTTTGTGAAAGTATGCATTGTTGGTCAAACTACTTTAAACATTGTGTTCGCTTTCTTTTCATTTTTCTTCTATTGTAAAAAAATCATCTTTTTTCAAACAAAGTGTAGTTGTACTTGTGTTGGTAAATTATTAAATGAAAAATTTAAGAATGTTGATTTCTCAAATCCGAATCTGACCGGAGAGAATATTGCATTTATGGAGTTGAATACAGATATTGTTAAGTCTGATATGTATCGTCGCTGGTAGCAAAACAATTTGTTGGGGTTGTTGACATCACTTGGATGTAGGTACGCCGATCTAGGTAATTTTTGTAAAGTATTTAAGCATGTTTTATCTTGAGTGGAAAAATCAATTATAAGATAATTATATATTAAAGGATTGACTGCTTCGAGTGAGTGAAAGATGCATTTGTTGTCAAGCAATGAGTGATTTCCCAAAACAAGTCAATGAGTATATGAAGAAAGTTTCATTATCCAAGTTTGTCGAGGTGTTTGGTGTTCTAGTCAAGGGAGAAATCGTAGACTTGTGACTTACATCCAATAAATCAATGCATTGAGAAGACTTATGATTTTTTTTGGCAAAACAAGTAGTTTTAAATATTAATGGAGTGTTGGAATTGTCTGATTAGGAGTCAACCAATATTTACTAGATTCATTGGTTGGATGGGTAATTAAGGCCTATAAATAGACACCAAAGGTTAGAAGAAGAAGAAGAAGAAGAAGAAGAAGAAGAAGAAGAAGAAGAAGAAGAAGAAGAAGAAGAAGAAGAAGAAGAAGAAGAAGAAGAAGAAGAAGAAGAAGAAGAAGAAGAAGAAGAAGAAGAAGATATGTTAGACACGAGAACTCCAAGAGTAAATAATTGAATAAAATAGTTAACTAAAATGTGTAACTATCCTATTATGGTTAGAGTCTTAGGTGAGAGAGGGAGTTCATATTCTTCTTTTGTGATACGATTTTAGATTTTCTTTTGTACAAACATTAAGTTTGAATAGTGTGAAATGTTATAGTAAATTACTCTGTGGATGTATGTATTGATAGTCGAACAACTTTTAACATTCTATTTCTTTTCTTTTTATTTTTCATCTTTGCGTGATCATAGAAAATAAATTTGTCTTTTTCCAAACATGTGGGAGATTAATACTAAACCTTTTCAAGAGGTCATTAAGGTGGATATGAGTGATTGCATAAATCCCATTGATGTTAAAAAATGAATATGATTAGAGGATTTTAATTTGCACAACATGAAAGAGAATGGAACATACAACTTCTAATCATAACATACCATAGAATTTTGGGTCATAAAGGAAAAACAAGAGATATAAGTAAACGATGATGCTAATAGTGTAAACACTAAGAACCTCAAAATGTAAGTAATTTATATACATGTATTTATAGTTTTTATA
The DNA here is from genome assembly GCA_029959085.1 of Nemophila menziesii. Taxonomy (NCBI): domain Eukaryota; kingdom Viridiplantae; phylum Streptophyta; class Magnoliopsida; order Boraginales; family Hydrophyllaceae; genus Nemophila; species Nemophila menziesii. The sequence goes on along the minus strand of JARWIR010000004.1, from coordinate 44,411,512 downwards.
ACTAATATATATATATATTGTATACAATTAGCTACATATACTATATATATGGTATAATATGTAATATAATTAAGCTAATGTATATTCTATAGATAAGAATAATTTGCTAGCGTTTTACATTGACACCACCGCAAGGTGAAAGGGTAACCACTAAAAAATTGGAATGTAGAAACTCAAATTGGGGACGATGAGGCGTTTTTGTTAAGACGTCAAATAATTTCTTATAAGAGAAAACATGATGTCATTGAATAGTTTTATCAGCACCTTTCTTATGAAAAATAATCATTTAATTCTCAATGTGTCACATGTGATTGTGATTGATGGGATTTGATGCAATATAAGTATTACTTATATTATTAAAAAAAAGTAGCCTGGTCATGCACGTAGTGAAACAGAAAAACACTTCAAAATATGAAAAGTCCAAAGAGCATCTAAGATGAGGGTGGCAGGAGCACTATACTCAACCTCAAAACTAGATAAAAATAGTTGGGAATTTTTTTTAACTCAATTGTATGAGGTTAACACCCATATGGTGCAAAAAGTAATGGAGTGTCTCATATTTTGATAACTAACCCAATTGGTATCACCTCATCCAAAAATCCTCATGGAAGCGAAAGTAGTGAGATTTAAACCCTGGGATAATGTTCTTTCACATGACTAAGGACTCGCTTAGAAGTTTCCAAGTTAGAGGCAAAATGTTGGTGCATTGATTGGCATATAGAATTAACCAAAAAAGAGATATCATGTTGATTTAGTTGAGATGCTGAAGGGAACCAAGTAATCAATGAAAATTTGTGTAGTAAGTATGAGCATCATTCTCATGATACGGAGGGTGTAACACCACCATAGGCTTAGAGACCGTCTTTTCTCCAGCTATGACTTATTGTTCTAACAGCTACAAGGAGTACTTTTCTTATAATAGAAGAATTATAAAGGGAGCGTAATGAACTCCATGCCAAGGAAAAAATTAAGAATCCCCAGAATCTTCATATCATATGGTTTTTGAAAGAGTTAAGAGAAATAGGAGATGTGGGAATGAGATTCTCTGGTATATAAGATAATAAGACTATCATCCATAATCCACGGAAATATATAAGGAATGTGTTGTGGGTTAAGAAAGCCACAATATAATAAGAAGGAAATGAACTTTTGGGATCAGTCCTATGGATTTTTTTAATTCATAAAGAGACTTATAAAGTTCGCGGACATGAGATTAGAAATTAGTCCACAAATCTTGTGGTTGTTTCATATAAATACTCCCCTGCGGGTCTGCTACTTTTTTTGCAAAACATTATATAAAATAATTGGTAAAGATGTTATTAAGTGTTTGGACTATTTTTCTTTATTGGAAAATTCTGAAAGACACAAATCAATACAAATTTTGTGTTTCTACTAAAGTTTGTCCGCCTATCTCTATGAAAGAAATAGACCTATTATTTGTTATAATATAGTCTATGATTCATTTCAAAAATCATTTCTAATGGGCTAAAGACAATTTTGCCTAAAATGTTTCTATCATAACATTTGTAGCAGGAAGAAGTATAAAACTGTTCATATATTGGTAGTCCATAATTTATCAAGAGGTTATGGTAGGAAAGGTATAAGTCTTAGGCATACACTAAATATTAACATTCAAAAAGCACATAATATATATATATATATATATATATATATATATATATATATACACTTATTTATTCACCATTCTCCGGTTCTAAGCACAACACATCTCGATCTTATCAATTGAGTAAAACAAACCTTAGGAACAAGGAGCACCAGAGTAGTTTGTTTGGACTAATGTACAAGTTCTAAATAAATTTTTAAGGATATCTTATATCCTTCTATCTTATATGTTTGGACGATCATGATCGAATACTCTATACACAATAAGGATCACAATACATATATGGGGTGTATCATAAATACCACGACCTTCTATATGTAGATATTTAGGGTTAAGACCACTTAGTAGTTATTTTACACTTCCTAAACTATACAAGTCTTGCTCCAAATGATTGAGGTAATTTATTCTTTCAAAATATGTCTTATACACTACGTCTTACATTTCTTACTAATATGCTCAAATGTGCGCTCTCTAAGGAATTTTTTTAACTAATATATTTGTCAATAACATGTTTATAATGAACAAAATATCTTTCTTTTCAAAACGTCGTCAGGGTATGGTAGGGAAAGAATCAACGTTATACATAGACTCAAAGTTGATATAATCAAAATCTGTGACACATTATCATGGGATTTTGTCGACAAAATTCTTAATGATATGATCTTTCTTGAACACTATATAAAAGTGTAATGATATGTCTAACTATATTAAAAGAGTAATGATATGTCTAACTATTCCGATTTTTTGTCTTATAGTCAATGGAAATTTGGATGTATTATTTGGTGGTGTTAGGGCGAGGTAAGGAGATTTAATATATCATTATCTCTCTGCTTTAGAAATGGATTTTCCCTCCCTAATTATAATTAATAATATGTTTTAAAGTATGGATTTACTTTTACACCCTAAAAGTAAAGAATTCAAACTAAAAGAAGTGAAATTGGAGGATTATTGTCACTAGATTCATTATACATGAATATAGAAATGGTGGAAATATTAGTCTATGGAGGAAAATTTTAAATGTGTGAGTTTATGGCTTGCGGTGTCGAATATGTGCAGATGTCTTAGTATGCTTAAACTGTCTAGGATTTGTGGCACATGTTTCAATTGGATTGAATGTTCATTAGTATGGCTATCTTTATTAATACTTAGAAAAAAACTAAAAGTGTATTAATGTGTCGTTTGATTTTTTTAAGTGCTAAGTACTGAATACTGAATAACAGCTGAATAGAACTCATTCTATTAAGAGGCAGACCAGTTAAGAGCTATTCAGATCTAAATTGATCAGGAAAAACAAACAGTCTATTGGACAAGTTTCTTAATGAACCAGATTAAGATCTCATTAAGTGCAAACAAACACCCTCTAAGTGTATTTTATTATTTATCCATTAATTAGTTGGTGATTTATTTTTTTCATTTTTTGGAGTTTTTCTTATAACTATTAGTCTTGTCTTGGCTATTGTTTATAAAATATAAAAAACAATCTTTCATACTTTGTAATAGTTATTTCATCATGATGAGGGAGTTTAAGCTTTGTAATAGTTCCCTAGTGGCTTATAGTTTGGTGTACTACTACTATAAGTGGGTAAAATATTGTTGTATTCAGAGAGGAGTACGTCGTGAATCTGTGGGTACCGTAGTGGGACGATAATTCCTTAAGAAAAGAGAGCCTAACTCGTGACTCAATCTTAATATACGAATTGTATTATTTCTATATTTTTTACATAATTCAAATAAAATTCTAGTTTTATATTTCTCGTTGTAATTTTATTTGTTGCTTATAATAGTGTTCTAATCTCTACTACATTTTCCTAAAATAGTAACCGAAAAGCAGCTATAATTTCTAACAATCCTTAAGAAATTATTATATAAGTTAAGAGTTTCTCATTATGAGGTGATATGAAAACAAAGGGTCATGACTACTTTGACACCTACTCATTAGTGACTCAGATTGCGCTAATTGCATTGATTGACGATCTCGAGATATATAAGATGGATGTGTAAACGACTTTCTTATATGGAGATATCGATGACGGGATATATATGGAACAACTAGAAGTGTTTGTGGTTCCAGGACAAAAAGAAAGTTTGTAGCCTATTAATATGCCTTTATGGATTAAAATAGGCACCAAATAAATGGCATAAGAAGTTTGATAATATCATGATATCAAATGGTTTTAAAATCATGTACAAGGAACGTGTCATGGGTATGCCATTTTTTTTTTATTATGTAGATGATATACATATTATCAGTAGTGATAATTATATCATCAAATCTACAAAGATAATGTTGACAAATAAATTTGATATGAAGGATCTAGTTCTGGAAACTATAATTTTGGGAATGAAATTAGCAAAACATCCAACAGAATAATCATATCGAAGACTCGTTATATCAATAAGATACTTGAGAAGTTTAGTAAGGATGACAAAAGAACTGTAAAGATACCAGTAAATTCAGTTGTATATCTAGTTAAAAATATTGGTGAAGAAATATGTCATTTAAAATATTCAAGTAGAAGCGCTTTAATAAGTTGTATGAGACCCAATATTGATATTCAATTAATAAATTTAGTGTGTTTACTAGTAATCCAAGAAAGATAACTGGACTGCTATTACAAAAGTTCTTAGATATCTAAATATACAAAGAACAATGTCTTTCACTATACAAGATATCATATTATATCAGAAGGGCACAGTGATACTAATTGGACATATGATACAAGTGACTCTAAATCCACCAGTGGGTTGGCTTTAGCTCGGGAGGTTCAATTGGTACTTGTAAATCATTTAATAGATGTGTATAACCAAATCCATGATGGAATTTGATTTTATGGATTTGGATAAAGTTCTAGAGGAAGCTTAGTGTCCTTTGAATTTCTTCGAGGATATTCTTAATATTGACAAAAATATGTGATAGCTATTGATATACTTGGTTATATTCAACCAGATATTGGGAGAGAAACAAGTAAGATGTATAACCGTAAATCAAGACATATTCATCGAAGACATAATATCCTGAGGCAGTTTCTCTCTAGGGGGATTATCTCTATTGACTATGTGAAGTCAAAAAATAGGACTGCAAATCCGCTAATAAAAGGCTTGTTTAGAGAGAAAGTATATAAATCATTTAGGGTAATGTGTTTGAAGACTACATCACCAGATTTTCTATTATGGGATCCCTATCTAATTGATTGGAGATCCCAAGAGCTCGGTTATGAATAAAACAAGTGAAGCATTGTGGGGGTAACCCTCATATATATTCCTATGACGAGCAACAGTGCAATGTGTTAGTATAAGCTATTCTTTTAATGTTTTATATTATGTATATATATATATGTTGGGTACAAGTGGGTTAAGACTAAATACTCATGATAAGAATCACTTATGATAGTAAGGAGATGGGCCGGACCCTACGAGAATTTTTAAAGGTGAAGTACTCGTGAAACCGAGATTGTTCAAGCCCAAAATGAACTCAACTATAATGACATATACAAAGTGCGAAGCAATATTATATGAGTTCTATTCTCTTGGTTTAAACAAAGCTGAACAATTCAAGGCAGTGTGTCCACTAGTTAGCAAGTAAATATTATATCTCCTAGTAGAGAAGGTTCAAATCCAAAAGCCACATACCTCTTTTTTTTATTTTTTTGTCAATGAAAGCCAGATACCTCAAAAGCATTATTTTCCTTTGAACTCTCTCTTGGGTTTGCCTTGTCTACATCCGGTGAACAAAATTCACATTCGTGTAAGGATTTGTAGGCTGGAAATGGCTAGGATTTATGCCACACGTTTCAATTGAATTGAATATGCATTAGTGTGGTTATTGTTCCTATTTATTTGAAACAAACTAAAGGAGTATTACGAAGGAGTACTATTACGAGGGAGTATTATGAAGGAGTAACACGATAGAGTATTACGTGTATATTATTTTTTATCCATTACTTTTTTGGAGTTTTTCCTATAAATAGGCTTCTCTTAGATATAGTTTGCACAATAGAAAGATAATTCCTTTAGAATTTGTAATAATTAGTGCATAGTTGTCCAGATATATTAAGATTTGTAAGAGTTCACTAGAGGAGTATATTTGTTGTCCTACTACTATAAGTGGAAAGAGATTGTATCTAGAAATAAGTACGACGTAAATGTGTGAGCACCATAGCAGGTGATAATTTCTTAAGGAAAGTGATCTTTAGTGTTAATCCTTAGTGTTCATTCGTATTTATAGATTGTATTAAGTTCAAAACACACCCTTGCAAAAGTGTAAAGCTTTATTGTAAAGTAAGAATATACTATTGTTGAGGTAAAGAGGACAACATCGAAAGAAGGTTGTTACTTCATGTTTTCATGTAGTAGTAGTGGGTAGACCAAAATAGGCTTATGTTGAAACGAAAGGATGGATTCATTATTACCGATACAATTAGCCTTAAAATGAAAGTGCTCAACTTGACACGTGACTTTATCCAAGTGTGAGCCAAGAAAAGGGGTGGGATAGTTGTCATTTCAACTGATAGTCAACCGTTAAAATGGATGATCCAGTGGTGGGTGAAATTATGGTAGATAGTTGTTTCATTTGTTCCTCTTCACAAGCGGGTATATTATTGGTCTATTTTGGGATATGGATTAGTCATTTTTGTGTGATTTCAATTGAACATAGAAAAATAAGCTTTCCAAGCATTACATTTTGGCCTTAGGTTGATAAAGGGGGAGGGGTTCTGATAAGTTATGCATTGAGTCGAATTCACTAGGGTAGTTTGTCTAGTGAAGGGTAGTGAATGGATGTACCGGCTCTAAGGGCCTATCTGATGACCGGTTATGAACTTATGTTGAACAGATATGAAAAGTGTGAGGTGTGTCACAAATATCATGAACGCGAGACTTGTACATATTGGCCGGGAAGGACAATAATGAAATCAATGGTTGAACTGGTGCAGTACAAATGGACCAAACATTTACAATAATTTTAAATAGAGTTTTAGTATAATTTATTACTTGTCATTGAATCCAAAGATACAAAAAACGGGGGACACCTCACATTTATATAAAAAAAAGATATATCAAAAGCCACCTTTTTAATAATACTATGAGTAACTGGTATTGATTGTCTTAGCCTTGATAATGATTAACTACTACGTCGTCGAAGATATAACTATATCATCATTAAAAAAAATGGAGAAGGTATTAATGTTAGCCTCTTTGATGGAGATGGCAATTAAATTCTATTTATTATCGTTTTCTATTATCAAAAAAAATATGACTTAAGTAAACAGTTGGATTAGCTTACTAGATAGGATCTTGGTTATCCAATATAGTATTACAGATTCGGACCGAGTTAATGACTCCGAGTCCAAAGTGGCTCTCCTATGTAACAAAAAAATATCTAAATATTTATTACTTATTTATTTAAAATATCAACACATTTTCTTTTATAATTGTTTTCACTATTATCCTTATTCAATTATTAATATTCAAATTGTATAAATATATAAAAGTTTAAGATATTTTATAAAGAGTATTTTTAATGGTGAATGTATAATATTTCTTGACAAATAAAAGAATGTATAATATTTATTTTTAATATATATAAAAAAATTTACGTCGGATATTTTTTAAACAGGTAACAAGTAAAAAATTTGTTGCACGATTACACCTTTATGTGATATTTGCAACAAAGAAATTGAAACTACATAACACTTATTGCAATTGTGATTGGATAAGAGTAGTATGGTTTGCCTCTCCCTTTAATCTATTATCTTGCAACCAGTCATCCATTAAAATGGATACTTGGATGGTAAGTTTAGTAGAAAAGGCTAAGAAATTGAATAAGAAAGATAACTTTACATTTGAACAAGGGTGCACACTTGTGTGGCACCTATGGAAAAGCATAAATGATAATAAGTTCAAATATATGAAGCTGGACCCACTGTATACTATTGATAAGGTAAGAAAAGAATTGACGGAATATGAAAATACAAATTATCCTAAGGATGTCAAATATGAACTGAAGGATAATACAAACCAAAATAATACTGTTAAGATAAGAAATGAAAATAAGGAAAGGATAGAGATGGAAAAGGGTAAATGGATCCCACCCCCTCCTAATATTATTAAGATTAATTGCGATACTGCAATGAGTAATAAATATGTATCTATCTCTTGTGTTTTCAGGGATCATCTAGGCAACATACAAGAGTACAAAGCTTGGGATGTAGCAGCCGATTCTCCAAATGAAACAGAAGCCTTGGGCATACTTAAAGTTTGTATCATTGTTCGGGATTTAGTTGGATCAAGAGTGATAATAGAGAGCGATTGTCTTAATGTCATGCTACCGTTGGAGAAGAAGCAATTTATTTCTATTCCTAAGATTTGTAATATTATTAAGAGTGCTTATTATGTTTCTGAAACTTGTAACCCTATTTTTAGATGGATTAGTGGAAATAGGAATAGTTTAGGCTGATGGGGTAGCCAAGCATAAGCAATTTGGCAAGATAGTTGGCTCGTGTCTTAACATGTACCCAAGTAGGCTAGCTGAAATAATAAAATACAAGACCTTCCTTCCGGAATTAGCTAATTTGTAATAAATTTTTAATAGAGTAATATTTTGGAAAACAAAAATGACACAGTCCCTTAGAAAATTAAGTCACACTTAGAATTTCAAATAAGATTTCAAAGGTAATTGCATCCCATGTTTTGTGATTTGATGAACAATTGACAATTGTGGTAGAATATTAAGAATTTCATAGTCAAGGAATCGAAAGTTTAATGGTTAAAAAAGTTTCATATATATTACGATGCAGAGATGGCACAATAAATTTTTATTGTGGTCTATACTTTTTAATATCACTATAAGTCAATATATTCTGAAAATATTACACTATAAGTCCTCATATTATGTAAAATAAGTTATATATTATGTTCTATGGGATCTCTATATTTTGACAATTACCTATATTAAAAAAAGTTGAAAAGTTAAATTAATCAGTTAGAGTTATTTTCAATTAAAAACACAACTTGTTTTTTAGATTTTATAAAAGATTAGGGGTCTAGTAAAATTCTCAGTGAAGACAGGCATAAGCTATTATTTTACAAAAAAAAAAAAATTAAGAGTAAAATAAATATTACTGCAAACTGAATATATGGATACTGCAAACTTACACCAATTTGGGGCAATCTAACTCAGGATCATGGTCGCTTGGCTTTTTATTGGTTCCGCCACTGAATATATGGATACTGCAAACTTACACCAATTTGGGGCAATCTAACAATCTACACAACCCCCTCCCTCCGCTTAAAGGGGGTATCTAAAGCCCTACTGAACTCTAATAGATGTGTATTGTGTACTTAATATCTTTATTAAGTAATTAACCATTTTGAGTTATTGCAAAAAGGTAACAAAAGAAATTATTACGCTGAATTTTGTTTAGTATTAGTGTGTTTTTTGTAGAGCGATAAGTTAACTCTTGAATACTGGAAAAATATGAAAGAAACAACAAGATCTGAAAATTCAGCATGCATTTCTTCTACAATTGAAGTAGTAATTTGTACCTTTATATATGAATCTCTTCCTCCTGCTTGTTTTCCGGTGTTCAAAGGTGAGATTTTGAGTGTTATAGAGCTAGATAGATTGAGTATCTGCAGAAATTTTGTCAAGGTTGTGGAAATTTGAAAGGTGTTGATGTTATTTTTTGTGATTAAAATCTGCAGCTTGATAATGTTTTGTAGCTTTGAATTAGCATACTTTGCATGTTATAGGGAATGAAGAAAGGAAGGAATATGTTCTCCTTTGATGAGAAGACATGGAAGGAAAAGATAAGGGCAAAGAATTTCCAGTTAGTACATTAAGAGAATATATAAAATCAATGGTAAAGGTAGTGGATGCATTTGGAATAAAGTTCAGTTTTAAGTTTACGCAACATAGATTTCTTTGGGTGTTCTTCTATTAGTTTTAAGTTTACGCAACCAATTTTTGTTAAAGCAAAAACTAAAATTTTTAATCGAAATCGTGTCAGTATCGATGCATGCATATCAATCCCTAAGAATAACATGTCATTAAGTAAAAAATATATCTTTAGTAGACCAATGCGTACTAATATGAAGGTACTTTGGAATGGAGAAACAATAGATTTATTTATCCCCAGCGAGGTATCCGGTAAGCGAACGTTGGGTTTAACTATCAACTAGAGGTGTATCTAATTCAATTTCTATAAGGCTAAAAACAAATTCGGTGCCGGAAAATTTATCAATGGAGTGAAAAAAAAAAGCTTCAACCCATTGGAACTCACAAATGATGAAAACCTACTCGGCTTCAATCCCTCCGTCAATTAACGGTGAAGAAACTGATCGAATACAAACGGTAATAGTACTATAATGGTGGAGAACGATGCTACATTTTTTTTATTTGAATTTCCGTTAAGTGGTCTAAGTGGAGGAAAAAACGACAAAAATGGTACAATGAAGACTAAGGTGTGTGTAGTATTTGAAAATGAAGCTTATAAGGTTAAGAAGAAAGAATAATTAAAAAATGAGTCAATTGTTGATTAATGCTCATTAAAAAACTTATTTAGAAAAAGGTGCCTAGAATAGGACACTTTATAGAAAAATGTCTCATCCCAAAATACCTTACAAATAATAATTTAAAAAAAATAGAAAAAATCAACAATTGGCTGATTCTAAATTGGTTTTAAAAAAAAATCAATATACACTTCGACACAACACAACACACACACTAAACACATAGTAGAGAAAACAGAACGGTCTTTGAGAGGAGAGAACAATCGGCGATGACGACGAGAAGCGGCGAACGGCGACGGCAGTGCATACAACCAGGAGAATCTACTCCGGCGAGCAAACTAGCCAACAAAATCAGTCAATCAAACTAAAGATTCGACTCCAAAACCCAAAAAAAACCCATACGTAAATGAAAAAAACCCAAATATTATCCTATTTCTATGTTTATTTCGAGGTTTTTGATAGTATTTCACAAGTTAGAAACTTTTTTTGTGTGATTCATGAAGAAAAGCACAACAAAAATATAGTGCATGTGGATTTTGTTTTATTTCTACTGATTTCTTAATAAGTTATAAACAAATTCTTACTGATTTATATATAAAAACCGAATTTAGATGTTACTAGGGTTGAAAATATGATTATTTGATGAATGTGTTCTATAAACTTTGATCGACATGAATGAATGATGGATCAGAGTCGTAAAACGTGATTAATGTGTTAAACAAGGACCTATAGTGCAATTATTTGAAATTTTTTGTGGAATAACTGTAAAATATATATAAACAGGGGCCTGACATTGAAATTTTGGTATATATTGTGCATATTATATACAGAATGTGTAGTTTAGAGACCTTATAGTGTAATTACTACAAATATATAGACACTTAGAAGGTAAAACATGTGTATTCTGCATAAATGTATTGGTAACTATATAAAACATGCAATTCCATGTTTTTGTAACTGTATAAAACATGGAATTCCATGTTTTGGTAACTGTATAAAACATGGAAGTCCATCTTGTGATTACTGTATAAAACATGGAATTAACTCAATTCAGACTACTAATATATCTTCTTGTGCTTGGAGATTGTGTAAAAACAGGTGAAAATGGCACCAAGACGAAAAGATAAAAATCAAGTAGAAGATGAAGAAGCAGAAAAGAGGAAATTTAAAGAAACATACAAGTTAACTCTAGCTCCAATTGTAAAGTTAATGACTGGCAACCCATTTACTGAGCAACACCTTGAATGGTGTAAGGAAACACCATTCTATGAGCTACTGAATGGATTATACAAGCTGAAAAAATGAAAAGGAAATATTATATTAAGGAAAGGTGACATTATAACTCAAGAAATCATAACATGCTACTCAAATCAGAAAAAAGGATTTATATTAGGAGAAATAGTAATCAAACTCAGAAGAGAAGATGTAGCTGTAATAATGAGAATTAAAGGTGGAGACGAAGAATTCCCTAATCTAACAACTGAAGAAATTGGTGAATTTACAGAGTGGCATAGTAAATACTTTGGAGTAGAAAAGAAGGTGACTGTACAAATAATAAGAGATTTGTTGAAGATTATGTTTGAAGACATTCCAGATGTGGAGGGAGAAAGTAAAGAAGAAAAGAAGGAAAGAAGAGAAAGAATCGAGAAAGAAAGGAAGGCAGATTTCCCACTCTTAATAACACTTTACGTAATGGGGAATGTAATGTACCCAACTACAGGAAGTGTAATTAAGAAAAGAGATATAGGACAATAGAAATGATAAGAGAAAAAATAAATGACTATGACTGGATGGGGAGACTGGTAGATTTGTTAGATGAGTCCTTGGAAGCTTATGGTAGTAGAAATCCGAAGAAAGTAATCGGATGTGTCGCAGTCCTAGTGGTAAGAAAAAAATCTATTATACATATATATATATAAGTTTATAAATCGTACTCATATAATAGTTTGTTATGTTTCGCAGCCTTGGTTGTACGAATACACAAATTTGGGAACTGAAATAAGGCCAAAAGCTTGGCCAAGAATATTAAGATGGAAGCTAGATGATAGAGACAGCAAGTTTAAATCGTCAGTAATTGATAAACTTAGAAAAAAAGAGGTAAACTGAAGATGAGGTTTATATATATTAAACATTTAACTAAAACTGTACATATCTTCCACAGGTTAAAAAGAAGATCGTCATAAGCGATGAGGAAAAAGAAAAACTCAATTTACAAAAAGAGAATGAAGAAGAAGAAGATGCTGATAGTGTCGTATCTCTAACACAAAGAGAGTCAGAAGATGGAGAAGAGGAGGAAGAGGAGGAAGAAGCCGAGAAAAATGAAAAAGGTAGAAAACAGCAAATGAACTCCAATTAGTGAACTATTATAAACATGGACTTCCATGTTTCATATAAGTAATTCCATGTTTATAACAGAAAACCCATCATGTTCCCTTCTAATAGATTAACAGTATTTTTTTGTCTTGATGGTTGCAGATGAAGAAGATGAAGAAGATAATACTATCAAAGAATTACATGAAGAGTTTGATGGGGCTTACAAAATACAGCATGCCTTATAGAAGGAGAAATGCAATTTGCAGAAACAATTAAAAGAAAGAAAAGAAATAGAAGATAAGAAAATAAAGAAGCTGGAGGAAAGTATAAAAAAACTGAAAGATCAAGTCAACTAATTGACGATAGATAACACCGAGGTTAACGTACAACTGGTAGAAAGAGATGCAAGAATCAAGCAGCTCGAGGAAGAAAGGGAAGAAAGAGATGCAAGAATCAAGTAGCTCGAGGAGGAAAAGGAAGAAAGAGAAATGAACAAATATGTAGATCAAGCAGTAAACTACGGAATGAACCAAAACACACCACCACGAACTGAGCAAGAAATAGAGATGGAGAGGAACATGGAAAAACAACCTGAGGTGGCAGTGGAAAATGAACAGGGAACGAGAAAAGAGATGGAGGGGAACATGGAAAAACAAACTGAGGTGGCAGTGGAAAACGAAGAGGGAACGAGAAAAGAGAAGGAGACTAGAGAATCTGCCGGAAAGGAGAATGATCGTGTTGTAGGTGAAACTGCAGAAACTGAAAACACTCCTGTAGGAATGGATGAAGCTGAATTTGTCGTGATGGGGGAGAAGACAGATGGAGTGAAAGTGAGCTAATTGGTCACGTGGGTGAAGAATAAGCCGAGAAACACAAAGAAGAAGATGGGATCCGATTTCACAACACAGAAGATGAAAAGAAGAAAAGTAAGTAAAGAAATTAAATTCGAGATAGAGGAGCCGGTAACAGAAGTAGAACATGAAAAAGAGGTTTGAAAGAAGAAAAAACAAGATCAGGGAAAAGGAAAGGGAAAAATTGATGAAGACGAGAAAAGATGGGGGAAAGTGGTGTACAAAAGAAGAATCCACAAGAAGACACCTTACGAGTTACTCGGAAAAAATATCTTCAGACGGTGAACAAAATTTTTGATATAGAGAAAGATAAATTGTAAGAAAAAATGAAAATTTTATAATTATTTAAAAGTTATATATACTAAAATTTGAGATGTGTTAATTTACAGGTTTGGAGTGTGGGGATCGGAACTGACTTGCCCCGTAACTGTGGAAGATATGCAAGCATTTGCAGAGGAGAAGTCAATCGAGAGCAATGTAAGTGAAAATAAGTATAAAAAGTGATAATTAAAGACTAATTATAACAATTAAAACTGTTTTTTGCAGGTTGTGGAAGCATACTTGACACTATTATAGGGAGAATTTAATAAGACAAGTAAACACATGTCAACTGTACAAATAATTTATGCTGTGATGTACCAGGTTTTCTTCATGAGTACTGAAACCATGATGAGTAAAATAGTTTTACTTATGTACATATAGCAAAACATAGAATTACATGTTTTGATAACTGTATTAAACATGGAATTCCATGTTTAATACAGTTAGCAAACATAGAATTCCATGTTTTGATAATTGTATTAAACATGGAATTCCATGTTTAATACAGTTAGCAACATGGAATTTCATGTTTTGATAAATGTATTAAACATGGAATTTCCTGTTTAATACAGTTAGCAACATAGAATTTCATGGTTTAATAACTGTATTAAACATGGAATTTCATGTTTAATACAGTTACCAAACATGGAATTTCATGTTTAGGTAACTGTATTAAACATGGAATTCTATTATAAGTGTCTATATTATGCAGTAATTACACTATAAGGTCCCTAAATCAGTAACAAAGATTAATTCTGAAAAATGTTCTATTTATGCAGGGGTATGTGAATGGAAATGATGAAGAAATCATAGAAAAGAATGTGAAAACTGAATTCTTGAAAGCTCTCGATGACAAGAATACAATCATCTTGATTCCGATACAAACTGCAGAGGACGACGATGACATGAAAGACGTGCACTGGACGTTTCTCGTGTTTAAACCGAAGGACTATGCAAAAGACAGATGGAAACTTTACGACCCGGCAAGCAGAATTATGAACCATGCATTATCAGAGAAAAGCAAGAAGAACGCTGAAAAAGTCTTCAACTACCTAGAACCAGGATCAGGACCAGATTCCGAGAACCCAACCCAACCAGAATTGAAGATTATGGTCTGCCCATAGATGAATTAAGGAAGCCAAGACATTGGAGTGTTTGTATGCATGTATGCGGATGACATATACAAAATCGCAAAAGTAAGGGACAAATATGAAGAGAGTGCAGCAGAGAAGTACTGAGAAAAGATGTATATGCAGTTCATCAACAACAAAGACCAAAGAATCACTTATGAAGAAGAAAAATGAAGAATTTTTTTTAAGTTTTTAATATTCTGTTGAAGTTACTTTTTATGTTGTATGTTATTTGACTTATTTGGGAAGTTTTAGTTTGTAATGTTTAAGATGAATTTTTAGACTTGTTAAGTATTATCAAGAATTTGATTACTAATGATATTGTTATGGTTTATAATTATTTTTGTTAAAAACTAAGTGTTAAGAATAAAACAAAAATGTTATGTATTGTTTAACTTTTCACGATACAAACTACAACATCAAAAACAAACAAACAATAGGCATAGTTGTGTATGTATAAGTATGTGTCACAAATAAAAAGTTCAAGGAAAAAGTGAATGTCAGCAAAACACGGGGGAAAAGTCAAAAACAGAGAAAATTTCCATGTATAAAACATGGAATTACATGTTCCAAAACATGTGTGTTCTGTAGAATATTTTGATAACTGTATAAAACATGAAATTCCATGTTTTGGTACCTATATAAAACATGGAAATCCAAGTTCCAAAACATGTGCAGAATGTTTTGATAACTGTATAAAACATGGAATTCAATGTTTTAGTAACTATATAAAACATGCAATTCCATGTTTATACATGAAAATCCATCTTTAAAACATGAAGATTGAGATAGCGAGTTAAGCTACATGGCTCCAAACCTGTATTAAAAGACAATAATACTAACATAATGAACAACAAGACAAATATAAACACAAAAAAGTTCAAAAATTTAACAATACAAAATGTAAACAATGTTAAATACGTGAATATTAATAGACCGTTACAATAATATAATGATCGTAAAACAAAACATCACTCATAGAGGAGCTTGACAGGATTTAGCATTATGGTGTCCTCGGGTATGGCAACATCCACATGTTATCATCCTAGGTTGGTGCTCAAATTCACCACGAGACTTGAAATGCTTCGTTTTTTGTTTTCCGGGAGGAACCTTGACGATTGGAGGAATGACAAAAACATCCCCCGACCCGGGGATTAGTGAAGGTGGACTGAACGTGGAGAAAGCAGGAACATTGCGCGAGTAGCATTCCCTGTATAAAGCCGTGTGGTAGTACCTCTTTATGTACTCTAGACGATGACATGGTTCTACTGCTTTTTGCAAAATCGCAACAGCGTGAGGACAAGGATACCCGATAAACTGCCAACCTCCACAAGTACAAGAGCATCTTTGAATATCAAGGACGTGAGACGGGTCAGCAAACCTCCAGATTGACGGCACACGGTCCAAGGACGAGATTTATCGAAATTAGAAGCGTAAAGAAGCTCGGCCTCGGGAACCAATCTTGTCGTCCACTTAGAAGAATCCACAAACCTCTCTGAAAATTTACGCATTACCCAAAGGCGGGTTTGATCGATTAGCTCGATGATAGGAAGTTCGTCCCACTGTTCATGCTTGATTCTAGAGTCCAATGACTCGGAGACGTTTGAAGTCATCTCCCCGTAACGTTTCCTCGGAAAAAACGCATTAGAGAAGTTCTATTTCAAAGTATTGTCCATGAAAGTACGACCTACACCTTTGCCTTCACTAATGAAATCTTCAAAATCTATCTCGAATTCTCCAGCGTTTGGAGCATGTGCGACCTTATTTAGCAAAGTAATCATCGATTCCTTGTATGCACCCATGCCTCTTCCTTTTATAGCGTCGCGTAGGTTTTTTGTATATGAAATAAACAGAAAGAATGGAAGTCGTCTAGAAAAACCTCCCTGACCGATGATATAATGCCTTGGAAACGGTCGGAGATGAAGGTGATTCGACGATCTTGGACCAAAGGATTAAGAAACCTGAGAAACATGTTCCAGTTTGTCGTGTCCTCGGCTTGAACGACTGCGAATTCAACTGGGAATATGCCTGCATCAAAACCAACAAAGAGAGGCAACACACCATAAACAAAAGAAACAGATAATAGAAGAAAAAGGATAGTGCAGAGAAGGAATTCCATGTTTATAACATGAAATTACATGTTTATAACATGAAATTCCATGTTTTAAACATGGAATTCCTTCTTAGAAACAGGGGAAAATAGGGGATAAGGTCAAGAAAATGAATTTTTGTTCCCGTCCTTTGCAATTGCAACTAGAAGGTGTCCCTTGTACTTGCTGCTCAGGTGTGTGTCGTCTAAAAATAGCATTGGACGACAAGATTTAAAATCGTGAACACACCCTCCAAACGCAACAAAGCATCGTTCAAACGTGAAAGTCAGGGGATCAAACTCGTAATGAACCTGTGTGGATGGATCGACCGATTTCAAATTGTCTAGGTAAGACCGTAATCGATGGAAAGACAAGGAAAAATCGCCGTGAACTTCGTCCTTGGCCTTTTTAGACTATTATAAGTTACGGTGTAGGTTATGTCGAAACCATATCCGTGTTTCATCTACCTAATAATGTCTTTCGGAACAATATCCGGCCTAGCCCTAACTTTTTCAACGACCAAATCAGAGATAACATTGGGGTTCATAGCCTTGCTAACCATGGATTTCATAACTGCACCACAGTTGTGCTCGTTCACCAAGGTACGTATGTAAAAGAATCTGTTGCTACGTTCAAGAGAGGCGTAGAATTTCCAAGTACGTTCTAGGGTTTTAAAACCTTTGCAATGCACGGAATATTCATCTTATAATTATGAGTGAAGTAATAGTTAAACCCCACTTCGTTCGCAAATTTAGCAACTGCAGAACGAAATTCGGTAACGCCTCCGTAAAAGCATTGCCCAACATGACTGATTAGTTGCCTCCAAGTGTTACTCTTAAGAACCAAATCTTTATGACTACCGAATGTATGCTCCTTGGGATCGTGCAAAGACGAGGACCTTTTATAAGGAGAGCAAGAATCAACAACTGTGATTGCCGAGCAAGCCATAGACTAAGACACATCTATTTCCCGATCATCCGTGACGTAAATATCCATACGCTGCAGAGTTGACTCGTTGATCGAAAGTTGCATGTTCGATAAGTCTTCTTCGTTGCTCAACACACAGTTAACGTCATCTCTGGCTGAATACACTAAATGCGTGGAGTTTAATACCAAGGAGGGCCATTTAGAAAGCACGTACTCGAAAACAGAATCGAGACCTCTGTTCACGGTATCGTGCGATTCACGATGCGAATCGCACGATATGATTGCGATTCGTTATCCATTCGATACGTATCAGGCCTTGTATCGAAGTGAAGTATGAATCGATTTTGAATCGGGCCCGAATCGTGTGAATCGGACTGGATCGCATCGAAAGCCCAACTCGGAACGATTCAGAAACAGAAAAAATTCCAAGAAGAAAAAGAGAAAATTGCCTAAATTTAGGAAGGCTGATTACATAATTACTAATTAAACTTTAATCCAAATCTAATCACCCAAGTTTTTCTGTCAAAATCTTAACTAACCCAAGTTTTTCTGTCATGTGTGTGTTACTCGTGCTTGGGCCTTGGC
Organism: Nemophila menziesii; assembly: GCA_029959085.1. Lineage (NCBI taxonomy): Eukaryota > Viridiplantae > Streptophyta > Magnoliopsida > Boraginales > Hydrophyllaceae > Nemophila > Nemophila menziesii. The sequence goes on along the minus strand of JARWIR010000004.1, from coordinate 44,393,163 downwards.
TTCCAGGTTTTTCTTTTATTTTTGTTTGAATTCTTCATTATCTTGTGATTGTTTGTTTCTTCTGATAGTTCTTTTCAGACTTCGTAAATTCTTAAACTTCGATTGTTGAACTTTTTTTTATGATACTAGATGATGGATATGAGTGATAAAATGATTTTGTTCCGTCAAGTTAAGGTATATATGTATGCAATGAATTGTGCCAAGTGGCATGAGATAAAAAAAATTATAATTTGTTGGACACTTGTAACCGTCCAAACTTTAGGTTGCTGGATTTTTTTTTTCAAACAAATGATACTACGTGATAAGTAGTTATTCATTGTATTTGGTCAAAAAAGAGAAAAAACTAGTGCCCATTACTTTCATTTAAAAATTAGCATTTTAGATATTAATTTTGTCCAAAAAAGTATAATAATTTTATAAGTTTAAGAATATTTAATTTAATATTTATTATTCATTAGTAATTTTAATTTAAAATATTATAATTAACTTAAATATTATAAATATTATAAATTTTAAAAAATTATATTTGAATCGTTACGATTCACGATTCGATACGATACACGATTCAAAAAAGTGATATTTCGATTCACGATACGATTCACGATTCGTGAACTATGATCGAGACTCGGTGGAAAGGGGAAAAGTCCATAACCACAGCCATAACCATCTGCAGTAAACAGTTCATGACATTAGTAGTTGGACATGATCACATACACAAGCAACAAGGTGGAAAGGGGAAAAGTCCATGTTTCAAACATGGAAATCTGCAACTGCAAAAAAAATGCAGCGCATGCAGCTTAAACACGAAATTAATCAAAACTGAAGCAACGTATCAACAAAATGAAGAATATACTACACATACATATCAAAAATGCTGAAAAACATAATCAAAAAACACAAAAATGTATAAAATGTTAAAATGAAAAAAAAAAAAAAAAAAAGAACAACACAAACATACCACAACAGAACATGTATATGAATGAATTCAGAAAGTATTCAAACAAAAATCATTAAAAACAATACAAACCTTGATAAACAGGGGAAAATGAAGGAAATTGAGAAAGAGTAAGAAACTCAATCAAATTGCAGTAACAATGAACAATTCAAACACTAGAGCTCTTCAATATATGAATTCGTAACAGTAACACAAATCTGTTCAAAAAAATCGAACAAATGAAATAAAAAATTAGAAAAAAACCAAAAGGAATAATAGAGAAATAAAGTGTGAAATTATTGTATGAATTAATGAGCCGAGCTAGAAAAAGCTAGAAGAGAAGAGAAGAGAACCTGGATTCAAGCAAGAGAGAGAAGAAGAAAGTCGAGCTCGACAGTTATGGCGAGAGGGAGAAGAAGAAAGTAAGCTTGGCAGTTATGGAGAGAGAGAGAGAGAGAGAGAGAGAGAAGAGAGAGAAAGTGGAAGAGAGATAAGATCTAAATAGATTATGGGAATAATTAATAAATTGTTAAATAAATATAGTATATATATGGGGTAAATTAGGAAACAAAAATATATTAGGGATGTTTTCTACAAATAAGTAATTAGGGAGGTATATATGTTTAAATAAAAAATTAAAGGCTTAAATAAACAATTAGGGAGCTTAATGGTGATGTTATCAGCAATAACCCCTTAAAAAATAAAGACAAAAGTTTGGTTGACCTGGTGAATCCGCTAGTCAAAATATTGAATACCTCACCACATAATATAAATGATATCGCTTTTGGTTATTTTTTGAGTTCAAGTCAAACAGGCCTAAGCCCTTTTATAGTCCAACCCAACCCAAATGTCATTATTTCCCTCAATATTTACCCTAAATCTTCTAACTCGTCACTTGACTCTAGTCAAACCAAATCAACTCCAGTTCATAACCCTAAATGCTCTCCTGTCCCCTTAGATACCATTTTCACCCCCAAAATCTTCCTTAACCCTCTATAACCTCCATTTCCTATCTCCTCAAATTACCAGCTCAGATCTTCCATCTCTACCAACCTCTCCATTCGCCCCTATACCCAATACCAAGTATAAGAAGTATGATAAAAAAGTATAAGAAATACGATGAGAACTTTACAATGGCTAATGGTAAGGTCTCCATCATAAAAAGTACAAAATAAAGAACACCTCAAGAAATATGAGAGTAGAGGTGAATCGGAGTAGTACATTATGGGAGTTCAAATTGGGTGTTAAGAAACAGGTAGCGACTGAGTCTAGTGGGATTCAGAGGATGGTTGGGGTGATGCTGATTTGGTGAAAGTGCAGGTTTTGGATGCTAATATGGTTTGGGGGATTAACCACATTCAATCCCAAAGCGAATCATGATACACCTAGCTTGGAATTGCCAGGGGTTTGGCACACCTTTGGAAGTCCAAACCCTAATCGATATTAGAGCTAGACACCGACCAAAGGTAATTTTCTTATCAAAAACTAAAAATCAATATTTTGTTCTTTATAAAATTGTTAGTATTATGATAATAAAACTTATAAGTAAGGTGGAACCAGTGGGAATAAGTAGGGTCTAGCGTTATTAAGTAAACACACATCTGGTAGTAAATTTATTGATAAAAATTAGCATTATATACATTGTGAGATTGAGAATGATAATGGGGAAGCAATACAACCTACATTTGTATATGGCTCACCATTAACTGTAAAAAATTTAAATCACTAGAAAAATACTCTACTTGTGCCCCTCATAGTAACATAGCCTGGAACTTAATTGGATACTTCAAAAACATAAGATACCTGCATGAAAATATGGGTGTAGGATAATAAAGTTAGTAAAACAATGAAGAAGTTCAATAGTTCTATTAAACATCATAAGTTAAACCAATTGGTTAATAAAGGTTGTACCTACTCTTGGTCAAATAGAAGAGCAGGTAATAAACATATTAAAATTCTTATATATAGATGTATATGTAATGAAACATGGACTAAGGCCTACCCTGATGCTTGGGGGACATTGTTACCCGCATTGGGTTCTGACCATAGTCCATAAGTTCTTTATTTCACTTAAACACATATTACAGATTATAAGAGATTCTACTTTGAGAATTTATGGACAGAAGAAAAGGAGTGCTATGGTTTTATTAAAAACGTGTGGGAATCTAGAAACACTATTAAAAATATTACTGAGAATATATTATAATCTAACTTACACATGTGTAAGAGACGACTAAAAGTTTGGAGTAAGAAAGAATTAATATAAAAAATTGATATACTAATGTAGAAATTGAGAGTTGTAACTAAATCCACCTCCTTTGATGATAATAATAAATATGAATACAATAATATAGTAAAAGAAATTGAAATAACTTGGAAAAGGGAGGAGGGTTTTTGGGCTTCAAGATCTAGGAATAATTGGTTAAGAAAAGGTGATAGAAACACTTCCTTCTTCCATGCCTCTACTATAGTGAGGAGAAAGTATAATAAAAGAAGTAGAATTCAAAATGATAATGGGACTTGGAAAAATGAATTTGAGTTTATAAACTTAAATATTCTTAACTACTTCAATAATGTTTACAAAGTGTTGGCACTAGAGACTTCTCTAGTTTTCAGGATGTTTTCAAAATAGAAATCACATCAAATATGAATAAATCTCTTTTGAAAACTATTGAAGTAGTTGAGACTGGAAAAGCTATAAATGAGTTGGGGGCAAATATATCCCCTAGCCCTAATGGATACCTGAGTTTCTTCTTTAAAAAATATCAGGGAATTATTAAACTGGATGTAATAAAAGTAATAAATAACTTCTAAGCCTTGGGGAGATTAACCAAACTTTTATATCACTTATACCAAAGATAGAAAACCCGAGAAATATCAAGTACTTTAGGCCTATAAGTGTCTAACTTAATATATAAAATTATAGCTAGGATTCTTGTAAATAGAGTACAACCTCTCATGAAATATATCATTGAAGGAAATAAGTCTGCCTTTGTCCCTAGAAGGAATATATAAGATAATTCAATGATTTCTCATGAGGTTTGTAATTTTGTAAAGGAAAATGGATCAACTAAAAAGTATAGTATGGTGGTTAAGGAAGATATTCAAAAAGCTTATGAATATGTTTAATGGGATTTTCTCTATAGTCTTATGATTAAAATAGGATTTGACTGTGGATGGTGCACTTTAATTATGAATTGTGTCACCTCAGCAACCTACTATGTAATTATAAACGGACAACCTTTTAAACTTAATAAGCTTGAAAGGGGGATAAGGCAAGGTAATAATTTCTCTAGGTTAACACGCCTTCTTTTTGCTAATAATTGTGTGTTTTACGTTCTACTTATGAGAATATAAATAGTTTCAATCGTGTAACAACAAAATATGCTTTGGCTATTGGTCTCACACTGAACCTCAGCAAATGTGGTGTTAAGTTTTGTAGCAATACACCAAACCATATACAATCTATATTTGTAGCTAGACTGAAAATAACTAATAATCTTGTGGACTACCTTGGTCTACTCACTGAGTGGGATATACCCAATATTAAAGATAACTTAATAGTTGAAAAAGTGTTAACAAGAATAAACAATTGACAAAACTTATACTTAACTAAGGCTGGAAAGGAAACACTGATAAAGGATATACTTCAAAGTATACCAAATTATTATATGTCCTCTTACTTATTTACCTAAATAACTATATGACCTTATCTCCTCACATAATGCAAAATTTTGGTGGAGATGTAAAGGTGAGAAAAAAATATACTAGGGAAAATAGAATACCCTAATTTTTAGTGAATATAAGGATGGTTTTGGTTTTAGGGATTTACATATTATGAACCAAGATTTAGTAGGTAAACAAGCTTAGAACTTTATGTCTAATACTGAATCACTTCTATATAAAATCCTTAATGGAAATTATTTTAATAATTACTCATTTAATGGGGTAGTGGTAGGATGCTAACCCTCTTGGGTTTGGAGAAGCCTTCTTGCTAGAAGGCGTGTACTTATAAATCATTAGAGATGGAAAGTGGGGGATGAAAAAAGTATTGATCTTCATAAATTAAATTGGATAACTAACATCAATGAAGTTATTACACCTCTCAATGATAACCTAAAAACTGTAAATGATCTTATGTTGGAAGAAACAAGAAATTGTAATATAAACCTACTAAAAGATAACTTCAATGAAGAGATGTTGTTGTAAATAAAACACGGAGATTAAATAATAACAAAGAAAGTAATGACATAATAATAAAAGAGACACAAGATTTACGTGGATCAGCAAATTGTCTACATCCACAAAGGTTCACACCGTTTCACTATAATATAGAAAATCTTGAACAAGAAGAACAACCCTCTTCTATGTTATACAAGAATCACTCTTATGTTTTCTCACAAGTGTATCGTTCACACTCACTTTTTTGGTCTCTTACAACTCTTGGTTGTTGATCACAGAACCCCGGCACATACCCCACCCCAACCCATATATGGGCAAAGAATATGATACAAAGAACTATAAACTATGGAGCCCCATATATATAGGAAATATTACTCAGGGAACAAGTCTAATAATTTCCTAATATATTATTACTTGAACCTCAAGTCAAGTAATATCTTTCTTGGTCTCCAAGTTTAATTGAACTATTGGGATTGGACTACAAGCCACAACCCAATAATTCCTCCGGGCGAAAAGTGCCAAGAATCTTCATAGAAACTCGGACCTATCCAAGTTTACTCACGCGAGACCCATTGCTCGATGACAATCATCATAGCAACATATGTGAATCTCTTCTCAATCTGCAAAATGATATAGTCCTCCCTCGAAAGAAATCTTCATTTTCTACATCGACTGCACTTAGCAACTTTGATCTTCATCTTTCATGAACTCTTGTCATATGAATCCTCCCACAATTAGAATATTTTCTTCTTACATTACCCCCCTCGAACCTTAGCTCTGATACCAGTTATGTGAAGAAAAAACACGGAGATTAAATAATAACAAAGAAAGTAATGAAATAATAATAAAAGATACACAAGATTTACGTGGTTCAGCAAATTTTCTACGTCCACAGAAGTTCACACCGTTTCACTATAATATAGAAAACCTTGAACAAGAAGAACAACCCTCTTCAGTGTTCTACAAGAACCACTCTTATGTTTTCTCACAAGTGTAACGTTCACACTCACTTAGTTGGTCTCTCACAACTCTTGGTTGATGATCACACAACCCCGGCACATACCCCACCCCAACCCCTCTGTGGAAAGGGAATATGATACAAAGAACTATAAACTATGGAGCCCCATATATATAGGAAATATTACGTAGGGAACAAGTCTAATAATTTCCTAATATATTATTACTCGAACCTCAAGTCAAGTAATATCTTTCTTGGTCTCCAAGTTTAATTGAACTATTGAGTTTGGACTTCAAGCCACAACCCAACAAGAAATGTTTGAGAAGATTTTAAAAATTGTTATACCTTTAATACCCATATGTGATTGTATGATTTGGAGCCTTAACAATGATGGGATATACTCAGTTAAAGTAGCCTATCACCATATGAAAGAACAATCTAATATAACTGAGACCCAAAAGAATTACTTATATCCAACTTCTTTACACTCCATTGATCCTGTGGTTTGAAAGATGATATAGGGGATGAAAACCCCACCTAAGGTTAGGAATTTCATGTGGAAGGCACTAAAAAATCTCCTGCCTACTAATGAAAACCTATACCATTGGAAAGTTCAAGATACTCAATTGTGTAATATTTGTAATAATATGGAAAAAATGGTGGAAACTTGTTTTTTGATTTCTCTTGGGAAAGAGCTGTCCAGCTGGTTTCACCACTTATGTTAAGGACTGGCAACCAATGTACTACTAAGCTAGACACTTGGATGGATGAGGTCAGTAACGATGCTAATAAATGATAGAAAAAAAAAAAAAATGCTTATTAATTGAACAAGTAGTTATACTAGCTTGGAATATCTGGAAGGATATGAACGGTTTCATTTTTAAAAATACTAAGCTCTGCCCAATAAGTACTTTTCAGAAGGCTATGACCCTATGGGAAGAATAATTTTTTTTAATATATCCCAAGGATGACCTTATAAGTCTAAGGGATTTACAAGATGGTCCTTATGATTGATCATCTTAATGGTAAAATTACAAGTGGGAAAACCAAAGGCTCTGAGGATGACATTATATGTCTGAAGAGGAAAACACAAAAAACACGGAACAAGTGATGAATTTGAATGGTAAGGATCCAGTCAACACATAACAAAGTGCTCTTATTCATGATGGAAAAATGCTCGACCCCCAAATCGCCCATTCATGTGAGGCTTTCGAAAATTAAGAACCACACCCGTGAGTTTCGGATGTGACGGGATCAGATCCATTGCGGGTGATTTGGAATGATAAATAGGTCGGATTTTGTAGAGTCATTGTACATGTCAATTTTTTTACATATGAAAGTTTAACGAGTAAATACACTGTTTACCCCCTGAACTTTGGCCCGATTGACAGACTGCCCCCCAAAGTTTAAAATGCGACTAGTTGCCCCCTAAACTTTAACTTCGTGACTCGATGCCCCTTGTGTCCATTCTCCGTCCAAATTTTTCGTTAAGTCGCAGCTTAGATGCCACGCGCCGTTAACTCGTGACTCGTTGCCCCCTGAACTTTTTTTTTCAGAATTAAATATTTAAAAAATCATTTTAACAGGGGCAAAATTGGTATTTCAAAAGCTTCTTCTCCATGATCTTCTTCTCCAAAATTTCTTCTCCATGATTAAAGCTTCAAACCTTTAAATCTGCAAATCTTCAACTTTTCAAATCTTTAAATTTTCAAATCTTTAAATTTTCAAATGATTAATTTTTTAAATAATAAATTAAAAACAAAAAATTTGGGTGAATAAAAGTTAAAAATTCAGAAATTAATTCTTTTTATTTCTTTTCTTGTTTACTTTAAACACGTTTTTTATTCAATGATATTCTTAAACATTATTTACTTAAAGAAGTTAATCCAGAAATCAAAACCCAAAACACTGTACACTGGAATATCATGGGTTGTGCTGGATCATCACAAGCCAAAACTGATGGTTAGTAAATAATTTTCCCATTTAATCCTAAATTTCCGTTCATTGAATTAATGAATCATGGGGTTTTATCGAATCTTCATCGCATTCATTTACCTCATCCATTGCTATTTTCCTTCTCTTTGGCAATTCACACCCAGCATCAGAATGGCTATAATCAGAGACTTTACTAACAACTTCTCTAAGAAAATCAAACACACTTTAACTATGAATACAATGCTTTAAACACACTGCAACAATCCGCCTTATTTCATGGACATCGATCTAGCTTCTTCCTTCCATTCTCGACCAAAGTTCCGCCTTATTTCATGGCCATCGATCTGGCTTCTTCCTTCCATTCTCGACCAAAGTTCCGCCTTATTTCATGGCCATCGATTCTTCCTTCCATTCTCGACCAAAATTCCGCCTTATTTCATGCCATCGATCTGGCTTCTTCCTTCCATTCTCGACCAAAGTTTACACCTCCGCCTTATTTCATGGCCATCGATTTGGACCAGATCCAAGACCCTACTGTTGGGCTTTTCACCATAGCCCATCATCCTATTCTGCAACCTGACCCAAATTCCGGTGGGCCTTACTTCACGGTCAACTTCTCTTTGCCATACTTTTGAAATGATTGAGAGAGAGAGAGTTGAGATCCGATGAAATGGTAATATGATGCGAATTTACAAACCATGTATCGATCTGAGTTTATTCCGAAATAAAGATGTGGATCACATAATGGATATTATTCTTGTTAAGTAGATCTGGTTATTTGAAGTGGTAATATGATAATATGATATTTACAGACCAGATTTTTTTTATCGAACTTTCTCCATTAAAGAAGAAGAAGTGTAAAATACCTAAAATACCCATCTTTAAAAAAAAGATATAATTAACAATTTAAAAAAAAATAATAGGGGGCAACTAGTCACGCGCGCGTGTAATGCACGCATCAAAAAATGGACGGAAAACAGCAAAAAGGACTAACGAGTCACGAAGTTAAAGTTTAGGGGGAAACTAGTCGCATTTTAAACTTTGGGGGGCAGTCTGTCAATCGGGCCAAAGTTCAGGGGGTAAACAGTGTATTTACTCAAGTTTAACGAAACATATAACTTAAGATCTCCAATATATAGTAAAATAATTATCGATCTTAGAAAATGTAACTTGAAAATTTAGAATTTTTTTTATATTTTAGGAAAAATAAATTTTAAATTTAAGAAATATAGGAATAATGTCATGATAGAATATAGAATTATTAAATGGATTATTTTTGGAATTTTAGAAGATTTTTAAATGGAAGGAAGAAATAATAAACATAGAAGGAGAGGACTATGATCATGAAACCTATAATTTTTTCAAGTAAAATGATAAATATTAATTGTACATAATCGGGCCATACGGGTTTGCGGGATTCAGTTTTAAAACCTGCAACCCGCAAAAATATAAAAATATTTTATAAAATTCAAATCGTAACCCACCCAATGAAACAAAAACTCATCTAGTTTCTGATTAGTTTATACGGGTTAATCGGGTTGATCAGGATTTTTAATCTGATACACACCCCTAACACAAGGTGTTAGAGAACGATTGTAAAGCAATCATGGAGGCTCTAACTCTTAATCTCCAAGTAGTTAATCCTACTATTAGTAATATTATACGTAGTATCTATTTTGTAGTTGAATTATGTAATTTTTCCTTCTCATTTAGATCTAGAAGGAACAATATAGTTATTGATTAGATAGCCAAAAACTCACACTTAGCTAAGAGTTAAAGCTTAGATAGGATTTTTGTCCCTTTTAAAACTTATAACAATTGGCGCTTCACTTTCAAAGAGAAACTAATTATCTTGGAATATTCTATTAATGAAAGCTATTAGAAATAAATAATTATTATTATAGGGATACTTAGCATTAGTTGTATAAAATTTGGTAACTTGTATGTTGGAGACCATTAAGAAAATGATTGGGCCGAATTTGAATAACAAAAATGGGTTCATAATTATCAACAATCTAGCCCATTTCAAAGCCCCTGAAACATATCAACAATTATAGATTACAAAGATCGCATCGATTCTACCATAACTAAGAGTAAACCCAACACGGAACCTCTGACTGCTTACGTGTACACCCTCTCTCTCTCTCTCTCTCTCATAATTTTGTCACCTGCAACACTCTTCCAATTTATTTTCCCGTCTCGTGTAATCCTCGCTTTTTTAACTTCTTTCTCCTATGTATAATGACATATTCATCTCTATATATGTGTATATGTATGCATATGTATAGCTCTTAGCTCAATATGTTACGTTTCGTTTTGTTTAAGGTACGCCGATCTAGTTTTTTCTTTCAATCTCAGTATTCTATCATGTAATCTCTTCTAACTATTTGCGTGAATTTTAATAATCGTGGTAGAGTGTTTAGTTGATTTAATTAAGGTTCAACTGGATCATATCTATGTTTGTGTTTATTATATTGGTATGTTGAATTTTTCGTACATGAAAGTAATCAAATTAGGGATTTGGTTTGAAGTTAGTTTCATGTTTTAACATTTTGTCTAGTTATATTTCAAGTTTTGCTTATTATTTCCCAAATTTTTCAGAATTATGTGATTTATTTTGGTGTTTGTATGAATTTATAAACGTGAAAAAACCTATATGGCACTCTAGCATTGTTCCCACGGTATATAACAAAATTTAGATGATTTTGCATCCTATAGGACTTAAAGTGCAATTAACTTGTAAAAACAATTAGTAATATAAGGAGGTTACTGCAAATTTTGCAAAATATAAGAATATTTTGCGCAATTAACTCAAAAACATAATCTTATTTTTCAATAACACTTTTGTGTAGTTATATTTTTAGTTGTCCTTATGGTTTACCCAAATTTTAGAATCTTGTGAATTTATAATAGTGAAAAAAAAATCCTCTATATGGCACTATATAGTACAATCAACTCAAAAACAAAACTAAGTAGTAATATAATTACCTTGTAAATTTTGCATAATATAAGGACTTATAGTGTAATTAACCCCAAATATATACTAATTCCCCCGCCCCTAAAATTTTGAGAAATTTCACTCTTCTTCCCGAAACCTATCAAAAACTCTAAAAGTCAAGTTCCTTTTTGCTTTTTTTAAAATAAAAATATATCACTATAAATTATGTTTGTCAAACTATAAATTATTTTGCATACGCAATTAATTTTAAACATAACTTATTTTTCGTAATGTTTGGAATAACTTATTTTACATAATATGGGGACATGTAATGGACAAAAAGATCCTTAAGTTTATACTTAATACTAATACTAGTTATGTTTATCCATTTTTTTTCTAATGAATTTTGTAATTAATCGAGATTAAATTTTTTATTTTTATTTTTCAGTGACCAGGATTTAATTCTCTTTGCGCGTGTCCCATTCTCTTCTCCAAATCAAAACTCACCACCAAAAAAAAAAAAACCAAAATGGAGGTTAAACTCTGGAACGATAAACGCGAACGAGAAATGCACGAGAATTTCGCTGAGATATTCGCGATAATCAAAGCAACTGAAAAACTCGAAAAAGCATACGTACGTGACATAATCTCGTCTTCCGATTACGAATCAGAATGTCAAAAACTAATCGCACATTTCAAAACCCTCTCCTCATCCCTAAAACACACAATCCCAAACATAGAACAATTTCATAATACTTATCATATGGATTGTTACGCCGCACTTAATCGATTAATAACTTCCGGTGTACCAGCCACGGTGGAGCATCGAGCAGTTACCGCCACTTTGTCAAATAATTCAGCGGCTGTGGCGGAGTGTGTTCAGAATTTTATAACGGCGATGGATACGTTGAAATTGAATATGATTGCGGTTGATCAAGTACATCCTTTGTTGTCTGATTTGTTAGGGAGTTTGAATAAGTGTTTGATTTTGGAAGGAGATTTTGAAGGGAAGGTTAAGATGAAGGAGTGGATTTTGAAGTTAGTTAAAATGGAAGCGGGTGATGAGTTGAATGAGCAACAAGTGAGACAGCTTCATTTTGATCTTGAGTCTTGTTATGATTTGTTTAGGGCTGTTTTGACTAATTGTGGGAGTTAGTGAATTTTGTTTTTTTGTAATGTGTTTGTAAATAAAACAATGTTTTGGACTGGTTTAAGTTTGTAGGAGTGGGAATTGGTGTTGGGATTTATGATTTTGGGTTTTTTGATGTGCTAAGAGATGATTGATTCAATGTGTAATGGGAATTGGGAATGAGAGGGAGTTTTTGCTTATATGAGTTGTGATATTATTCGGTTATGAAGTGTATGATGGAAATTTTGGTGGGTGTTTGTTTCTTCATATATTTGTTTCCGTGTTGGAAAATATGTTATGTGATGAAATTAAAGTTTTTGCTTTCTCATGAAATTAAAGTTTTTGCTTTCTCATGATTTAAAGCTTTTGCTTTCTTATGAAAATGAAAAGTAGTTTGATCCCCCGTACTTTTCACTTCACACCTTTCAAGTAATGAAAAAGAAGCAAGGTCGTTGAACTAACTGGTTTAGCACACAAGAAGTCACTATCGAACTATAGCTAAGTTTATCTTGTTGTTTTTGTTCCTCTAATGGCGGATGCACGTTTGTTCTACTTGCGCTACTATGCTATGAGATGACGACCCATTAGTGTTACTGGTCGTTATAATAAACGGCCTACTGTGTAAGGTGTTATTTTACATGAGAATATGTGTTATTTTACATGGGAATATCTGTCGGTCTACTATTCATGGAATCATTCAACCAGTTGAAAATTGACCACTACGCCATAAAATCATAGCGCGACCCAATTAAAGGCTATTGCAACAAAGTTTTCAAGTATCTTTCTATATTGAACTACCAATGAATATAGATACGGTTAATTTATCTAGAAATATAGTGGTGCTTTTTGTTATAGAGATCTGCTAATCCACATATTATCCGATCCTTGGTAGTTAGAAACTCAACAAAATCTGAGTGATAGTATCACTTATCACATAATCATAAAATTCCTGACATCGAGGGCCGAGGGCAACTGCGATATCCCATCCTTGGTAGTTAGAAACTCAACAAGCTCCGAGCGATAGTATCACTTATCACATAATCATAAAATTCGTGACATCGAGGGTCGAGGGCAACTACGATCGAGGGTAACTGCGATAGCTCGAGGAAACCAGATATGTGCCCGAGAGTGTTATTATAATTAGCTCGAAAGACGTAACATTATTTTAGTTGATCAAGTCGGGAAAAAAGCGCAAAAAAAACTATCAACATCTCAAGAGAAAAGGCAAAGCAACGATATATGCTCCCTAGCAATTAGCAAAGTCTGGGCTAATTCTTTACAACCAACAACATAGAAAAGCAAGAAGTCGATAAGTTCAAGGCATCCAGAGCGCCTTAGAGGTTTGTCCATTGGACAATATAATATTTATCTCGAGAAATATATCCTGTATTTTGTTTCTTGTTCTTTTTTCTGGTGTAGAGATGTAGTATCAGATCTAAGATCTATGTACTCTTTTCACTCGAAGAGGTTTTTAATGATGCAGGTTACACAGAGGTTGACACACAGAGGTTGACAAAAGATCCCCTCTTTAAATATTCACCAACCTAATAAGGTCGCATATCAAAACTTCTTAATGAACCCCTACGACTCTTTATTATGAGGTCAGCCAAACGATCATTGACTAAGAAACTCGCATATCAAAACTTCTTATTAAACCCCTACGAGTACCTACTAGGGGGTCCACCAAATGATCACTAATCTAAGAAGGACGCATATCAAAACTTCTTACGGATCCCTTACTATCTTCTACAAGGGGGTCAGCCAAATGATCATTATGTCTCGTCTTTTGTGATAGAGCTAGAGACTCACAAGACATCATTTAGGGGGTTTTGTTAGTTTTAAAGTGGGATTTATCTATATATTTGACTTGATTTGAGTTTGAAGTATCTTAGATATATTTGTGTATTTGGAGCTATTAGAGATCAATTGTGAATTAAGTGTGTATATTCTAGGTACATGGTTGATACGATACGCCAAGATAAAGCAAAGAAACTAAAATGTCAAAAGAAATCTCGAGTCAAGTCACAAAGGAACCAAAAAGTCTATTAGAAAGTCAAGTGCACATGCCGGCAGAACAACATTGTCAACTTTAAAAATTTACGATAAATAATTGGTGAGATTTCTGATCAATCCCTTTAAGATATATATATATATATATATATATATATATATATATATATATATGTGTGTGTGTGTGTGTGTATAGTTATGAGTCTAGATGACATGATAAGAAATTGTTGGTGAGTCAGAGTTGAGACGACGGAGTTATGCAAGTTTTTCCATAATATTAAAAACGTTTTTGGGCTACATTGGACCAACCCAAGTGAGCCCACATGGAAAATAATTTTTTCAACAACTTTCTAATTGTAAATTGAAGATAAAATAAGTTACACTTCAGGGTTTTAAAAATGAGGAACTCCTGCGAGAAGAGAAGCAAGAAGAAGACAAGTCAACATCATCATTCCATCCTTACCATCATTTTATTTTGTTTTTAGTGTAATACTTTTTTTCTTCTTTTACTGAATATGACTCTTTTAATAATTATATTTGCTTTCATATTATGCACTAATTCACTCATAGCTTGAGTATTTCTTAATGTACGAGCCCTAGATTATGGTTTGGATTAATTTTTGTTAATTTGGGATTGTTTATGATTTCAACGAACAAGTTATTTAACTTTGTTCTTTTTTTTTAATTTGGGAACCCTATTAAATACTTCAAGTAGTAACTTGGGATATCATGTAGACTATACTTGGAATGAGAGGTCAGAATGTGGATTCAGTATATGAACGGTTGATGTTTGTTTAGAACCGGAAGGTCTAAACGAATTGGATAGTCACATAAGGTTAGTTCTTAATCATTTGAAGGCTTTTAAGAATCATTCAGGAGAGGCCCCCTAAGTAAGAAAATAGTGACTTTTTACCCGGAGGGTTTAGGTAGAGAACATAATCCTGGCTAATGGTAAAATTACTAATTCGCCCTTTACTTAAGAATAATCCTAAGACATAACTAGTGTTGAGCATGAGCGACTCTCGAGCTATATTTCTCTCATTTCACATATAATATTTCAAAATTTTCATTTAGTCCCTGTCTCTTATTATTATTTTTTGCATTTTAGTCCTGAAGTAATAATTAAATTATAAAAATCTAAAATATCAAACTATATTTACATTTTGATTTTTCGTCAAGTAACACCCTAATTACACTTATACAACACAAAATTACTCCTTAGTCCTAGTAGAGAATGATAAATCTCACTAATTTATTAGTTGAGAAGACTAGTACGCGTGCGAGGAGTATTTCTAGATGTGTTATTTTTAGATCGTGCCTCAAAGGACACCAACTTTTTAGCGTCGTTGTCGTGGACTATTTTGTTAAATTAGTATTTTTTTCAATTTAAGATGTTTGTTGTTACTTTTTACGGTTGTTATTGGCTTTGCTCTTCACATGTACCAAGCTCGCCCCCAAGCGGTGATTATGATCACCCACCGCTTAGAGGATTGTCTTGAAAATGTATGTGGACTACTATTCAAGTCTCGATCAGATAAAACCAATGGAAGAATATTAGGTTATGAACAATGGGCTAAAACTATTAACAAGCCCCGTACCATTACCTAGAAACTCAAGGATAGAACAATTCATGGGTCGTTGAAGTAAAACAACCAATACAACAACAACCTTTATTACTTCTCAAGAAAGAAAGTCCTTGGAATATATGTTTGAATATCATATGCAAAGGAGAGAAGAGATAGAAGAGGTACATGGAGAAAGATTGATGGTGGAGTCTAGTATGGCAGAGTAAAAGTTAAGCAAAATTCAAGAGACTGGACTCAATTAATTAGAAAATATACAAAATTGGAGCCTTTTGGGATAGTTCTAGATTAGGGTTTTCCCCTAAATAATAGAACTCGTAAGGCAATTATGTAGAATTCATATGCTTACCTTGCACCACAAAAAATCCACCAAAGGGAAGAGTTGGAGGAATCTGCGAAGTATAGTGATAATGAGCATGTGATTGGAGACATTAGATTGGTTGAGTTAGAAGCATGCAAGGGATTATTCCGTGTTGTGCAAGATTTTAGATGAAACTTGTTGAGAATCAACATGTAACCGATGAGAATTATTCGAATTACCATTGGGGTTGGGAGTAATCATAACGATCATATAATGTGGGAGTTTATGACCGTTGGAATAATATCCATGAAGATGACCGACAACTCTTTGGCGGGTACGAGACAACTTAGTTCTGACTCGATAAATACCCTCTTCCAAAATATATTTTATTTTTATTTTCCCTAAGACTTTCCAACACTCCCACGACCACGCCGTGCCACCTTCCATTTACTAGGTAGAGTTTTTTGTTGGATAGTAAAACGAAATTCATCCGCAAAATAATATTTTGCATTTCACAAAACCTATCTTCCATTTAGGTTAGGACCTTAATATCTTAAACTTTTAAAATGTATAGGAAAAGAACATATTATAAAATTAATATTTTTCAATCTCTATTTTCAATGTTAGAATTTTTCAAGATTTTTGTTTTAAGTGTTATCTTACTCTAAAATCATAAAAACCATTTGAAAGTCTTTTTAATTTCTAACAAGGCCAAGAGTATTGTAGTAGCTGTCATATTGATGGGTGGGGATTGAATTTCGTAAGCGACGAATCCCTCTAACGTAGTGGTGGTGATGTATAAATAAGTATGACTCTTTTCTTAAAGATCTCTATTATAATGTTAGTTTTAGAATTATTGTCCAAGAAACACCTCAAATTAGAATTAATGCACATTTACCCTCGCTGTTTTCTTCTTGCCCATAAAAGGCACTCCTTTTTTTTCTTTCCTATTTTACCCCCTCACCCCACCCGCCGTCCGTTTATTAGTAGTTAGTTCGTATACATTGAGTCAGTTATATATATCCTATGTCTCTCTCTCTTTCTCTTTCATCTCTATCTCTTTCACTCTCATCTCATTCATCTCTCTTCATTACCGTTTAAATTTCAAATTACACGCAAAAATCACCCTTGGCAGCAGCAGACAGTACAAAAGTGTACGTGCACGAGTGCTGGGAAACATTCCCATTACTCAACATTAGCCCACAAGTACAAAAGTGTACTTGCACGAGTGTTGGGAAACATTCTCATTACTCAACATTAGCTCACAAGTACAAAAGTGTACTTGCACGAGTGCTTGGAAACATTCCCATTACTCAACATTAGCCCATAAGTACAAAAATGTAGTTGCACGAGTATTGGAAAACATTCCCATTACTCACCCTTTACAAAACTGTACTTGCACGAGTTCTGGGAAACATTCCCATTACTCGCCCTTGACAGTAGCAGTAGATAGCAGTAAGGGCATTAAAATATATATACCTTAAATGCCTTTTACGGACAAGTGGCTAAAGTGCGTGGTGCTTATTGGGTATTCACCCTTAATTTTATGAACTATCCTTCTTTTGGAAAGGAATGAGAGGCGAACAGATGAAATATGCACGATTCATCTTGTCACTCTAATTTGGACATCTTCTTTCTAAATAAGAGGAGAGATAAGAAAACTAGTACTAGACTTAATCACTTGAACAGGTAGTGCTGTGAATTAGGTCCTACATATTTATATAAATTAACTCCCAAATTTACTTTTTTCTGATATCCCAAACCCTAATAATTGACGCAACCTAACTCCTTTTTTTTATAACTTTTAGTCCGATACTTGAAAATTCATGAATCTATTCTTGCATGTTACCCAAAACTGAGCAAACCTAATTATACTGCTACGGCCATGTTCTTCTTCTCCCGTGAAAAGCATTAATAGAGTTTACAACCACCATCACTGGGTAGAAGAGCAGTGAACAATTAACTGTAAGAAGAAACAGCCTTATATATATGCAAAAGCTTTTTTGCAGCAGCACCTGCAGTTGTAATCAATTTCTGCAAGAATCAAGCTAATATGAATATTAAACCTGCCAAGTATATACTAACATTGACTAGGATCATGAAAGTTTATATTAATGGTATAAACTGGAGACTGGACCACATATACGTCAAACTTTTGATATATTTTGTCTGGGTGCAAATCTTGTAGTTGCAGTAATAAGGCTGGCCATAATTGAATACGTCAGTTTATAAAATAAATGTTTCATTTTTTTTGAAACGTGCAATTAGTCTATGCGGGACTGCGTTTTACAAAAGTTTGAACGTGTTTTAAAAGCATAGAAAATTGGCCCAAATTAAAGAAAACTGAACTCTTTAATGTATGGTAAGGATTAACGTTCAAGAAATTCCTTAAATTCGAATTAATTTTCTTTCATCCTATATTATTTTTTTTCTCATAAAAAAAGTTATATATTTTGTTTTTTTTTTCTAAAAAAAGAGTTATTTAAGGTTTAAACTTATTAAAACTCAAATTTTGAGTTTTTAAATTTTGAGCAAATTATGAGTCTTGGAAATTTTCATAACTTATTATTTTAAAAAAAAGACCGTGTTTTTTACGAGATAATAGACAAAGGCGCAGGGGTTTGATGTAATATAATAAAAATTATAAAATTGTGGCAACACTTAATATCTAGATATTGTCTATTTATTAAAAAAAAGGTTTTAAATATATTATCCATTTAGAATTTTAAGATACTTTTTTTCTACTTTTTCTACTATTACCTTTATTAAAATATTAAAATTTATATTTTTAATACACATTTAAAATATCAAGATAATTTATTATGGTATTTTTGTAAAAGTAAATGTAATTATTATATTTTTTAATATAGTTATAAATTTTTTTTTAACAAAGAGATATATATATAAAGTTAAGTGGATAAATTTTATGTAACAAATAGAACAATATTGAAATGCATTTTTAGTAAAATTAAATGGTAATAATGAAGTTCTTTGAAGATGCTAAATTTTACACAACTAAAACTTCAAAATAAGGAAAAAAAGATTTATAAAAAATGAAAAATACTGCAGTTTGTCTAATAAGAAATTTACACAAATACAAAGCGGGATTATACAATATTTTCCAATATCCTTGCATTTCAAATACATTACCATATTAAAAACGTTCAATTTCATATATACAAATAAGTAAATATATAATGATAATTGACAAAAAAGTTCAATTAAATCCAACTATGTCAATTCCATATACTTTCCTTGCTCAACAACTTTTGTCGTTTTTGGTTTACCATTAGACTTACAAAATTATTTGTTTGTTTTGAATACTAAATATTACTTAATATTTAAGAAGATTAGCTATTTTTTCCAAAAAAAATTACACATACATTTTTAAAATCTTGGGATTGGGGCGGGCTTAAGAACTCCGATGACCCTCATAAGTCCGCTGGATGTATGTATTGGAAAAGTTTGAAAGAGTGGATAAATCTTTTATGATTAATATTGGGTATTACTAGGGTTGTAAATGAATCAAGCGGCTCACGAGAAGTTCGAGCTCTACTCGGAGAAAATCTCGTGCAAGATCGACTCGAATATAAACAAGCCTAAACTTCAATTTAAGCTCGATAAGTAAACAAACCCGCTCGAACTCGTTCATGAAAGATACGTTTATATTTATGAATTATAAATTAATATATTATCTATGTATAAATATATTATTATACCTTCAATATCAATTTAGATATCTTTAGTTCTTTAGACATTTATTTTTTCATTAATATTACAATTTATATTTTCATACCACACTCTCCATCAAATACCAACCGTTTATGAAAGTTCTGTTTCAACCATAAAAAAACAAGTTGTTCATGAGAAACTCGAGTTCAGCTCTAAAAAAGATTTTTCTATGAGTTAAGCAAACAAATTTTAACCTCTTTGACTTGGATCATTTAAATCTCTGCTCGACTCCTTTAAATTTAAACTCGGCTCGACTTAACTCAGGAATTTAAACAAACAAGTTGTACATCTAGTATTCGACTCGGCTTGACTCGTTTATCCAAAAACTTATCACAAAAATATCACCAATTAATGTTATGGATGGTAAATGGTTAAATCATGTAAAAGAGAAAAAAATCAACCAATAAGGAGAAACGATATGATTGGACCATTTATCATCCCATAATGGGTGATATTTTGGCAACGAGTTTTAATGTGATACGTAAGTACCCAACATTACTCATTTTTTATAACTTTCTCGGTTTAATTTAGTTGAAATTGAATAAATAAGGTATTAAGTATTTCTTTCCAATAATTTTAGTTTTTTTTTCCTATTGTGAATTTATATATATACTACTCTTTCCTATTTTTTAATTTTGTCCACTTTTAACTTTTCATAAGCTTTTTGAAGAAAAAATAATCATTAAATTTTAATTTACTAAAATATTTGTTACAAAATATTTAATGAAACATAAATTTTAATATTTCAATAAAAATAATAATGGAAAAAAATTAAAAAGTGTGATCTTGATATCAATTATTAGACAACAAATTGATTAAGTTTGAGGAACGAAAGGAGTATCTTTTAAATTTTAATAAAAAAATATCATTTTAAAATAATTTTATTAATTTTTTCTCTCAATAATAAAATTATAGAGTAATTCTTTATTAAACACGATATAAAATCTGGTATTTTTTTGAAAAAGCGCGGTAAGAAGGGATATGTTGAACAAAACAGGAAATTATTTTGTAATCTTTATGTTTATGAAAAGGTAGCCGAGATTATAATAATTGTTTTTAAAATATATTTTGGTTTTAAAAGATATGTCTCATTAACCCATATTCATGTATATTATAAATGTATGTTGGGAAGTAATTATTTTAGAATAAAAAACATTTTTAGAATAAATTATAATATTTGAAAAAATAATTTAAAATATTTTTGAAATCTAAAATTATTGTAAATTATTTTCTTAAAAAGTACATATTTAGAGTTTCTCATAAAAGTATTTTTCAAGGTCTAAAATATATATAAAGATCTAGAAACACCTTTAAGTACTTTAAAAAAAAAAAACACTTCCACCCAAACAGACTCTCATAGAAAGACCTAATGATTTTTACCCATGGGTTGACTTTTGACAATTCTGGGCTCGGTTCAACCCGTAACCCGGTTTACCGTTCATATTTAATTTTTTTTAATAAGGGGCCTTAACCATATTTCCATTTCTCAACTTTTTTATACGTTATATTCTCTCATCTCCTACCTTTCTTATCTTTTCATTTCTCTGGAAAACTATAGTTTCTACTAAACAAATCATGAATATATACAAAACCAAATCGTATTTGGTGTGATTTTGTGGTGGTGTGTTCTGATGGCTTGCTTTTCCAACCCTATATATATTGAAGTGTTAACTGAAATGGTGTATATCACCATTTCCGTCATGTATAAGAAAAATTATATGAACTTATATTTTTATTTTAAATCTCTCATAGTAATCTATTTATTTATTTTATTATATTATCCAAAAAGTATATTGGTTTTTATGTCTAGAACTATGAGTTTAACTCTAAAATCTATGTGTATGTATAGTTTGTAGATAGAATTTGAACCTTCATATTTTTACGGTATTATTTTATGTGATTTTAATAATTTTACGTTTATAGTTATGGTTTTTGTGCAACTAGGGATATATAAATTTTCTTGTATGTGTGTTTGCAAGCTTGATTAAAACTTTATTGATTTAACTCTATGAGGCCAAATCTTTTCTCGATACCTGCTTTTATTAACAAATGTTTATCAAGATCTAGGAGTTGGATTGTTAAACCATAATTCTGTATCTAGGAATTTGGAAAATTATTTACTAAATAAAACATCTTCTATCAACAAATGCATGTTAGAGTATATATCATCTCTAGGAATTTGTTATATAGTGTCTTACCCCCTGAATAGAGGTTTCATCTTTATTATTGACCGATAAATTGAACAAATCCAATATTTGCAGGGACTCGAACATTTTGGTGACATATTAGTCATTGTTAAACTAATAATTTTCTTGATGAACTATTAATTTTAATATAATAGGTATTAATTATTGTTTAATTTGTACAGATGTTATCAATGACAAATGATTGGTTCAGTAACTACCCGGTGACTGATTTGACAAGTGTTTGGTAAGCACTCCTTCATAGTAGTGTCATTAAACATTGTTTGGTAGCAATAATAAGTTACCACCTTGTTCTAGACATATATGAGGTTGAGTTGACATACCGAGAATGCCAGGATGGTTTTCAATCAATTCCAATTTCTGAGGCTAGTGAAGATTATATTTATTTGACGCCCGTGAAATAAAATAATAAAATAATATAATTATATTTCTTGGCCTATGATGATTTCATCTATTTGACAAAGATGAGACCTAAGGTATTTATTTGTATTTCTAAATGTATGGTTAAGGTTTATGTCTCTCAGTGTGATTTAGTAAATCACATGTTCCATAATCTTCCGAAAAATCAATACGAGAAATTTAATGTCATCCCGATCATATAAAAAAAATTAAATGATAGAAATTTATTTTGTTTTGATTAAATTGTATTTTATTTTGATTGCTAAACTTTAATTTAATTGCTGTAAATTATAATTTATTATATTTGATAAAGTTGTACCTTAATTATAACATTTCAGCACTACTTAGTATTTATTTATAGGAAATCAATATAAAGTGTATAAATCATTATTTATGTGACACTGTAATAGGTTTTACCAAAAGTTAACTTGTGGTAACACTAGTATGTTTTTTTACCTTATCCAGAGGTTCATCTCAACATTTTGCACTCGACTTTCTTACACACGGGAGTAAAATTCCAAATTTTAAGTAAAACCAACATGTGCTCTATCTATCCTAGTATATGTTATAAAAATAGGCTCTACTTTACCTAGTTATTCGATAAATTGTAGGTTTTTTTTCCGAAGATGGTAGGCCTTTCTAAACAAGTAATAGAAAAACACTCAAGATGATTAATAAGAAATACATAAAATACTTTAATAAATTAAGCAAAAACTAATAGTATTTGTCAAGATCATCCTCTACCATATATAAGTCTACATAATCCAGCATCTTCGAAAGGAAATTAATACAAACTACGGAATCCTTTACCCCTAGATCAAACTACATAGAGAACCACTCAAAAGTCAAAATGACAAGTCAATGCCCGAACCAATTACCCTCGTAAGCTGCCCGAATCAACCCACAAGGATCAATATATATAAGGTGCGTTCTTGACTTTTTCCTAGTTTCTTGATTTTTCTTTTTCTTTGTTAAGCTTCTCTGCAATAACAAACAAAATTAGGGAAAAAATGAACATGAATTTCAATAATATCGTAATAAAGGTTAAGACTCTAGGCCTCGGTAGTTCTATCAGATCAGATATTTTATGACTCAGCTTTCATTCCTGGATCAGCCCCTACTAGAGAATATCTATGATATATTTATATTCTTGCTAAGTTTTAAAACATGAGTAAATTCGGCTTTTTCTCATAACAAAAGGACCAATAAAGCAATTGATTATAGTTTTACGCACCTTGTGTATCAAGCACTATCACAACTGACTGCACCTTTGATCCTTTCAACTGTGCATTTGATAAGACTATTAACTGTAGCAACTGATCCAAGAGAAAGTTTTGCCGTTGGAACTGAATCAACTAATATCTGAAATGCAACTGTAAGTAACGATCCACCACCATTCCCAACCTCCGGGATTATTCCACCTCCATGACTGCCATGACTATCGGGAAGTATAGCAAAACCAGATGGAAGTAACGCCACATAGTCAGGGTCACCAGTACTAGTTAGCACCATATTCATAGCAACAATGTCCACGGGAGCATAAATCACGTACGAGCCGGTTGAATCCGTACAACTCTCTTGTAGTATTAGCATATTGCTTTGGCTTGAATTAGCACTCTGTAGTGTACGTTTGTTAGTCTGTAAACAAAAATAAACAAGACGAAAAAAATCCCCAAATAGTTCCTGAACTATAGGTTAGTTACTAGTTTGGGATACTAACTTAAAAAAGTAACCCAAATGGTGTTCGATCTGGAGAGGACCATTCGGGTAACTTTTGAAGTCATTGGGACAAAAATGAAGTTTGAGCCATTTGGGGAATTTTCCCTAAACGGTATTATGATTTTAAATATTGTGAGGTACTTACGTTCACGCGCAATAGAGAAACGCAATTTCCTGGATCCCGACCATTAGCGATGTGCGACATTTCTTGAACTAAGCCACCGTTTGAAAGTATATCCCACTATATATAACATTTATAAAAAAATCATTAGCTATTTAGGGTTTATGATCAGTTATTATTGCCTTGACAAATCTGGAGATTTCTATTTTAAATTCATATGAATGAAAGAAAACGGTGTAAGTTTATCATACCTCATTTCTAGAGTTCTCATCGCGTAAAAAATCGAAGACGCGCTTTGGTGGGACCGGGAGCCAAAACGAAGTAGCGGCACTAAGAACAATACCGGGAGGTCTCCCTGGATCATCTACACTCTTTCGAGTCATAACCCTAACATCATCGGACCCACTTCCTGATAATGTAGTCCATGTATGTGCAGTCGAAGCACCTACACCGGCACAAAAGCTCGTGACCATTCTCTCGGCTAGCTTTAACATACCCTTTCTACCTTCTGGAGTTGTTATAACTACAAAAAAAAAGGACACGGGGCATGGATGAATGATAAGCTATAATGGTTAATTGCACAGGACACTCTAACTATACGGGTATCCCATGAAAATAACTCAAACTAGATGAAGATAATCAAGATATATGACATATATACCCCCGACATCTCCTGCTGGAATGTTATTAGCCATTGAACTTGCAAGTCGTTCGCATTGTCGATCTAATGTTGCAACCCAGCGTTTCGCGCCAAAACCTAGACCGGAATTTACTAGCGGCTTATAGATATTGTGAACAGCTCTATCATCAACCTCAACATGTTCGATCCACGTAACCTGGGAAAAGAATAAGAATATCGGGATGATGATAAATATGATGCAAAAGACTAATATATAATTTCAATTTAGGTTAAGATTCTTCACCTTTGAGTAACCGTTAGGTAATTCTTGGATTAAGCAACCTGAGGGCCTTCTTCTACACCGCGAAATCGAAGTAGGGCGTAAATTGTCTAACGAAACATCAACCACGACCCAAGATCCGTCACCGTTTTGTTTGCAATATCGAACGAAATAATTCTCACGGGTCGGAACTAGTGGTGAAGGGACTTGAAACTCGGCGGTCATCTGAAATAATAGAAAATTTTAGTAGAGTTAGTTTCAAGGACCTGTGGTGCTCATAATTTCGAGCACAGGGACTAATGGAATTCTATTTTAGAGACCACAAGGGGTTTGGTGAAATTAACCCTCTGGAATAATAATGAATTTTACTTTAATAAACAGTAAGAATGAGTTTAAAGAAGAAAAAATTATCGGAAATTGTTCGTGTACCACTTGTAATGCTCCGTTGTAGTTTCCAGCTACACCTGTTGATAAAACCTCCAAAGTCATCGCGCGTGAAACAATTCCCGAGAACACGCTTGACCATTGGTTCTAATTTAAGAAAAAAATCAAAGTATTAAATAAACTATATTCGCGTATTGATATAAAATACAATAAGAAAAGAAACACCCACCACATCCATGAAAATTTCAACGAGATTGAGGTGATTCATGATAACAACAACGGATTCTCGAGAAGCTTCCGATTTTAACCCTAATGGTTTAGGTCCAATTCCTCTAGGGAAGGTCCGAAAATACTCCTCTTCACTTAAAGTCGCGCTAGAGCTATTTCCGTTTTGTATCCACATGGGCTCTCCAACTTGAGCTAATCTGATAAGTTCTTCCATGGCAGCTACAGCTAACTCAATGATGATCGGCTTATCTGCCTCTGTGGGACCAGAAACTGAGCGGAGAAGGTCACCAGAACCGTACATTTCACCGACAAACCCTGATTGTGGTGCGTAATTGTTGACTCCAATGTCAAGTGAGCGGGACCCTCCGGTAGGAAGATGAGGGTAGGTATTAAGCATCGGTTTTCCGACATACTTTGCAGCAATTCCAGATATCCTATCGATCTTAAGAAAACAAAGAAAATTTATTAAGCAAGATATATTTATAAAGAAATAATTTTAATTTATTACCTCTTCTCTTAAGCGAGCATTTTCTATTCTTAGATGCTGTTCATCGAAGGACATTTCGCCTATAGCAGCTGGTCCACCACAATTTGGACATGAAGCATTGCTTAAAGCTTCTTTATACCGAATGTTCTCCGCACGAAGCTTATCATTTTCGGATTTAAGGTCCGAGAGTTCACTACGTTCATGATGTACCTACAATATACAAGTTAAAGTAAGCAAAATATTCCAAATATCTAAAAGAATTAAGCTAGTAAAACTAATAAAATCGTACCTTCATTTGCGTACGCTTGTTTTGGAACCAAAACTTGACCTGTAATGGTTCTAGCCCTAATCGACGACCAAGCTCTTTTCTTTGTTTGTCATCTGGATGAGGGCATTCTTTGAAAAATCTGTTTAAATGATTGATCAGAAAAAAAAAAGTTATTTAGTAAATAGAACTATAGTGATCCTGTGACATTTTTACACGCCTATACAAATTTTAATAAATATGAAAGCATGGTTCATAGTTCTTACGCTTCCATATCGGTGATTTGGGCCTGAGAATGGCGATGATATCTCTTCTTTTTTGGCCTTTGATTAGGATCTTGATCATCACCAGAGGGAGCTTCAATGATATCAGTGCCTGATTTGTTCTCGTATTCATCGTCTCTGATGAAGTCTAGTTCATTCTCGGGACTTTTAGGGTCGAGCAAATGATGGTGGCTATCAAACATATTTGGCTGAAACATCTTGCTTTGGTTGTACAGCTAGAGATATTTTCTCTGCAGGTAATAAATAAGAAATGTTACTACAAAGTCATATGAACATCCAAAACTAATTAATGAGATATATAAACTCAAAAACGCGCATAAACAGGAAATTAATGAAATTAATATAAGAAAATTGAAATGAAAAAGGTGACGTGAAAAAGGATGATTGGCCCAACGCCTTCTCGCCACACACTCGTGTGACGATGGTGTGGTTAGTAGTTGGACTATTAATTGAATGTTGCATTAATTAATTTGTCTTTCGTGTTGACCTATGCTATTTGTTTTTTTTTTATCTCTAATAGCTCGTGTTCATATGGTGAAATTTATGTTTAGACTAATATATAAGACTTCCCTACTGGCCTCTTTGTTCTTGTTGAGCAAGGGGGTCCATTTCATCAAGCTTGTAAGCCTTAGTATAAGTTTTGAAATAGGAAACCCTAAATTTTCTCTCTCTAAACTTTTTCCTATGTTAAACTTTATAGTTGTCGTTTTAGACATTTTTCTAGGACAAACACATTTTTTTTACCTAATAGTCTAAAAAGTTGTGAGTTTAGATAAGTAGGAAACAAAAGAGTTGACAATGTGAACGTTTAATTTACATATACAGCCCACGATTTTCTCGGTGAACTCAAACTTTACCCCTTTCTCTCTCTATCTGGGAATAGTAACGGACATACGAAATAAGCATATAGATTAAGTAACATAAATCTACCATAATTAGAAAAAATGAAAAACCTTAAAAATAGAAAGAAGATGATGGTTATCAAATATATTAGTCTACAAGATTTCGTTCTAGGATTTCGAGATCGATGAAAAATACTCTTTAACCATAGGAACAACATAGAACGCTAAATATAATAACCAGAGAAAGAGTAAAGGTTTATATCGTATATAGTAACTTACGGGTTTTAAATTTCTTTCAAGCTTGGAGAGAATTGTTTGAAGTGATTATGATCAGCAGATCTGATTTCAATCAAAAAGGCTAGCTGGAAAAACCACTTTCCTTAGGTAGAAAGAGAGGTTTTTCAGGTTGTTTTACAGATGGTACTTTTCTCGTGAATCGAATTTAAGAGAATGAGAGAGAAGAGAGAGAAAGATATTGAGAGAGTGAGAGAGACGAAGAGGAAAGAAAGAGGTGGAGAAAGATGATCATGTGGGTATTGAGGAGTTAATGCAGAGCGTATAGAGAGGGTGCGATAGCATTTATGGCGGGATAGGAGGTGTAATTGCTTCCCATGAGAGAGAGAGAGATAGAGAGAGAGAAAGAGAGAGATGAGTATATGGATGGATATCTGATGTTTAATATCTTTATATGGAGTGTGGTGAAACAAATTATAGCTCCTTAACTACACCCTTTGCCTCAACCATCACCAATTCGATAGGGATTCACCGGATGTAGTAGTATTACGTTTATGTGGCGCAATAGTGTACGATTAGGAAAATCTTTTTTTTTGAGTTAGACCATAGGAACCATTTTTTTTTTTTTGTTCTAAACGCTTATACCATAGGAACCATTCACTTGTATATTTGTCTCCCAAAATCTATTTTAGGATTTGTAATTTTAAAAATATCGATATATTACTGAAATAGTGATTTTGTGGGACAAAATTATAGGTAAGACTAATTACCCTCTATATTCATAAATTTTTTGGTAAAACCTAAATGATATTTTGATAGCATTGGAGGATTTCTCTTATCGACTTTAGTCATAAATGTATGGAAGACACTCGTAAATTTTTAAAAAGTTGGATCAGTTACACTGGCGACCAGGTCACTCGAAATATACACTAATATGTCTATGTAATTAAAAAAAATACCATCATAAGCTCTTATCGTCAATATTTTATGTCGTGAATTGATTACACTCAATAATACAACACATGGATGAGAAGATACAATTTTTACTCTCAAACACAAATCCCAATGCCTCAAATTACAACCACCACCAATAAACTAACCTCCTCCTCCACTAAATCAACCACACCCACCATCACCAACACCTCGAATTAACCACAATCAAGCATACCGAGGTAAGTAACACCGCTATAAACTCTTTTACGACCATCTCAAACAATATGATTGCTTTCACATTTTACCTTTATCTCCATAACATGATAATATTTATTGTCTCACCGGAATCAGTCACTCCATAACCATTACTATATCAATATTTGATATCCCTTAGTTTACTTTAAAAAGCATAATAGTCATTTGCTCGATTTAAGTTGAGTTGGTTATTTTGTATATATAGCCATGTTTACTTTGATCATTTGTTTCTCATTATTGGAAACTTTTAATCACACATTTACCGCACTTATGTGTTATTAATATCATAAAATTCTTTATACGTTATAATGAGAAAGAAAAAGAAAATGATGAGTTAGTTCTTCATAATGATCCCAAATCAATCTAAGCATATATTGAAGGACCAAAACCTAAGGTAAAAATCATATTAAAGAAACTAACAGCTTTATGTTTCTTAAAAGAATTATTTACAAATAACGGGGACTTAAGGGTGGGGTTGAGATAGAGAAGAAGGATTTCAATATGTATATTATTGAATTCGAGAATGAAGAAGCTCATGAGATGTTCTTGATCAATAGGCCATGGAACATTGCTGGCATGCACATCTTGATACATAGATTCTTACATGGAGTTAAACTTACTAATGAGAAAGAAAGAAAGAAATTCATCTTCTGGGTTCAAAACGTCATCTTCTAGGCACTATGATAAAAGAGAATAATGTCAGGAAGTTAGCTAGTCAAATGAGAAAAGAAACTGAGAATTGTCTCCCTTAAATAGAAACATTCAAACTGTTTAGTTTCCAAAAGAGACAATTGAATGGAATATTAAGAAAACCCTGGTGGGTAATTTTGTTCTTAATGGAAAAGGCGGTAAAATGGTTAAGGGTAATCTCAAATATGAGAGGTTGGGGGATGTGTTCAATGAATTTTGAATTTTAGACCATGTTGTAAGGGATTGTAAACTTGGTATGTGGGTACACTGAAGTCTCCAGTCAATCTGGAAAAATGGTTGAATCCAAGCTTTAATTCACCCAATAGCTCGGTGAGGAA
The DNA here is from genome assembly GCA_029959085.1 of Nemophila menziesii. NCBI lineage: Eukaryota > Viridiplantae > Streptophyta > Magnoliopsida > Boraginales > Hydrophyllaceae > Nemophila > Nemophila menziesii. The sequence goes on along the minus strand of JARWIR010000004.1, from coordinate 44,363,179 downwards.
GAATGAGTCGACTAATCAAGGCTTGGTGAGTCAAAAGAGGGCAAACTTTGGCGGGTCAAGAGTAGGTGAGAATTCAAATTTTGAAAAGAAATATATGAACATGAATGTCGACAAGGTTCACTGTATTTTTTAGTTTAATGTGAGGGACTTGATGGTCAATTCACCGAATACGACCCATAAAATTGCTATTAAGGTCCTGAAAAGCCTTGACATTTTTATAATCCCCAAAAGCGCAATTACTTTTGACCAAATCGTACTAATCCCAACAACACGCCTCGTTGGAAAATTGCTAGCAATTGTATTAACATTTACTGAGATCCTTGAAATAGGTCTCAATAAGAAGACGAAGTCAGAAATGAAAAAACTCACCCATTCGTAATAAATACGTTATAGTAAACATTCACCCAACATCAAAACAACACCAGCACAGAAATTTCAGAAAACATTCACCCAACATCAAAACAACACCAGCACAGAAATTTCATATCCAAATTCATCATACTATCTTCCATACAACATTTACCTAACCAAATCATTCCAAAACTACTAGAAATAAAGATTTAAATCCAAAAACCTTTCTCATACAAGAAAGATTCCATCATACCCACATAAAGAAAAATCATTCTTACAATATTTCCAACCCAAATAATACCCAATCCATCCAAATTAATGGATAATTTCAAGAGTGTTGTAATTTTGAGTTGGAGGTTTAAGGATATGACGAGAAGAACGGAGACACTAGCTAGTGTGAAGGAGACAAATAAGAATCAAAGCAAGGATTTGGTGAAGACAAGAGGAAAGCAAGTGAGACTTGTGAGAGTTTGGAAAAGAAGCAAAAAGGGTAATTAGAGTCATCCGATTAAAGGAGGAACCTATTATGGTGGATTCAAGTGTTCTAGAACAAACTATTTTGATTCTGAAAGGCACCACAATCTCTCTAAATTGAGATTCCTACAACCAAGACGAGTAAAGATTATAGGGCACTATTAGTTATCGCAACATGAATCATGCCCGTATTATCACTTACAAACGAGAGAAAATTAACTAAGAAAGTTGGCAAATATGGGTACACGAGATTTATAGAGAGGGTTGACAGATTGGGATTGACCACGTTCATGATGAACAGTCGAGACTAAGTATTGAGATAATTTCCTAATTATATCTTGGCCTCTTTAGCCAAGATATTAAAGTTAGAGTTCCTGTTAGAGACAAGTTAGTTCCTTTCACGGCCGAAGAGCTTCAAAACCACTTCGAGTTGAAGAAATTGGTTGGACCATGCAAGTATCAAGAAGAGGTAAAGAAAACCAAACTTTTTATTGGGACCAACTATATGAGCACGTGTTGAGTAAAGAGTTAGTTCGTGAACATGAAGTAGAGTTGAAAGCATCTTGGCCTTACAAGTAACTTTAACGCGAAGTGAGAATATTGCACCCTTCCTCACACCATCAGCTTTTGGGAACACTCGAACCACGGATGTAAGTGAGAAATCTGTCATCTTTTTTAATTGTATTTTAAAAGATGAGGAAGTGAATGTAGCATAAGTGATATTTGATAGGGTGATGCGATTCACAATTGAGCCACAAAAGATATTTAATTTGAAATTCCCTTCAACGACCACGGGCCTATTAATGAAGGTGAATGTGATACTAGATTAGAAGGAGAAATTTGTATCCAAACCGGGCACAATATTCATAATGCGTGGATCAAGACAATTTTGAGAGGAGCAAAGTCAAAAGGAGAAGATATCTCTTTGCAATAAAGGGTTAGTGAGCAACTCGATTGAGTATAAACAGCTCAAACTTTCTTGGCTAATGGTGTGTCATAAATCAAGGCAAAACAAGTGCATATCACGACACTCTTGGAGAAAATTAGCCGCGATATCACGAAGGATCCACCAAACCCAATCTTGGCAATAGCCTCGAGTATGCTTCCTCCCTTCCCTACCATTTCTCTACCTGTAAAATACTTGTGTTTTTAAATTTTATCGAGTCCGCTTCGAGCCGTAGAGACATGGCTCAGTTTTGAGTTGGGGTGGGAATTCGTTGTCCTCAATCCTATTTTATGTTATTAATTTCTTTCGAAAAACCCATAAAATTAAAAAAAAATAGTATAGGGAATAGGTATAAAATGTTGTGAATGTACCTATCAAGCATAGTTTTAACAAGTCAATGATAGTAATTAGTAGGTTTGTGAACTTGTCATATTGTATGCTTAATAGATAAACTTGAAGTACACCTCAAAAGTAAATAAAAGATTAGTAAGATAAGTAGAAGTAAGCTTTGATATTAGGGATCCTTGAGTGGAGTGCAGAAGGTGAGATTCAAGCTAGTTGATAAACCATTCAATGAACATGCTAGAGTTGAGAAAGTAACGAAATTGCATAGTTTAGAAAGTGATTAAGGAATTTATTTGATAAACTCTTGTTTACTTATAGCTTGCTGCCCATATATATTGATATATTATCTGTCTCAGCCCTCTAGCTTTTCTAAGCCTTTTATTAGCCACATTACAAATCATACACCTTATATTATAGCACTTTTATGTACGACCCGTACTCGAATCGTGATGTTTAGACACTTGTCTTTAGAGCTTGAGTTTGGGGTGGTGGGAACGATTGACATCTCACATAAAAAAGAGAGTCATAGCTAACCTGTAATATATATATATATATATAAGGACTGGTAAACTGTAAATTCTTATGCGGTCGTCAGGGTTTATAGTTGGGTTATTCGGGATGCGAAGTAAGTGCATCAAAATCAAGGTTGAGTGAGAATATATTTGAGAGTAACTCAAGATCTAGGGAGACTCGTTGATGACCAGTGAGAAGAGAACCAAAATCTCACTCTACATTATCCAAATATACTAGCATACCTACTTAAGCCGACATTACAACCTTAAAGACCTTATGATTCTTTACTATTTGGTCCAGGAGAAATTGAACCACTAGATAGTATTTATATTGACCATTGAAGACTATGTTAGGATTGAGTAACACCCTATAGCCACCATATCGAACTAAGATAAAAACCGATCATTCGTGCGTTGCAAGGCTAATCAAATATTGAACTTAAACCGTGTTCATTGTTTGTATGATAAGTGTGTATGATTTAGTTTGTGAATATTAATATATCAGATTTGTTAGGATAGTTTCTTTAGGGTCATTCATTATATTTGATTTTCTTCTTCAATTGATTGGACTTGGGCCCTAGTTATTTTTTTATTTTGTCGGAGGTCTTGACATCTCCTCTTTTTGTGATAGATTAATCTTTTTGTGATACATCTTGATTGGAGTTTATTGGACCTAAGTGAGGGATTATTCCCTAATATGCGACATATCTTACTTTTCCATCTTATTATGGACGTATTGCTATTTGTAGAGCTTTTGTGTCTTAATCGTGTGTTAAGTGTGTAGGTTTCAGGTACATGGTTAACACAAGATTCCAAGATGAAGAGGCAAAGTCAATAAGTTAAGTCCAAACCTAAGCCAAGGTGTAGAGAGAGAGAGAGAGAGAGAGAGAGAGAGAGAGAGAGAGAGAGAGAGAGAGAGAGAGAGAGAGAGAGAGAGAGAGAGAGAGAGAAGAGAGAGAGATTAAAGTCACTTTGAAGAAGTTAGAGCGTTTACTGACAAATTCTTGATGTTACTTGTATTGGTAATCATGATTAAGTGGTCAAAGATTAGGACAAATTTCCTTTTTATTAGGATAGAGATTGAAGTCAGTCATGCATGAGAGGTAACTGAAGTCAATTTAGAGTTGAGATGGAGACGTTATGGCATTTGCTTTCCTTGTGACTCGGATCTGTCCATCACTAGCTAAAAACGAGTTGGGCTATTATTAATCATTAGGCCCCAAAACGTCTTTAGTTAGGTATTTTAATAATTTTCGAAGCTAATTATTCAACACCACACTATACACCACTCATTCATTACTTAATTTCCATGCTTGGAGAGAGCAGAAGAGGAGAAGGAGCAGGGTTTTTACACAAAAATCCACCATTCTTCCTCATCGGAGTGCCGTTTTCCATCAATTAGTAAAACTTATTCCATTTTGTATTCTAAACATGATTATATCAATATTATTCAGTAGATTTTTATTATTTAATTATGAACTAAACCGTCATTGCTTATTTATGAACATATGCCAGTTAATTTACGTTCTATTGAAATATTTATTATGTTTAATTTAATCGGGTATTTGATTCCATTAACTATATCTTTATATTTATTGCATATTCATATTTTTGTCAAATATTAGGCATATGTTAGTAATAGGCTATTGTTTGATAGGGGGTCGGATTACGGATATATCATATAGACGCTTGGTATACGCTAGTCAACTGGGAGTTCTTGACTAACCAAGTAGTCATTAAGGTTTAAACCATTATCATTCGAAACCATTTCTAGGGTCATCACATATTGGTCTCTAGTAATGTAGGATAGCTTTTTATCTACCAGAGAGGGATTTGGGAGAATTACTAAATCCCAAATAATTGGTAAAGACCACTTCACCCTTATCACTAGAAACATTAAATTAAATGCATTGGGGCTTACTAAAAAGACTCAAATACTTCTTTTATCTATTTCACACCTCTTTAAATTAATTTACATTCCCATTTTAGTTATTAATTTGTATTTCTATTTTAGATCTATAGTTAAAAAACCAAACAAACACTTCTTTACTTTTATTGTCATTTATTTGCAACTTTACACCATTATACTCGCAAACACAATATTCATAATTTTGATAGCCCTTGTGGATACAATATACCATATTACTTATCAATTTATTACCTGTCAACGTTCCCGTACACTTGGGGGTAAACACATCTCCCTTGGTATCAATTTTATATCACACTTGGGGAGAAAACACTCATTAACCATCCCTTCTGGACATACTTTATCAATAGTATTTATATCCAAGCCTGTCAAATTCTTATTAAACAATTGTACCATAACTTTTACGTTGCAATTCACTGGCTTCTCAAGTTTTATATTTTTCTACATCCATAAGTGCTCCAATACATTACTCTTCAAACCATCTTTCCAAATACATTCCTTCTTAAGTAATTGAAGACCTTTAAAAATGCTAGACCAGCTCCATGATTTTTTTCCCCTTAAGTTTAGCATCCTAAAGAGACGAGTTAGGGTGATATATACCTTTAATAAATTTAGTGACTAGAGAACACGGATTATTCAACAGTCTCCATGTTTGATGGTGAGAAAGGGATATACATTTTATGGAGATATCTAAAGCCAATTCCACAAACTGATTTTGATCTAGCAATCTTTTTTCCACGCAACCCAATGAATTCTTTTTCTACGATAAGTCCCACAAAAAATTCCCAGCCAGGCTAGTCATTTTCTTACAAAGTGTCTTTGGAAACTCGAAGATTGACATTGCATAATTTGGGACTGATTGTAAGACAACCTTTATTAACTCTTCTTCGCCACCTTCCGAAAATATATTTGAAATCTAGCTTGCCAATTTTGAGAGTAACCGATCTTTTATGTAATTCAAATTCACTGATTTATCTCTATTTAACGTATGGGGAATACCTAGGTATTTTCCAAGTGAAACAGTATTTTGGATTTCTAGAAAGTTTTTGAAATCTAAAGCAATACCCTCCGTGTTTCCTTTGCTAAATAAAATTGAAGATTTACAGAGGTTGACTTTCTGACCAGATGCTACACAATATGTCAAGATTGTTTCCTTAAAACCTTAGATCTATGACTTATTAACAATAACAAAGAATAACACGTCATCCACAAAAAGTAGGTAAGTAAGTCTTGGGCAGCTTCTCGTAATAGCTACGTCTTTGATAATTCCTTTTCTACATTTATAATTAATTAGTCCAATGAGCCTTTCCGTCATGAGCGGAAAGAGCGTGAAAGTGGGTCCTTAGCTTGATGACTTGTTTTGGCGTGAACATCCAAAGGCATTGTCCATTAACTTTGACTTGAAGCGTCACTGTATATATACAATTAATATAATATCTATTCTCTCCATTTCTGGCAAATCCCTAGCTTCTCCAAGATTTGCATAAATTTCCAGTTGATTTGGTCATATGCTTTCGCCATATCTAGTTTAATTGTCGCATAATTTTTCTTTGATCTCCTTTTTTAGTTAAGAAAGTATGACACCCCCTGAGCTATAAATATATTATCCTGAATATTTTTGTCTTTAATAAAATCTGATTGGGTTGACGATACAATGCCACCTATGAATGGTTGTAATCTAAGTACCAAGAATTCTGCAATAATTTTATAACTAAATTTATGCACGAGATTGGTCTATGTTCTCCATAAAAAACATTTTAACAAGCATAAAGATATCCTCTTAACGATGTCTAAAAACTCTTGATAGAAATTGCCCGGTAGACCGTCTGGGCCCGATGTTTTGGATCCAGACATACTAAATACAACCGTTTAAAATTCTTCCAAACCTGGTATCTTAGTGAGATCCTGATTTATATTATCCGTGATCTTACACGAAGTGTGATTTGCGACTTCCTCAATTCCTACGCCAATATTACCGTAAAAGCGATCACTGTAATAATTAAATATCATCTCCTTATCTTTATGTGGATCATCTACCCCCTTATCATTGTCACCCTTCAACGTAATGATCTGATTAGTATCCCTTTGCAAGATGTTCGAAATATGAAAGAACGCTATATTTTAATCCTTTTTTTCTGCATAGATTTGTTGCTCTATTAACCCAAAACGCTTCTTCTTTCTCCCACAACTTTTCCGATTCCGCTCTTATTATACCTTTCTTTTCCGTGTTCTAGACAGTTGTCGGTTGATTCTTTAAATCTTCAAGAATCGTTTGATATTTATTAATGAGTCTTCTATTATTCACAAAATTTTTCTTACTCCATCACGTCGACGCTAAGCATGTAATGTCCTTCTTGAGGCAAAAATAGTTAATGTTCTCTGGAGAACCAGATTAACATAGTGTTAAAAGCAACAATTTTATTTGCCCAAATATATTTATGGTGTAATTTTAGAATTCCATTTGAATTTTTAATATAATTGTTTAACAAATAACATATAACTAACTAATTGAATTATTGCATAATTAGGTAGCGATCAATATACTTTGGACAACTTAGGACAACAACAAAATGAGTGAAAGAATGGAATTAGGGAATAGAAATTACGTAGTATGTATATTTGGTATGTGGGAGGAATAAGAATGAGCATGTATTAATTGATTTCGAGCTCATAGTTGTATAATATAGTATGATTTATTGACACTTATAAGATCAAAAGATTTACTCTTTTTACATATCATCATAAATAATATGTGATGTGTTGGAAAAAAGAACCATCGTGAGATGAAGACAGTAAGTAAATCAAAAATATTTTCTTTTAGTGTTGTCACGGCTTTGTAATTTTTTTTTCTTTTGGACAAATTACATGAAAATAAAGAGAGACAAAGTTTTAGATGTCTATACTGCTTATACCTAATTCTAGACACAATTTGCAAAAATGGTTTGCAAACAGAGTGTGGCAATATAGTGAAGAAAGTTCACTATTAAATATTAATGTTAATACTATATTAACATACTTTTCATCTCGGTTTTATAATAATAATAATAATAATAATAATAATAAATAGTATATATACTTGAGATATTAGTCAATATTAAGTCCCAAAATTCAATAACTCACCTCCATATATATAGTCTACGTAATTTTTACCCACCTAAAAAGTCTAGACTATTAACTTTATCCCATTCATGCCTTTAGTATAAACATGGTCATCAGATTACGTTCCATAAACATAGCAATTTATTCTCTGCGTCCATTTTTGTTTGTCCAACTTTTTGTGGCACAAAGATTAAAAAAGACATTAAATACACCATCTCTTTACTATATTACTCTTATTCTTTAAACATAAGGTCATTTATTACACCCCTAATTTTTAACTAATTAATTAGGGGTGATAATTGGTAAAGTGGAGGAAAAAATGTCTTGATAATATAAAAGGACAAATATTGTTGGACACCTTTTTTTAGAAAAAAGGACAACTAAAAGTGGACGAAGGGAGTAACATATTTTCTCATATTAGCATATATATAATAAATCTTATAATTAAAGCAAAATATAATAGTAAATTGGTTACTATTATTCACGGCTGTAAGATTTACATCCAAACTGCTAATATCTCATTCTTCAGACGACATAGCAAACTCAATCAAACAAATAGTACCACATACATAATTTCTCATTCAAGTTGATACTGTCTCATACCACGCCATCAACTATAATAGTTACACCATCATTTCAACACCAATGACCCACCACTCATCCATACCACATATTGGAGGTGATCAACATGTTGATTTATTTTGTAGTTTATGTGTTAACATTCTTCTAAGGTTGCCTGAGTAAATGTGTTTGTGTGGTGGAGTTAGATAGTGGTGTGAGTTTGGATGTTATATGATAAATGATGAATGTGGTATGGTTGGGTGGTGGGTCATTCGTGTTTAAATAGTGGTGTAACTGTTATATTTGATGGTTCAGAATGAGACAGTAACAACTTGAATGAGAAATTATCTATGTGGTATTATTTACTCGATTGGTTTTGCTATGTCGACTGGAAAATGAGATAGTAGCAGGTTGGATGTAAATATTACAACCGTGAATAATAGTAACAAAGTTTTCAAAGTAATAACCTTACCATTATATTGTGCTTTAATTATATAATTTATTAGATATGCAAACTATAAGGCATTTGTTAAATTTCTATATTCATGGAACGTAATCTGCTGACAATATTTGGTAAATCAAGCGACATTAATTTAAACAGAAACGCATATCAAACTTTTAGGGTGAGTTGGACTCGACAGGTCACTGTTAATGGTCCATGGACTCTATAAGTTAATGACCCTATATACTTTTCATCTATCTCTTTTCTTAAAAATCTTTTCTCTTCGTCTCTTTTTATATATTATTCAACTCTTTCATCTTTCCAAACCTTCAAAATTTCATAATTTGAAATAATTCTCTTTCAAAGATTCTTAAAGATAAAATTTCTTTTTACACCACTATATTATGCAAGTTTTTCCATTTTTAACTATATCATTTATTTATTTCTAATTTTAGTCATATCTTTCATTTGTTTCTAATTTTAACCAAAATTGGAAATAATTGAATCCCTACCTTGCTCCATGAGAATTTTGCCACTAATAATTTAAGTTTTTTAATGATAGATTTAGAGAGCAACAAAATGATGAAAAGAGTTACAAAATTGTGGCCAAAATTGGAAACAAAAGAAAGATACGGTCAAAATTGAGAACAAATGAAATATGTGCCAGAAAATAGAGAAACAAGTATAAGATAGATGTATTTCCAATTTCAACCACAAATATATGATCAAAATTAGAATTAAATGAATCCCTGCCTTGCTCCATCAGAATCCCGCCACTAATGAGTTATGTTTTTTAACGATGAATTTAAAGATAAAAAAAATGATGAAATGAGTTACGAAATTGTGGCCAAAATTAGAAACAAATGATTGATACGTTCAAAATTGGGAACAAATGGAATATATGCCAATAATAGGAAAACTAGTATAAGATAATTGTGTAAAATGGGACTTTACTCCTTTCTTAATCTCTTTATCAAACTAAAGTTAGTTGGTTATAGATCGTTCTATATCAATTTTTGGTCTTGATTTTTTTCCGACTAAGATCTTTATAAACATATATCTACAGTCCTTCTGTTTTGGTGTGATTTTTTTTAGGTGGTCAAGTATAGTCGGAGGTGATATTTCTAAAAATTGATTTTATTTGGGAAAATTTCACTCATTGAGTCTTCCATGGTCTTAATTCACTTGGATGGGTATCTTGGAGTAATTGCGGTATTTTTCACTATTAGGATCCTCTCCTTGGTTCTGAGATTTTTAATCTTTGTTGATTACTCATTGATTGTGGACTCAATGATTAGGATCATATTTAAAAATTATACTTCAATTATTAATTATTATTTTTTGTATAACGTATATAGCACCATGACTACTGCCAATAAACTATGGTATTCTCTTGAAAAGAAATACAAGACGTAAGACGCCGATAAAAAAAACATGGTCAGTAGGTTCCTTGACTTCAAATGGTGGATCCAAACCTATTAGTGTCCCAAGTATAGTAGTACCAATTGATTATGCATGAACTAGGCGGTGAAAAACATTCAAAGTTATTGCAATTGTGGAAAACTTTTCCCGTTGAACAAAGATTTCAAGAACTACCTTGAGTATAAGTGATAACAGATAAGTCTTGTAGATCTAACTCTAAGGTTGAGAATGAAGGAGGACAATAAAATGATTGAAAATGAAATCAACCCTCGATCATATGAAACCAATTCTAATGTTATTGAACATGGGAGGTCAAACTAAAACAACAAGATTAAGAGTCAAGGGTAGTCGAATAGCGATAATAACAAAGAGACTAACAAAACTTCTTATGAGTTATGGAAAGGAACCCCACCTTCCTTCAAATAATTATAAGTACAGGGATGCCTGGAACATAGATCAATCCAGGCTTCCAAAGTGGTCAAGATATAAAAAAAGACAACTAATTGCACATTTATTGGATATGCTCGCTACAATGCTGCATACAGGTTCCTAGTGTAAAAGACATGTTAGTTGACATTAACATCATTACGGTGATTGAATCTAGAAATGCACAATTCTTTGAAAACAAATTTTCCATACAATACCACATAAGAATTTAGTTCCTTCAAAAGAACACACGATGCTATTCAAGAAGAGCAAGATCAAGAATCATTGCCAACGAAAAATAAATACCAAGAGTCATTTCCAATAAAGGAAGAACCAAGAAGAAGTAAGAGGATGATAACCTCTACATCCTTTGGTACTGACTTCCTAGCTTACATGCTAGATGACGAACTAAAAACATTCAAAGAGTCTAACACCCCTTACTAGAAAAAAGAAGTTTATAGCAAGATATATTCTATAATTCAAAACCATGCATATGAACTAGTGAAACTCCCTCTTGGTCATAAACAGGTGAAAAAGTATATTTAAAAAGAAATTGTACAAAAATGTTCAATTGAAAATGACAAGGCTCTCCTTATTGTGAAAGGTTATAGTCAAAGGGAAGGACTTGACTAATATGACATATACTCTCAAGTCAAGAGAATATCATCCATTCAACTGTTAATTGATATAACTTCGATATACAACCTAAAAATTCATCAAATGGATATAAAGAAATCTTTCCTAAATAAAGAACTAAACAAATATATATATATATATATATATATATATATATATATATATATATATATATATATATATATATATATATATATATATATATATATATGGAACAACGTGAATGTTACATTATTCTATGGAACGAGAAGCAAATATGAAAACTTGTTAAATCTCTATATGGTATAAACAACAACCAAAGCAATGGCATGAAAAATTTAACAAATTCATGATCTCGAATCGCTTCACGATAAACGAATGTGATAAATGTGATTATGCAAAACAAAATGATAAAGGATATGTCATTGTCTTCTTATATGTGGATAATATGTTGATAGTTGACAGTAATAATGATGTGATTACCCCCACCAAGAAAACACTTTCATTTAAATTTGACATGAAACATCTAGGCCTTATAGATGTTATTTTGGGCATCAAGATTCTTTAAATTTCTAAAGGAATGGTACCATCTCAGTCACACTTTATTGAGAAAGTATTCAACAAATTCGCGACACATATCTCTAAGACATTTTTTGATGTAAACTTACATCTTGCTTAGAACACTAGAGATACAATCATCTAGTTAGACAATTTTGTGTTATACACAGTCTCGTTACCTAGCAAAATGCACTAGGCCAGATATTGCTTATACAATGAGCAAGCTAAGCAAGTTTACAAATAATCTGGGTAAGAACCACCAGATTGATATTGTAAGAGATATAAGGTATCTCATATACACTATGAATGAAAAACTGATATATATATATATATTGGAGATTCATGTGTACTAGAAGGATACATTAATACAAATTGGATATCAAACTCCACACACTCAAAATCTCCAAGTGGATTTATCTACATGTTAGAAGGAGAATATGTGTCTTGGAAATCAACTAAATAAGCGTGCATAGCCAGATCAACCATGAAATTTGTTTTTATAGCTTTAGGTATAGCTATCGAGGAAGCCATGTGGTTTCAAAATTCCTTGGAGGATATTTCTAATTTTCCAAAACCTATGCCATTTATTTGCATACACTGCAATAATAAAAGTGCCATAAGTAGGGAACTAAACAAGATGTATAACTGTAGTCTAGACACAATACTATCAGACAATTACTCTCAAACGAAGTTACCACAATTGGTTACGTTTTATCAAAGAATAACATAGTAGATCCACTGACCAAAGGTCGGCACAGAGAGAACGTATGAGTTTTGTCAAGGGGGTGAATCTTAAGCCTATGAAAAAAGAGTTTCCATGACGGGAACCCAACCTAGAAAAGTTAAGATCCCACAATAATAGGTTCAAAGGGAAAACTAAATTATGAAACTACAACTTGGTGTTACACTGTGAGGAGACCTCCCAATACCATTCCTTGGACAAAGTAAACAGTATTACATGTAAAAGTGAAGGATTGCTTAAACTTTTAATGGTTCTTGTATTCTCATAACATGAGATATAAATATGTTAAATACTCTTTACAAGAGTCCACCTATATGAATGACATGGATGGACGTCCATATGAGAAATTTTTAAGACGATATATTCTGATATTTATTCATGAAATATCATGACTTGATGTTTGGAAGGATACTATGTAATTTTAAGTGACTTGGTTTACACAAACGTTGTACAGTTCAAGACATCATGTTTACTGGTTAGCAAGTAAATCTAATATCCCTCACTAAAGAAGGTTCACGTCCAAAAATTACCTTTCGCGACATAGTATTCCTCTCTCTCTCTCTCTCTCTCTCTCTCTCTCTCTCTCTCTCTCTCTCTCTCTCTCTCTCTCTCTCTCTCTCTCTCGTGTTTAACATTCACTTGCATATTTTTTCTGGTTAGTCATTTTTCATTCACGTGGGAACTGTTTTCATATGAGTTTACCCAAGTATTGATCGGGTTGACGATAACTTGATTTACACGTTCATTTAAGGGTTCTTAACCCAAAAGGTTAATGCAGAATAATTGTTGTCTAACCAGGTCCACATATATAACTCGTTGATAAACATGTGCAACTCATTAAAAAAATATGCACAACTCGTTAAAAAATACGGAAACCATTAAAAAAAATCTGTAATCCATTAAAAACACAAAGATAACCCATCGATTATCAAAATTTAGACTTGTTAAAGGAGAGAGAAAATGTTTTTGGACCTTTTAAGCAATTAACTCTTTGTTTGTTTGTTTGTTTAATTGTAATAATATATTTACTTGCTTAAAAATCATTTGAAATTGAGTGTTTATTTATTTAAATGTTTATATATATACAGTAAATTAAAGAAAAATAAAATAATTCCAACCATTAAAAAATGTCCAATAATTGTGTAATTATTTTATTATGTGCACATTTTTACTAAAAATTCATTACCATTAGATCGGACCCAATAGACATGTTTATTTAATTCAATTATACGACTTATATTAAGTCACATCTTATGAAGTCGCAATGTTCCAGAATTGATATCTAAAAATCTATTTAATTTTTATAAATAATTAGTTAATTCAAATCATTTTTTATATTTTTTTTTTGAAGCATTAAGTATTAGGTTTTTAGAAAGAGACATGTTAGCTGCAATATTTTTACATTTGTTGAAATTTAAAAAAATTCTTATATCCTTTCACTACTGGAATTCGCTTGTTTACCGACGACACGTGTCGTCGGTAAACCTCGATAATTCGTCGCTAAACGTGATTAGCGACGACAAGTCATCGCTAACACGTCGTTCCTAGAATTTGGTCGGTAAATTGAGATTTACCGGCGAATGAAGCCGTGTTCGTCGGAAATCTTACCGACGAAACGACGTCGTCGTTGATTGATAAAATAACCGACGACACGTTTCGCCGGTAATATGTTAATTAGTTTTTTTTTTCGTGGCCGATAATTGAATTTCATTATTCTTTTTTTTATTCATTTTGCCGACAACAATTAGCGACGACTTGTTGTCGTTGTTTTGTTAATTTTTTATTTTTTTTCATTAAATCAGGATTAAATAATTATTTTTTATAGGTATTAACGACGACATTCAAATGATGAATGTCGTCGCTAATACTTTGAATGTCGTCGGCAATATCTTTTTTTTTTGTAAATTTTAAAATACAATTTTTTTTATTTGATTTTTGTTTTTATTATAAATATAATACGAATAAAATTGATACATATGAAATAAAAATTCAATAATTAATAGAAAAAACCGTAAGAAAAGTCTTACATAAAGTCAAAAGAAGTCAACATAATTCAAACACACCAAACAAAAGTCTAAAAAAACGAATCATAACCAACAAAAGTCTAAAAAACCCAATCAAAAGTCAAAGTATTACAAACCAACTAAAACGTAAAAAAAACCAACTCAAACTAAGCATCATCATCATCATCATCTTCATCTTCTCGTTCCTCGGGACTCCTTCTCGGGGGGGCTGGGGGGAGGGGGGCGAACGGGGCTAGTCCTTGAGCTATCCTCATACCATTTAACGTATCGAAGAGCGTGTCCATTAAGCTCGGAGGCTGACTCGACTTGCTCGAAGAAGCAGTGGGCCTGGTCGATGTGGAGGATGGATCTGGTATAGGATCAAGACCTTGAGCCACTCGAAGCTCGTTCATGCCTGCGAACATCGCCTTCAGTAGCTCCTCGCTCGCAGCATCGGCCTTTGTAGGAGTCCGTGCTCTCTTCCTGACCGGTCCAATGGTAGGCACCTAATGTCTTGACTTCGGTGGAGCCATGACCTCCATAATGGTCTCTAAAATCGCATCCATCTGCTCCTCCGTAGTAATCTCGGTGCCCTCGGCTGCAGCCTCCATAACCTTCTTTTGCATCTTCCCCCGTAAAACAGCCTGTAATTAGATTTAATTTAAAAATAAATTAGATTAATATCAAAGTAAAGTTAAAAATAAAAAATTTAAGTAATAAAAAAAAAAACTTACACTAGCTTTCTCTAATCGATCGTCCCGATAGCTGTCAGTAGCCGAATCGTATGAAAGGTGATCGAAGTAGCCGCTCAAAGGAGGAAGCACCATCTCCTCTTGAGTCTCTTCGTCCGTGAAAATCATCGGCTCCTTCGTCACGGTCTTAAGCGTCCCCTATACAATTTTCAATACCAAATATTAAATAACTAAAAATAAATAAATTATTAAAATACTAAATTATATTTTTATTAAATGTAATTATATCTCCATAATAACCTCCCTAGTCTGGGATAGGTTCCGAGACCCCGCCCTGCTCGAACTAGTCTGCTGCTCCCGGTTTTTCCGATTAATCTCCGCCTGGGCCTACAAATAATAAACAAAAGTGTTATAAATCTAATAAATAACGAAAAATAAATTTAATAAATAAAGTTTTTTTTGTTACCTCAGCATTCTCATCATCCCAATTCTTCTTAGCAATAACCCAATACTCGGGTTTAACATCCGGGGGATCGAGACCGTTGTTGTAGTAGTCCGATTTCAAGTCGTCTTTCCATCTCCGATAGCAGGCCGAGGACATACTGTTCAGCTTATCCGCAATGTCCTCCCAGTCATCTCTTCTCCTCCACCCCTCCAGGTCAAAAAATTCTTGAAGACGTCTGTAAATACCACCTCTCCGACCATCGGGCACCTCTATCCATTGTTTGTACATGGGGGGGTACAAACTCTCGAACCGCGTGCCCGATCACCTGACCCACGTGTTTATAGTGTGGGCCCATTATATTCCACGTCTTGTCGATGACGGAGAATTCGATCGGTATGGGCCACCCAACTCCTTTTAGCGTCTCTTGGGCGGTTCGTATAGAGGTGGTGCTTCGGGGTTTCCGAAGTCTTCTCTTCGGATTTCCTGTTACATTGAGTAAAATATATTAATTATTTATTCAAAAAAAATCAAATTTATGAAATTGAAATTTATTAATTATTTTTACCTGAAGGTTGGTCGCAGTCTTGGAGTCCCCGATTAGGACCCCTCAGGGGATCACTCCCGAATCCATCACCATCGTGACCACGTCCCATCACATCAGCCATCTACAATTTTAAATATTACTTATTAGTCCCTATATTTTAATTAATTACGAATAAGTCCATATAATTTTAATTTATTGCAAAAAGGTCCCTATATTTTTCAATTTTGCATTTTGGTCCATTTTTCAATTATTCCTACAATTTTAATATATTGCAAAAAGGTCCCTATATTTTTTAATTTTGCAATTTGTTCCATTTTTCAATTATTCCTACAATTTTAATATATTGCAAAAAGGTCCCTATATTTTTTAATTTTGCATTTTGGTCCATTTTTCAATTAATCCTATAATTGTAATATATTGCAAAAAGGTCCCTATATCACATAACAAGTCCTTTAATCTCTAAAAATCATATCTAAAACATATCATACATATCAAAAAATACAAAAATCATATCAAAACCCTAGTTTTCTAAAAAAAATCATAAATTCATCATTTTGTTATGTTTTTAATTCCAAAAATATACTAAACAACCTAAAATAACATCATCAAAATTCGGAATAAGCTATAAACATCATTACAATCACAAAAACATTCAATCCAAATGTTAGTGTTTGGTGTGTTTGGTCAACTATACGAGTCAAATATTAGTGTTTGGTGTGTTTGGTCAACTATACGAGTCAAACATGAGTCAAATGTTAGTGTTTGGTGTGTTTGGTCAACTATATGAGTCAAATGTTAGTGTTTGGTGTGTTTGGTCAACTATACGAGTCAAATGTTAGTGTTTGGTGTGTTTGGTCAACTATACGAGTCAAACATGAGTCAAATGTTAGTGTTTGGTGTGTTTGGTCAACTATACAAGTCAAACATGAGTCAAATGTTAGTGTTTGGTGTGTTTGGTCAACTATATGAGTCAAATGTTAGTGTTTGGTGTGTTTGGTCAACTATACGAGTCAAATGTTAGTGTTTGGTGTGTTTGGTCAACTATACGAGTCAAACATGAGTCAAGCTTTAATTCAAATTCAAATACAAAAAACCACAAATATGTGTAATAAAAAAAAGACAAATAAAGTTTTCAACTAGTCAGTTTCATCTCCACTGTCAACTATAGGCTCACCATCACTATCAAACTCAGTAGGTTCTTCGTCTCCATATTCTTCCCACGTGTCATCCTCCAATTCCTCGTTCTCATCAGTAATCATTTCAAAAGGCAATTGAATACAAAAATGAGATGGGTCAATCTCGAACTCCTCTGTAGTTGCCAAGTTCATCGGAACGAAATCAGTACTAGGGTTAACCAAAGTTATTGTGATTCCCTCGCTGTCGGTATGTAATGATTCCGAACCCCATAACTCGGGACTCCATCCATGCCGATCGTTTATTTCCCAAACGGCCTTCCATTCTTTCGATGTTTTCTTTGCACGAATCTCGTCAATATAAAACACTTTATTCGCTTGCGATGCTAGAATGTATGGTTTTTTTGGCCAATCAACGCTTGCTGTGTTGATAAAGGTCACCCCGTGTTCTGTCCTTGATTCACTCTTCTTGTACCACTTGCAAACAAATATAACAACCGAGCACCCTCCACTGTACGTTAGCTCCAAGATCTTCAATAATTCGCCGTAATATGGCGACCCATCGTACATGACACATACACCGTAATCTTGCGTCACTCTTTTTTCTCCTTTACTCTTTGTTATCCACTTTACACCGTTCACAACACACGAATCGTACATATGCACCGTACCATAAGGCATGTTTGCCAATGACACCATCTCAGGGGTAGCTAACGCATCACCACGGGAGTCCATTCCATGAACCTGTCATAAAAAAAACATGAGATACAGTGAAAATAAATAGAATAATATTTAAACCAAGGTCACATACCTTATCCAAAAACCAATCCTTAAACATTTGACGGTGCATATAATCTATTTCGTCAATCGTTCCCGAAAGTTCGATCTGTGTTCACTATAATTGAAATGGTATATAAATAAATCATTGAAAATATAAATATATAAATATAAATATATAAATATAAATATATAAATATAAATATATAAATATATAAATATAAATATAAATATATAAATATAAATATATAAATATAAATATAAATATATAAATATAAATATATAAATATAAATATAAATATGAATATAAGTATATAAATATATAAGAATATATATATAAATATATAAATATAATTATATAAGTACAAATAACAACGTTACTTACGTCCTAAATGTCTCGATTTCGTCGCAATTATTCAAAATATAATAAATGGCGTGCTCCTTATCTTTATACGCTAAAGCACCAAATACTTTCTTGCCAACTGGAGTACACTGGGACTTGAAAACAGATAACTCTCTATGCACTGGCGGTGGTTCGTTGTATCTGCCTGGATCGTTGAACTTTGTTTTTTCTTCACTAAGGTACCTGGATATAAATATAAATAACAACGTTGAACTTTGTTTTTTCTTCACTAAGGTACCTGGATATGAAATTTAACGTCTCTTCCGCCACGTAACCCTCGGCTATTGAACCCTCTGGTCTAGCTGGGTTTCGAATATACTCTTTCAACTTTTTTAAATACCTTTCAAATGGGTACATCCACCGCATTTGAACCGGGCCCCCTAGCAATGCTTCATCGTACAAGTGTATCACCAAGCGGATCATTATGTCAAAAAATGCAGGAGGCAGGATAGTTTCTAGTTTGCACATTACTTCAGCCACTTTTGCCTTAACGGTTAACAGCTGTTTTCTACTCAAATTCTTGCTACAAACAACTCTAAACACGTTCTCTAACCCAATTACCGCTTCGCTAATCGGCTTATCCTCTAAAAGACCGGGAAGACAACAAACAAAGAGATACTGCATCATAACGTGACAATCATGCGATTTCATTCCAATAATCTTTCCCGTATCAATGTGAAAATTATTCCTCAAACTAGACGCGAAACCATATGGAAACCTTTGTGCCTGTAACCACTCAAGAAAAATCTTCCTCTTCTCCGCTGATAACGTATACTTTCCTCGCTTTAGTATCGTCTTACCTTCTACGGATGAGATCCACAACTCCTTTCTAATTCCCAAATCCTTAAGATCCATTCGCGCCTTCACGTTGTCTTTGTTTATTTTATCATCAACTTTTATAACCGTACCAAGCAAACTGTCGCACACATTCTTCTCGCAATGCATTACATCGATGTTATGTTTTAACAAATTTTCTGACCAATACGGTAAACGATAAAAAATACTCTTTTTTTTCCAGTTTGACTCACGAGGACCTGCTTTTTTTGTCACCTTGCCCCCAAAATCCTTGTGTTTACCGGGAAACACAATCGGAAGCCCATCCAGCTGTGTCTGAATACTAGCAGGACTATGTTTCCTCGGTGGGGCACGTTTATCGGTTTCCTGGTACGAAACCGTATCATCTCTGAGATTATGTTTGATAGGTAACCAACGTCTATGATCAAAGTAAACAACCCCTTTCCTCACCTTCAACGAAGGAGTGGAATCCATGCATTCTGGGCAAGCCATGTAACCTTGACCCGACCATCCTGAAGCGTATGACCGAGCGGGGTAATCATTGGTCGTGGACAACACACAAACCTTCATTAAAAACATTTGCTTCGTGTGGGCGTCATACGTATGGATACATGTTCTCCACAACATGTCCAACTCGTCTATAATAGGGCGGAGAAAGACATTCATGTCCTTTCCGGGTGAGCGGGGACCCGGAATTAACAAACAAAGCTGAAATGTGGTCTCCTTCATGCATGTCCACGGTGGCAAGTTGTAGACGGACAATATGACAGGCCACATACTGTAAGAGTTGTTCTGCATGGAGAACGGACAAAACCCATCGAGCCCCAGCCCCAAATATACATTCCGAGGTTCACTGCCAAACTCAGGATGTAGCGCTGTAAATCTCTTCCAACTATCACCATCAACCGGATGACGCAACACATCTGGATCGGAACTTTTTCCGGTATGGTGCCAAATCATTTCTTCAGCGGTGTGTTTCGATGCGTATAGTCGCTGCAATCTCGGAGCAATCGGAACGTAACGAAGCTTCTTATGCGGTACTTTGTTACCCTTCTTCGGGTCATATCTTGATTCACCACATACTGGACAATTGTCGAGTTTTTCATTCTCCTTGTAAAAAATGGCACAATCATTCAACCAAACATTGATAGTAACATACCTTATACCCAAACTTTTAAGTTTCTTGTTGCATGCTTCGTAAGAATCGAGCAAGTTGCGAGGTTTCGGTAAAACACGACCAACCAACTCTAACAGCTCGGTGAATGATGTGTTACTCCACTTGTTCTTTACTTTTACGTGCATAAGCTTGGCAATGAAATTCAATGAACTCATCGCTGTACAACCAGGATATAATTATGTCTCCAATTCTTCGAACAATGAATCAAAACTGTTTTGACTAGGAAGATGTGCGTCTCTCATTTCAATATCTCCCGGATGACCACCAACATAGTATCTTTGTCTCACATCCTCATAAACACGATGCATTTCGCTATCTATGTTTGGTACTTGAATTGTCTCGGGAATTACCACCTCGTTCTCGCCGTGTTTTGTCCAAACAAGATATGTTTTGTTGAAACCGTGTTTAAGAAGGTGGGCCCTAACTTCGTCGATGGGTTTTCGAGAGTAATTATTACACTTCGTACACGGACAAGACATGTAACCAGTGGTACAATCTTCATTTTTCTCTGCATATTCGATAAAACGAAGAACCCCAGATACATATTCTTTCGTATAATAATTAGTTGTATCGATCTAACTCTTATCCAAATCCGGATTCATCTCTTGGCAACAATTTTATACAACTAGACAAATAAAATATATAATTATTACAACCCAATTAAAAAGAAGAATAAAAATTACAACACAATAAATGACATAATAAAAATTACAAACCATTGAATGAATAAATATTACAAACCATTGAATGAATAAAATTACAAACCATTGAATAAATAAAATTACAACACAATATATAGATAATAAATTTCATATAATTAATAAATCAAATAAAAATATATGAACACAAAAAATTAAATACAACCAAACATGCATACTACACAACATAATAATAAAAAAGTAAACCAAATCACATGTAATTCATCAACCTAATCATGTCTAATTATAGCAACTAACATATATCCATTAAAAAAAATTAAAAAGCATGAAATTTCTTGAAAATACCTTGAATTGGATGGTTAAGAAGAGGATTGATGACCACAACCCACCTAGACAATGTACTAATTCACCTAATCACATCATATATCAACAATTAAACACAATTATAAAATAAAAATTAAATTTTAAAAATATGGATTTTCATGCATTTACCTTAAATTTTGTGATGAAAATGGATATTGATAATGCCCCACCTTGATTATGGACCCGGGAATGGTGCAAGACAAATTGGAGAATCAATTAGGGGGGCGGGGGGGGAGAAATTCTGGGATTGTTTGGGAGAAATTCAGAGGTGTTTTAGGGTGTGTGTGGGTGTTTTATGAGATAAAAAACCTGCTGTCTTTAAAATATACATAAAAAATTACCGACGACACGTAAATTCGCCGGTAATTTAAAAAATTTGTCGCTAATTAGCGGCGAAAAACGTCGTCGTCAACATTAGCGACGACAAATTCATGTTTAAAAAAAAAAATACAAAACAAGTGATTGCCGACGAAGTTCATACTATTGGCGACGACGTTTTGTCGGTAACTTTTAGCGACAACATAGTCGTCGCTAATCTCAAATGATCACCGATGACCCGTAACTCGCCGGTGATCTGTCGTCGGTAAATGGGCGATTTCTAGTAGTGTTTCCTTTCGAATAGTTTTATGGTTATATCTTACATGTTAAAACCAATAAATATAAAATAATGATACATAACATAAATGCTTTAAATATGTCATGTTCAATCCGAATTTTGACAAATAGTTTTTTTTACAAATTTAATTACGTTCTTTATTCTATATTTTTTTTATAAGAATACTGGTTTATAGACTTATGATCCCACCACAGAACATATCTTTGAGCATATGCATTCCAAATACAGTTCAGCAAACTCTCTTATTTACTTTTTTGCTCTTTATTAACTCGATTGATAATTTATCGAATTTTATTTTCATTGTTCATTTAGTAGTGTAGCCTCAAAACATAGTATTCTCGTCACCTTAAATAATATGGTTCAGTTTCGTGTAATCTAATAATGATCCAAACTTGCAATTATATGGAGATGATATATTTAATTACAGGCTATTATTACTAAAAATTACTTATATATATATTTGCAGAACATAGAGAATTCGAAAGAATCCATAGCATTGGCTTGTTCAAAGAGACAACTTCGATAGTTTTTCCTTCCGTTCGCCATTGTTGATTGATTAGTTAGCTTTTTCATATATGTGATGGTAAAGCACAATTATTGCTCAAAGAAACACTCATTTTATACAAAATATTAATTGTACAGTTAAATCAATCTAACGAAACAATTCAAGATATACATACATACATATGAAGTAAATGTTATTGAAGATGATGACCCTGTCTTGTTCAGAAAGACCATTAAATAATATGATAACTTCTTGCGAGACAGTTCAAGAAAACGATATTTAATTGGCTTCAGAAATTTGATATAAATTAATTAAAGGGACCCAAGTTGAATTAAACTATTATGACGATAGGGAAATGTTGGCAAAGCATCAACATGTGGGATCGATCAAAATTATAATTATGTATAGAGGAAAAATGGTATATCAATGTTCCTCACTGTAAGTACCATAGATTTTAATGAATTCAATATGGAAGATTCTCTCAGATGAAGAAGAGCCAAGTTTTATTAATTAGAAAGTTAATTATAATATAGGTACGTAAATATGCAAAAATTAAAATAGGTTTGTATATATATTTTAATTTAGTTATACTATAAATCTATATGTTATGCAATATATTAATAGAAATAAAATGAATTAAAATCTATTTCCTCCATCCTAAAAATAATATCCACCTTACTAAAAATGATATACTAAAAATAATGTTCACTTAAGACACTTTATTCACATTTTTCCATTATTACCTTTATTAAAATATTTAAATATATGTTTCTAATAAATATTTAAAATATCAAGACACTTTATTGAGAGTATTTTAGTAATGAGGAAGATAAAAATTGTGTTTCTTAATTTATGTGAAAAGCAAAATTGACATTATTTTTAAAACGGAAGAAGTATTATAGTATATTGTACAGAATTGAGGGTGCAAATAAAAATTAAAAGTTTAAAAGGGTCAAAAAATTTTTTTAGAAAGTTGGAGGGGTCAATGTCCCTTATCTATGCAATGACTTCGCACTAAACATTTTCATAAGTTGGAGCAAGGTTGAGCTATTTTGGCGTTCCTATATGATTTTCCTCGATTCCCATTTCAATTATCCTAGAAAAAATTATATTAACGGTTAATACTCAATAAAACTCTACAGTTTTTTCCACTATTTTGTAGAAAATAATATCTTTTTTAAAAATTAGTAAGTTATGGGAAATTTTTCAAAAATCAAAATTCTGGAAAGCTTTCTATAATTCAAAATTTGAGTTTTAGGAAGTTTTCTATAACTCAAATTTCTCTTTTTATGAGCAAAAAAAGAAAAAAAATTATGGTGCCTTTTATATGAAAAAAATAATAGTTATGGTGAGGAGGAGTAATTCTAGTTTGAGGGGTTTATTAGGCATTAATCCTCACATTAATATAGTTAGAAGCAGATCTATCAAAGACACAATAAATTTGCCTGAACTTGTAAATTTTATAATATGCAAATGTAATTTTTGCCTGAAATATAATTAGCCTTCTATAAACATTTATTTATATATATATATATATATATATATATATATATATATATATATGTGTGTGTGTGTGTCAAATTGGAATGTAGATTAAATAAATAGACAAATACAATAAGTTCAGTGTCAAGCAGCCAATACTAGTAACTAGAAAAAATAATTCTAAGCAAAGAAACTAATTGAGAAGGGGGTTTGGGAAGCCCAATTACAAGGAAAAAGATTTAACATCTCTTGTCGCGTAAGCCAATCAGCTGATCTATTGTGTCTCATGTTAGTATACTTGAAGGAGATTTGGTGGTCTCTTGCAACGCGTAAGGTGTCCTTGAAGAGAGGTTGAAGGAAATTGTTGTTGAGATTAATAGCTGATTAAATTGGCTTAATGATGGTGATGCAGTCACTCCGAAGATGAAAGTGATGATGATGATATGTTGTGGCTTTGAGGACTGCATTCCTTATTCCAACTAATTCAGCTTCTACTGGTGATTGGGCTGCAAAATTTCATGATTGACCATTCAAAACACGGCTCTTTTGATTACTAAACACACAAGCAGCAGAAGCTTTTTTAGTATCCTTATTATATGAAGGATCCACATGTATGTTAATAATATCATAATTTATGCTAGAAATTACAGAAATGTTATTACCAACGCAAGTATTTAAATCATCAGAAATAGTGGTATATTGTGGAGAAGTATTGTCATTATCATTTTCCATCATCATTTCATTTTCTTGTAAAATTTCAGCCTTAAATACATTACTATTGTGTTTTTTGTATTCATCATAGGATGTGTAGGCTTTTTTTATATTGTAACGGGGCAAGATTTCTTGATTCTCATAATTATTACAATTTCGACTTTTCCATATGAACCAGGTTATCCAAACTGCCAACTCAACTATATTTCTACCACACTCATCAATACAGACATTAAGATTTATAAGGTATTTAAACCAACTATCAATTCTAGCATTTATAGATGAGTGCGTTAAGAAGGTCATAGGAGATGCAAGCCATGTTGCTCTGGAACTAGGGAAAAGAAAGAACATATCTCAGTGGTCTCAGGACCATCATCACAGTGTTTACATAAATTATTCAAAGCACACTTCCTGTTAAAAAGATTTTGTTGCATGGGAAGTGCTTCTGAAACTTCCTTTCAAAAAAAGATAAGTATTTTTGGAGGTAATTTTAGAAGCTAAATATGTTTCCAAAATTTTGCATCATTATCATAAGATATAGAGGGGGCAAAGGTGTTTAAATCTTTATTCGCATTAATTCCTTCATATATAATATGATTATAGCATTCTTTTATAGTGAAAGTACCTTTTTCACTCAGGTTCCAGCATATAGTATCATTTGATTGATTTATAGGTTTATTCAGTGATGAAATTTTATTAGCTGTTATAGCATCAAATTCTCACTAATGAGATTAATGTTCCAGTTATCTGTACTAGGAATCATAAGTTTAGAAGTTTTTGTAAAGCAGATTTTTTTTATTAGGGATACTTTTATTAGAGTTTAGCCAATGATCACTCCAAATATTAATTTGTTTTCCATTACCTAAGGCCCATTTAAGATCATTTTTGAACAAGTCTCTACCCGGCTGCCTCTAATGAGTGGTTTAAAACATCAAGAAGCATTTGTATTAACCTTAGCATTTATAAAGTCAATGTTATGGAAAATAAACTCCTTTCAAAGTTTTGTAAGCAAGAGAATTTTTCTTAAGATTTAATCTCCAAGTTGTTGAAGCAAGAAGGGCTAGATTGAGAGAGAAAATATTTTGAAAGCCCAATCCACCTTCAAATTTGGGTAATTCAAGTTTATTCCAGCTTTTCCAATGTATATTTTTCTTATCTTTATTACCCCACCAAAAAGAAGCCACAAGACTACTAATTAAGTTGCAAGTGGTGGAGGGAATAAGGAAAAGGGAAATAGTATAAGTTGGAATAGATTGTATCACAACTTTTATAAGGGTTTCTTTACCTCCAGAAGAGAGTAACTTAGTATTCCATTGATTCATTTTTGCAATTATTATTTTAATCATCCATTCTAGGGATTTAACCTAAGATCTTCCCGAATCGGAGGGTAGACCTAGGTATTTCTCTAGATCAGGTAAGTGATTCATTCTGATAATATTAGTGAGCAAAGATATGTAATAAGGTGGTGTATTTTTACTATATATTACACCATCTCTATTCAGATTTATGGTTTATCTAGAGGCATAAGAATATTGATTTATAACATCTAGGAATTGTTCAAATTCATCAATATTTGCTTTAGGAAAGAACAAACTATCATCAACAAACAAAATGTGGGAAATTTTTGGGCGGTTTCTAGCTAATTTGATGTCTTGAATAAGTTTTCTATTAACTTTATCTTTCATGAGAGCACTTAAGGCTTGAGTAACTATACATAAGGGAAATGGGGAGAGTGGGTCTACTTGCCTCAATCCTCTAGTAGGCTGCTCAAGACCAATAGGGGAGACATTTAATAATACAGAGTAAGATATTGTAGAGATACAATTATAAATTAATGTAAGCCAATTTTTCAGAAAATACCATCTTGCGCATCATATCAATGAGAAAGTCTCATTCTATATTTTCAAATGCTTTAGAGATATCAACTTTTATAGCATCTGTGTAGTTTTTAGAGTTTCTAGTCTTTTTCAATTAAGTTACATCTTCATGGGCTATAATTATATTTTCATGAATATATCTACCTGTAACAAAAGAAGTTTGTTCCTTAGAAATGATGATTTGCATAAGGGGTTTCAGTCTAGCTACAAGAATGCCAGCTATAACTTTATAAAGAAAGTTAGGGCAACTAATGGGCTTGTAATGACCAATAGTGGCAGGACCATCTATTTTTGGAATAAGTGTAACATAAGTGCCATTTATAGGAGTTAAGGGGCTATTATTATAAAGGAAAATAGTGATGATCCTCATGAGATCAACTTTGATAAGATTCCAATGTTTTTTTTAAAAGAAATTTGGAAAACATCGGGTTCAGGTGCTTTCTTGCAACCTAGGGACCAAACAATATTTTTTATTTCTTTTAAGGTAACAGGAGCTTCGAGTTTATTGTTCATTTCTTGGGTAATAACATGATCAATTTTATTTAGGACATTCTCATAATTCTCTTAACAACAGTAGAGAAAATAGTGTTAAAGTGAGTAGTAATGATTTCAATATCAGAAGGATTTGTATGCCAAACATCTTCATTGTTCATAAGAGAAGTAATTTTATTAATTTTTCTTCTAAGATTTGTTGAGGCATGGTAATAAGAAGTATTTTTGTCCCCATGTTTAACCCACAAAATGCTACTTCTTTGTTTCCAATATTCCTTTTTTTTTATTCCGAAGAGTTTCAATTTTAGAATTTATGAAGTTAATTTCATCATAATTTTCAATGTTATTGGTATTTAAGTTTTCTAGTTGTTTCATGAGAAGATTTATTTAGGCTCTATTGTTGATTCTTTTCTTTTTAGCCCAAAGAGTTATAGCCCCACTAGTGGCATGAAACTTTTTATCAAATTTCAAAATACCTTTACCAATATTATTTAAGTGAAGTTTCCATTGAGTATGAATGATAACTCTTACATCAGTATAAATGTTCTAATCTTTTCTATAGTAAAATATTTGAGCTTTTCTAATATTTTTTAGTTCAAAATTTACATTCGTACATTAAAGTACAAAAAAATCGTTGTTGCTTAACGAATGCTATTTTTGGTTTTTGGATTTATAATATATGTCTTGTGTTTGAAACATAGGAATTATGTTATTTTTTTTTAATTCACCTAGAATATAAAATTATTTTTATACACATAAAATAGAAAATCTTATATTTTGCATAACTATTTAATAAGATTTCATAACTATTTTTATGACTTACCTTTATTCTTATATTTTAACATTTTCAAATAATATTTATTTAATATACTAATTTAATTCATAACTTTGTCAAATTTCATTGATTTATAAGAAACCTATAATTCATAATTATACTAGTCCCTATTTTGGATTTTAGGCTAGCATGTTTTTATGCATTACTTAATAAAATTATCATATTTATATTAGATGATTAAAATATGAATATAAAATTATAAAATATTAATGTAATTTTAGTGATACTATATAAAATAGGTATGATTATATTTTTTTTCCAAAATATAGTTTTAATGGTAAGTCATTAAAACTATATTTTGGCAAATGCTAACTTGTAAGTTGAGTTTGTTGAACAAAAGAAAAACATAGTCCCCATATATACCATGCCCCCCTTAATATCGTAAGTCATTCTATTTTTTTTTGGGATTCGAATCATGTATCTCCCTTTAAGTGCTGAAAAAATAACAAGGCCTTGGCCAGTTGAGCTACCCCAACTAGTTATAAACCTATAACTTATTCTTAAATAAAACCTATAGTTTAATTATTTGGGGGGGGGGGGGAGAGAATATATGGGATAACCTTTCTTGTGTTCCCAACGTACATTCCCAAATATACCTCTAAATAGAATCAAAGTTAGCTAGAAACAGAGGCGCGTCACAACTAGTTTCGGCAAATACAAACATTTTTTTCGAGAGACTTGACATTGAATAATTAAAATACAATAGATGTACTTTTAATATACTTCCAAAAAAATGGAATCAAAGAGCATATCCTTGAAAATTGATCAATAATAGTGATTAAAAAAATTTAATTGTAACGATGTAAATATATTATCTTAAATTACAAGCTAAGTAGTAAATTTATAAATAGGTGTCAATGTGAAATAACATATATTTTCTCATAATTTTGTAATCATAGTAGATATAGAGATGATATTCATGAAAAAGTAAAATATTTTATTGGAAGGAATCATGAGAAGATTATGGTCATCGTACATGCATGTTTAATTCCCGCTAGTTATATTATTGTAGATGGGTGTCTTATCACGACAAATGTAGTTATGTATGTGATTTTAATGAGTTATGATCACGACACTATAGTAGCTAGCTGATTAAAGAGAGGTTCGAATACTAGAGTACAAACCTTTGATAATTGTTGAGTATACTTATATTTATATATGGTGGACCAGAAAAACAACCAATAAGACTGTTAATTAACTAATAAGTCAGGGTACGTCGTGTTACCTCTCAATTAGTTTCCCTTCCCCTATATATCACTTTGTTTAGCATTTTATTTTCTGGCCCACTTCACTTGTGTATCGAGTAACTCTATCTTGTAAGTTTATGTCTTACCACTTTTTACTTGGAAACTAATTTCTAATTTAATTTTACAATATTCTTCTTGTTAAACTCTCAATATTACAAGGGAGAAAGATTTTGAGGTACCCTCTATTTGAAATATAGATAAATAGGTACCCAATTTCAATTTGGACAATTAGATACCCAAGGGTTCATTTTTTGTCCTACCGTTAAAACCAAACATTAGGTGTTGTATTTCTTATTAAAAAAAATTATTGTATTAAAAATAACTTCATTAATAACACATAACTTTAAAAAAATCATAAACAACCCCAGTTTCCTTTCTTCTCCAACGTGATGAGATGGCTTATGTGAGTGTTGCTGCTTATGAAACTTTGCAAATTGCCAAAAGAATTGATAAAGAGATGAAATTCAAGAGAGATATTGAATATTCCTAATTAGATCTACATAGCTAATACCAATTTGAGAATATAAATATGCTTATAAAACTTAATCACAAAGGAAGCATCCTTTTTAATTTTATACTTTTTATATCTTAAAAATTATATACTTAAATTTGGATTGCGATATTGTATTATTGTTGATGTTTGGTAGCATGTGTATTGGTGATGCTGCATATATTGAGTTTGAGGTTTTAAGTTTCTTTATTTTTTTAATGTTATGAGTTTTTTTTTTCAAATAGAATATATTAATCACGAACGTTTATACAGAGACTTAAGGAAAATATAGAAATCACTTAAAGATCCATTCTTCCATGCGGAGAAATCGATATTACGTCTAACGCTTTTTGCTATGAGGTCCGTAACATTATTAAGTTTCCTGCTGACGTATTTAACCTTCCAAGATGGAAATTTCAGAAGCCAGCTCCTCATTTCGGCAATGAAAGGGTAAATTTGCCATCGAAGACCTGTGCATTTAGAAATACCTTGAACAAGTTCAAGGTTATCAGAGTAAAAGGAAACACTCCGTAAATTACAAACAACGGCCTTTCTCATCGCAGAAGGGTCCCCCAGCATTCACCTTCAATTGGACTTCTAACGAGAGATCTGGAGATGACCTTGTGAGTGAGTTTTCCTTCTTTATCAATTGCGATAGCTGCTACTCCCGATGGTTCATATTCTTTCTTAAAAGATGCATCACTCATAAAGATAAAGTCTGAGTCATCTGTTAATGTCGGATTATTCTCTAGCTCAATTTCCTTATTCTCTTTATCTCTTGCATTATTATCATCTTGAAATCCTTTTTCCGTATTCTTCATATTAAAGAGGTCGTTTATGGCCGAGTAAATTTTGAGTAGAATATCTTTGGTAATCCATGGTGTATTTTCATGAAATCCCTTCATTTTCGCTTTCCATATGTTCCAAATAGTGAGTAAAAAATAGGCCGTAAATTCATTTTGGTCCCGTCCATTCTTCGTATATTCTTTACGAATTTCCAATAACCAATCTCCTAAGTGATATTTTATCTCTTTATCAATATGCATTTGTAGCCTTGAATTAGCCCATATATCCATACTTAAAGGACACTTTATGAAGAGATGCTCAATATTTTCCTTGTCAAGTTCACGCCATTCGCAGATATCATCTTTTATATATTTTCTGACCTTAAGGTTACGTTTGGTAGGCAAAGCTCTATTGCATACTTTCCATCCGAAGGATCTTATCTTATTCATAACATTTGATTTCCAAAAAATATTCCAAAGGCTACTATTCTCATGTTTGCCTTGATCTGATATTTGTGCTTCATTTTGTATTTCCTTTTCCACCATTTTATGATAACTCTATTTTGTACTATACAATCCATCCTTCGAGAAAGGCCAAATTATCTTATCTTCCTCCTTAAGAAGTAGAATAGGAATTCTACAAATATCACTAACAATGTTAGGCGGGAAAAGTTGTCTAAGGAGTTCCATATTCCAAGCTGTCATATCCTCATTAAAGAGTTGAGAAACTACCTCCACTTCACATCCACTTGGCCTCTCCAAAGTAATATTATTAGCAATCCAGTTTTGACTCCATATATTAACTCTTAAACCATTTCCAATCCTCCAGATTGAGTGTTGTTTGATAAACTTTAATCCTTTATAAATACTTTCCCAGCTCCATGATCTTTTCTTAGGGAGTTTGGTGTTGAGAAGATTATCAAATGGGTAGTAGATGCCTTTTAATACTTTAGCCACTAAAGAGTCCGGTTTATTCAAAATTCTCCAAGCTTGTTTAGCTAATAGGGCCATATTCATTTTCTGAAAATCCCTGAATCCAATCCCTCCAATATGTTTAGCTCTAGCAATTTTCTTCCATTTGATCCAATGAATTCTTTTCTTAGTGTTAGAGTTCCACCAGAAATTTACAACGAATCCGGATAGTTTTTTGCATAGTGTTTTAGGGAACTCGAATATAGACATAGCATAATTCGGTATCGCTTGAAGAACCACTTTTATAAGGACCTTTTTGCCTCCATCGGACAAAATATTAGCAAAGTAGCTAGAGGATTTGCTAAGTAACTTGTCTTTAATATAATTTAACTTCTCTGGTTTAGCTCGTTTAAGAGAAAGGGGTATACCCAAATATTTTCCAAAAGCTGATGTCCTTGTTACATTTTGACTTTTTGCTACACCTTCATAAACTTGCTCCGGAGTTCCTTTACTGAACAAAATTGATGACTTTTTAAAGTTAATCCGCTGACCAGAGGCTTGACAAAATAGAGCAATAGTATCTTAAAAGGCTTCAATTTCCTTATTATCAATATTAATGAAAAATAACGCGTCATCAGCAAAAAGTAAATGCGTAAGACTTGGGCAATTTCTAGTGATTTTGATGCCTTTGATATTACCTTCCGGACATTGAAAATTAATCAGGCCAATAAGATTCTCAGTTAGTAGTGAGAATAAAAGTGGAGATAGGGGATCTCCTTGCCGAATTCCTCTAGTCGATGTAAATTTATTAAGTCTTTGACCGTTGACTTTAATTTGGAAAGAGGCCGATGATATACAATTATAGATCCATCTAACCCATTTATCACAGAATCCAATACTTTGAGTGATTGAACCAGAATGTCCCAGTTGACTTGGTCATAAGCTTTAGCCATGTCAATTTTAACCGCTGCAACGTGTCTATTTGAATTTCTTTTATTTTTGAGGTAGAAAGAGACTTCTTGCGCAATTAAAATATTGTCTTGGATACTTATTCCTTTGATGAAAGCTGATTGAGTAGCAATATAAGATTATCCATAAATGGTTGTAATCTATTAGCAAGAATCTTCGAAATAATTTTATGAATAAAATTGAGACAAGCAATAGGTCTATAATCCGCAACTGATTCCTGATAATCTCCTTTTGGAATAAGTGTAATCAGTGTATTGTTTAAACCGTTGAGAGGAGTATTATTCTTAAAGAAATTGATAACGATCATAAAAATATCATCTTTGAGAATATCCCAGTTTTCTTGATAAAAATTACCTGGCAAACCGTCTGGTCCCGAAGCCTTGGACCCGGACATGTCAAAAACCGCTTTTTTAATTTCATCAATATCTGGAAGCTTGGTAATTTCCTCATTAATCTTATCAGAGACCTTATTAGGTATATACTGAGAGACTTCTGCTTCTAACGCATTAGATTTATCCGTAAAAAGATTCATATAATACTCGCGAATAATATCTTTTATTTCTGCTTCATCTTCCGTCCAAGAGTCGTTATTATTTTTAATAGCGCTGATCTTATTTAATTTTCTTCTAAAAAGTGCTCTGGCATGAAAGTACTTCGTGTTTTTATCTCCTTTCTTAATCCATTGATCTCTTGTTCTATTTGCCCAATACAGTTCTTCTTGTCTCCACGCTTCTTCTAATTTTCCATATATTTTTTCCTCTTTCATTCAATTATCCTCTGTGGCTTGATCATCTTGAAGTTCTGTTAGTTCTTTTTGGTATTTGTCGATGAGTTTTCGATTATTACAAAAATTCTGTTTACTCCATCCCGTAAGAGCTAAACAAAGCGCATCTCTTTTAGCACAAAAGTCTTTGATGGAAAGAGCATTACCTTGTCCCATCCATGTTTTGCTAATAAAGTCCTTACATTTATCATTTCCAACCACCTAGATTCAAACACAAAATATTTCTCAAATCTTGATTTTGGTGTATCCATGGAAAGAATGAGTGGGGAATGGTCGGAACCAATCGCCGGTGGTACTTGAATAGAAGCATTTGGAAATTTTTCACACTAAGATAAAGAAGCAAGGCCACGATCGAGTCTTTCTTTAACATTTTCTTCACCTTTGCGTTTATTCGACCATGTATAAAAGCATCCTTTGCTAGGAAGGTCAATCAAACTGTTTTGATTAATAAAATTATTAAATTTTATGATCCTGTCAAAATTTGATCCTCTTTTCCCCATTTTCTCCGAAGTTCGTGAGATGTCATTGAAATCACCAATGAATAAAGTTGGGGCATCCACTTTTGAATGCCAATTTGTAAGATATTTCCATAATTTATTTCTTTCATTCTCACATGTTGGAGCATAAACACAAACCAAATACCAAATGTCTTTATTCGATTCCATAATTTCAGCGATTACAAAAGAAGATGAAGAGTTTATGACCCTTAACTTAACGGAATCGTTCCACAACAGTAGAATCACCCTATACAAATAAGATCTTCCCCTGGGTTCGACTACGTGTGAATTACCAAAACCTTTAAAGTGCGTACAAGAAGACAACTTACTAGACCTTAATTTAGATTCTAAAAGACAAGCGATAGAAATATGAAATTTCGAAACTAGGGACTTAAACATACTCTTTGTCGAAGGTGCCCTCGCTCCTCGACAATTCCACACAAGCACACTATCCATTGAACCCGACCCTATTATGGGATAGGCCGTCATCCACTTGAGCAAAAGTAGGCCCACTTTCCATCACGGGACGCCCCTGTGTACTCGTAGCCTCATCAGAAAAGGATTCCTCACTAGAATAACCATCGAGGTGACCTTGGCAAGTCACCGCCATCACTGAATGGTAAAAAGCCACATGTCTCGGGCGTGGAGAATAACAATACAGAAACATGAGTATTTTTGCAAGAAAGCTTATAATCTGTCCAATATAATAAACATGCTGATAGAAGAAAATATAGAAAATTCCTTTTGCTCGGATCAAAATGGGGTAAGAACACTTTATATGTATCTTAGGTGAAATAAGATACGAAAGAATCTCTTTATACCAATAGACTGATTTCGCATCTTCCCCATGAGATAACAAAGTATGCACAGCCGTCGTAAAACCAAGATACAAAACTCTACAAAGTATTATATTATTGTAGCAGAAAATAGATCTCTTATGGCATTGATAGGAAACATTTAAAAACCCGAAGCAAGATATACTATTAAGATAGCAATACTTATCTAGATAGCTAATAAGAAATAACCAATGATCAGATGAGTCAAACGTTTCCATAGGATAATTAATAGATATAAAATCTTTAATCCCCATCTTATTAACCTCACATGCATCCCACTTATAGATGAACACCTGTAAATAAATGAATCTACAATCTTGAAGGGTAGTGGTGGGTCCTGGGGTGTTATAAAATAAAGTGCAAATAAAAGGAACCACTTAACCGCAAGTGTACGGTTGTCCCAAGTAATATATGATAATCAAGTTCGTTCTCAGGGACGGATTAGGTTCAACCCAAATATTAATCAGATAGTAGAGATAATTGCTAAACAGAAAAATAAAATAAAGATTTTTGTTTTGTTTTTATAAATTAAAAGATGCAAATAAATTAAAGACTAAATCAAAAGAAAGCAAATAAAAGAGATTTGAAACTTCAGATGAGAAAGAGTACTTGATCCTCGCAAGGGTTTCACCTAATCTATCTAATTCATGCTTCTGTTTAAGGGCTAAACTGGTATTATTATGCTAGTCGGGACTCTAATATCTCCTAGCCCCCGTCAGGGTGGACCTAAGAGCTATCCTACGGTATTACAAACCCCGTCAGGGTGAATATAAGCTACTTTCAGATGAATAATAATTTACCTCATTGGCTGCATGGTTAGTTAAGCCTGTCAAGGTCAATAACGGATACTATGCGTCTATTATCTAAGTCTGTAATTAAACCCCCCGTCAAGGTGATCCATACGCCACTATATGGAATAGCTTAATTACTATGAGCTAAGTTTGATTCATGACTTCAAAATTAGTAATTAAAACAAGATAATAGTCAACACAAAATACCTAGTCTAATTTAAACTATTAAATCCCAAATTCAGAAAACATAAATTAAACAGAATTAAGTTCAACCCATATAGCGATTCTCAAGTACTAAAGAAATTAGTTCATAACAGAATGGAAAAATAAAATTAAAATAAAGGAATTCATAGTTTCGAATTACTGAAAGAAAATAAAGAACCTAAAGGTTAAGATGACTGATGATGGAAGAACAGGACTCCTCCAGCACTAGCTTCTCCTTGCCTTCTTGCTCTGACTTGAAAACCTTAAGCCTCTTGTGTAATTCTCTGAAGTGTGTGAAAGTAGGAGGTTAAGGGGTGTATTTATAGGTGTTGGAAGAACCTAGGTCGAATTTTGCTTGGAGTGGAAGACAAGTCAAAGACTCTCAAATTCGTAGCTCCTAGAAGGTAAGATTCTGCTGATTTGATTTGGTCATATCTTTTTCAATACTTATCCGTTTGAGGAGTTCCAATATATGAAACCACTTGTCTTGGAAAGCTCTTTCTATTGGTGCAGACCACTCGTCCAGAATCCTAGCCAATCTTTTATTATGATTTAATTCCTAAAACGTGGCTGGATTTCAGATTTCAAAAGGCAGCTTTATCTTTTCCTCCTTTGAATAAATCTTTACCAAATCTTCTTATTTCCATGCAAATCTTCTTTCCTTTCATCCTCATCTTGACTTGGTCTCTAAGTAATTACCATTTATCTCTTAAAGCTTCACATTAAATAAATCATTAAACCGCATATGCTTAAAAAGAATAAATCAATAAATCAAGAAATCGAAATAGGAAAGTGTATTCTAAAAATAGAAACTCGACTAGAAATCACTTCCTAACACTCTAAAACACACTAAGACTTTATTCTCACTTTTTCTCCTTGGATTGGTCTTTCAAGAACCTATTAACTTTGCATTAAAAATAGTCAAATTTACGCACAAAAGCTCAGATTCTGCAAATAGTTAATTTCCAAGGGGAGAAAGTGTAATATGATCAATTAAGCCTAAAAGTCTATCAAACAAGTCATTTATTCACCTAAAAGGATGTCTCCAAGGGGCTAATAATTAGAACAAATCGGGAGACATCAAGACCCCAAACTCAAACCTTTGTCGTCCCGACAAAGCAAAATACAAATAAAACAAGGATCTTTCAGGTGAACGCAGAAGGTAGAAACTAGTAAATAATCCCAAAGCAAAGCTTAAAACAAATTTCATATAGTCTAACCTAGGAATTAATATACACCTACACTTATCATGCAAAATCAAATACAACACAATATCAATTCAAAATTAAATTCACAATGCTAGAAGGTTACGCTTATTACTTATCTCAAGATGGTGGCTATAGGGTGTTCCTCGATCCTTACTTGTGTTGAATGTTCCACTTAGAATACTCCCTATTAACTCACTGTGCATCTAGGAATCACGAGGTCTTTACGGTTTTAACATAGGCTGAAGGACGGTATGGTATGTATATTTGGTAAATTTGAAGTGAGCTTTTGGCTCTCTCCTCACTTACCATCAACAACTGTCCAAGAGCTTGAGTTTACACTCGAATAACGTTCTCACTCAACCCAATTGATGCGCTTAATTAGCATCCCCAAATTAACCCAATAAGCACTAAGGATGATTCACTTAAAATTTTCCACTTTGCCGGTCCAAATATATATTCTTTTCAAATCATTTTTTCTTTTCTTTTGTATAGCTATGACTCTCGTTTTTAATGTTTGAGATATCATGCTATTTTTCATAGTTATGCCTATTCATAACTTGAGCTCGAAGCTTCTTTTCCATTTACTATTACCCCGGCAAAGGGTTACAATATAAATAACTTGTGAATCATAATCATATAAAGCACAAAGCATCATTGATAAACTCAAAAATCCCAACCCAATGTAAATTCCCATATAGTGGACCCACCACCCCAAACTCAAGCTCAAGACAGGAAGTCTCAGGATCGTGATTCAAGTGCGGGTCATATGGTCATGCCTAATAATCTAAAGGGAAATTGGCTTATAATGTGGCGACAAAAGAAAGGCTTAAAGGCTAAAAATTTGTCTAAGAAGGATAAAATTAATTCAGGGATAGAAGGCCAAAAAGGGTTCAAAGGGCTAACAAAGAACTGCCTCTATCATCTTCCTATTTACACAGCTTACCTCTAGTTCATACCTAAGTGGGTTCTCTACTCATTTAGATCTCACGTTCTACAAACCACCTATTATCCTTAAGCACAAGTTTACTTCTTTTGCATTGTTCATTAATTTTTCCTATCAATCATCTCATATTTGCATGCAATCAAAGTTCAGTTTACACTAACTCCTAAAGTCACTATTTTCTATCATTAATTCATAAAAAGCATGCTTGATGGGGGCATTTAAAATACTCTACAGTCATCACAACCCTAAGATTAACATGTAAGACACAAAAAATTGGGATGAGGCAACGAACCCCACCCCAAACTCAAAAGTGAGTCGTGTCCCCACGACTCGAAAAAGACTCAATAAAGCAACAAAATTAAACTAAACTACCTCACTAGTGCCTACCATCAATTAAGAAGAAGAATTAGAACGGGGTACCTGACCATGAAGATCCATAGTGTCCTCCTCCAGAGGGGGAGTATAATTATCAATATCCATAAACAAAGTTACCTCTTCCAATGTTGACTTAATCTGTGTAATTTCCTTCCAAAGTGCTCCGATGTCTAATCGTAAAAGTTCAAACTCTTGTTGCAAATTGTGAGCCCATGGAGGAATTCCAGAATCAGTTTGAGAAGAAGAAGAACCTTGAACTTGAAATTGTAGCTTGTCTGTAAGCCTTGATGATACCCTCATCCTTGCTGTTAATTTCACGTGTTGTGGTGGTGCAGGTGCCTTCTCTTGTTGTGTTTCTTCAGTAGGCTCATCAAGATTGATGGCCTTTTCAAGTGTAGAACCAGGCAAACTCTTGTTCTTCCCTAGGATACAACACCTCTTCTTGTAATCCAAAGCATCTGTTCTGTTTGTCATGGTTGAATTGACCCCAAACTCAAGTTTATACCAAGGATAGAATAAAGTTAAGAAAACTTGGTATAGCTTGAGTTTCTTGCTTGGACTAGATGAAGGAAGTTGTTTTCTTGATGAATCTTGGAAGAACTCTTGAAAGCTTGATGATCTTGATTGTGTTTAATGGTATTTTGTGATGAATTTAATGGAGAGGTTATGTTTATGGAGGATGGAGGAGAGATTTGATGATGTTAATGTGTTTGTTGTAGAGGTTTAATCAAGCTTCAAGGTGTTTTTATAGGGTTGGGAGCTGGAAAATTCGTGTGGAAGAGGCTAGGGTTTATCTCTTTAAGGTTAGAAGTTGACTGGGCTTCGAATTCTTCACAAACCGCCAGTCCGCGGTGCATCCCTGCGGTGCAGGGGGTAGTCCGCGGGGTAGTCCGCGCGCAACAACTATTGATTTTTTTCGCTTCTGTCTTGACCCCGTGGTAGCACCCCGTGGTACGGGTTTTTGACCTGCGGTGTATGGGTGCGGTGCATGGGGTAGTCCGCACCATCTCCGTCAAAAAACCCGCGGTACACACCCCGTGGTACGGGTTTTGGGGCGCGGTATAGGGCGCGGTGCACCGCGGCTATTTTTTTCTCGCCTCTGGATAAAACCCGTGGTACAGACCCGTGGTACGGGTTTTTGGGGCGCGGTACATCCCTGCGGTATAGGGGGTACACCGCGGGGGTAGTCCGCGCCAGCCTTTGAATTTCCAAAAAATTTCTCCTAGCACCCCAAACTCGATTCCTGCACCATTAACACAATACCCTTCTCATTTCTTTAAAAATAGACACTAAAACTTGACACTGACTTAGAATTATACACTAGGAATTGAAAAACTGAAAGCAATAAACTATTATACAATGAAATGGCTTTTGTTTAACGTCGTTAAGCTCGACGGGTTACCTCATGAATCATTTTTTCACATAACCTCCCCAACAGTGAGTGAGGTTATCAATGTTTGCTACACGGAATTTGCATCCCTTAGCTTTTATGACCACCAGCTGATTTGAAATAACCTTTGTGACCATGAATGGTCCTTGCCAAGAACTCTTGGCTTCGCGCGTTTTTGGAGGAGGATCAGGCTTCTTCAGTGCAACTTCTTCGCCTACTCTGAACCCCCTTTTCTTTCTCTCTTTCTTAGGTTCTTTTGGAACCTTCACATTACGCCCTTTCTCTTTTATCTTCACATTGTCAAGGAACCACAGATTTGATGGTTTCTGTTCAAGGTGTGGATTTTCCTTAGGATCTGAATGGAAGAACCACGGATTTGGTGGTTTCTTTCTGAGCTCTCTTTCCTCCATTCCTTCGGTTTCCACTACCTTAGTTGGTTCCTTGTCTGTTTGTTCAATCGCGTCAACCCGGAAGCAATCTTCCTTAGGATCCGGAAACTTCATTGGCTTAAACACGTTAAATTTCACCTCCTCGTCTTGGATACGCATAATCATTTCACCGTTCTCTACATCAATCAAAGTACGCCCCGTGGCTAGGAATGGTCTTCCCAAAATAATGGGGACATTCCTATCCGCGTCGTAATCAAGTAAAACAAAATCAACAGGAAAGATTAACGTACCAGCCTTGACGAGGACATCTTCTAGTCTTCCCTCTGGATGTACGAGGGATCTGTCAGCCATTTGCAAAACCATAGAGGTGGGTTTTGCGTTTCCTATCTTCAACTTCTCAAACACGGATTTGGGCATGAGATTAATACTTGCTCCCAAATCACACAAAGCTTTCCCTTGCCACTTAGCACCAATGGAAATCGGGATCGTAAAACTTCCAGGATCAAGTAATTTGGGTGGCAACTTGCTTTGGCAGATGGCACTACACTCTTCTGGCAAACCCACCATTTCATTCTCAAGATACTGACGCTTGCTGGTGATAGCTCTTTTTAAGAATTTCATGTATTTCGGTACACCTTTGATAGCCTCTAAGAAAGGTATATTAATGTTAAGATTACCCACCATGGTCATGAATCTCTGATATTCCGCAGTATCTCCTTTCTTCTGAACTCTTGAAGGGAATGGTGGAGGAGGACGGACTTCTATAGCATCTTTCTTTTTCGGTTTTTCCGGAATCTTCTCCACTTCAATTATTTCAGGTTCATCTTCTTTCTCTTTTACCAGTTTCTCTTTCACAGTTGTTTCTTTTTCTTTCATAACGGGAAAAGGTGGGGGTGGAAGATTCTTACCACTTCTAAGAGAGATCGCGTGACATTCTTCATACGGTTTAGGTTCTTCAGTATCGCTTGGTAATTGTCCTTGTTGACGTTGATTTAATTGCTTATTAATCTGGGCTATCTGAGTTTCCATCATTTTAAGTGCTGTGGCCGTAGTTTGTTGAATGCTCATTAGTGTTGTCAAGGTTTGTTGAACATCTAATGCACCTTCTTGAGGTTGAGCAGGTAAAGCCTTCTGGTTCATGGTGTCTGCATAAGCATCTTGAGAAGGTTGTCTCTGATTTCCGTAAGCTTGTCCACCTTGGTAGTTGTTCTGAGGTCTTGGTTGATAGTTATTGCCTTGGGGACGCGGTTGATATGCATGTTGTGGATTAGCGGCCCCATTCGGATTTGAATATTGGAAACCCGGATGGTTTCTATTCGGTTGATAACCTTGACCACTTGAGTAATAATTTCCTCGGTTGGACACAAACATCACGGATTCTGGATTATTTTGACAGGTCTCCCAATCATGATCTTCTGTACCGCAGTTAGAACACCCATAAACTTCTTGTGTAACATTAACATCTGCTCTTCTACCAGTAGCACTTTTTGTAACAGCTAGAGCAAGCTGTTTCAGTTGTTGTTCGATTTTTGTCTCCATGGCGGTGAATTTTTCTTCCATTGACGCAGTATTGCCACCTCGAACAGGTGTTCTTACAGTGTTCCAACCAAGTTCATTTGTTACAGTTCTGTTCAAAATAATTTTCGCATGAACTGGTTGTACCTGTAGAAATCCACCACCAAAAAGCAAGTCTAGATCCTTTCTTGAAGAGCCATCAAGTCCTCGGTAAAATATCTTCATCTGTTGAACTTCTGTGAGGCCATGATCAGGGACTCTTCGTAAGCAAATCTGAAATCTCTTCCAACTTCTACCCAGAGTCTCGTCTTCCTCTTGTTTGAATGAGGTTAGTTCGACTTGCGCATCTAATCTCATATTCGTTTGGTAGTATCTATCGAAGAACGCGGTTTGTAATGCGTCCCATGTTGTAATTGTTTCGGGTTCTTGCGAATCATGCCACTCACTTGCTCCATCAATAACGAAGAATCTAAAATTAGCAAAATACATTTGCTCCTTAGTTACTCCTTGCGTAATATAAGAATCGCAAATTTGCATGAACTTCTGTACAGCACGGATCGGGTCTTCACTGGGTGTTCCTCGGTAATTGCCATAGCTTTGAAACTGAGATAGCATACCAGGATCGGGTCTGAATCTCTCGACATTAATATTTGCAGGGCCAATTCCGAGGGGAGGAGCCCGAAACGGAGCTTCTGCTGGGCCATTTGCGAACCACGGATCATTGTTCTGAGCAACAGGAGCAGCTGGAGGGTTGAGTTGATTTCCAACTTGACGATTGTCAACTGGGTCGTCAGCCATTGTTTCTCTTGCTAATTGCTCCTCTAACTCTTTTGCTTTAGCGTTTCTCTTTCTTTTGTTTGCTTCACGAACTAGGCTTTCGGGATTTGCAAGAATCACGATATCTTCACGCATAAACCAAAACCTGTAAACCTGAGAAAGAAAGAAAACCCAAAGCGTAAAACTGAAAAATAAAACTAAAACTAGACTAACAATTAAACTACTAAAGAT
This sequence comes from Nemophila menziesii, assembly GCA_029959085.1. NCBI lineage: Eukaryota > Viridiplantae > Streptophyta > Magnoliopsida > Boraginales > Hydrophyllaceae > Nemophila > Nemophila menziesii. Next base: position 44,320,907 of record JARWIR010000004.1, on the reverse strand, counting down.
TAACACCGGGGTCACACGCTACCGTCCCCGGCAGCGGCGCGAAAAACTTGGTGGGTCCTGGGGTGTTATAAAATAAAGTGCAAATAAAAGGAACCACTTAACCGCAAGTGTACGGTTGTCCCAAGTAATATATGATAATCAAGTTCGTTCTCAGGGACGGATTAGGTTCAACCCAAATATTAATCAGATAGTAGAGATAATTGCTAAACAGAAAAATAAAATAAAGATTTTTGTTTTGTTTTTATAAATTAAAAGATGCAAATAAATTAAAGACTAAATCAAAAGAAAGCAAATAAAAGAGATTTGAAACTTCAGATGAGAAAGAGTACTTGATCCTCGCAAGGGTTTCACCTAATCTAACTAATTCATGCTTCTGTTTAAGGGCTAAACTGGTATTATTATGCTAGTCGGGACTCTAATATCTCCTAGCCCCCGTCAGGGTGGACCTAAGAGCTATCCTACGGTATTACAAACCCCGTCAGGGTGAATATAAGCTACTTTCAGATGAATAATAATTTACCTCATTGGCTGCATGGTTAGTTAAGCCTGTCAAGGTCAATAACGGATACTATGCGTCTATTATCTAAGTCTGTAATTAAACCCCCCGTCAAGGTGATCCATACGCCACTATATGGAATAGCTTAATTACTATGAGCTAAGTTTGATTCATGACTTCAAAATTAGTAATTAAAACAAGATAATAGTCAACACAAAATACCTAGTCTAATTTAAACTATTAAATCCCAAATTCAGAAAACATAAATTAAACAGAATTAAGTTCAACCCATATAGCGATTCTCAAGTACTAAAGAAATTAGTTCATAACAGAATGGAAAAATAAAATTAAAATAAAGGAATTCATAGTTTCGAATTACAGAAAGAAAATAAAGAACCTAAAGGTTAAGATGACTGATGATGGAAGAACAGGACTCCTCCAGCACTAGCTTCTCCTTGCCTTCTTGCTCTGACTTGAAAACCTTAAGCCTCTTGTGTAATTCTCTGAAGTGTGTGAAAGTAGGAGGTTAAGGGGTGTATTTATAGGTGTTGGAAGAACCTAGGTCGAATTTTGCTTGGAGTGGAAGACAAGTCAAAGACTCTCAAATTCGTAGCTCCTAGAAGGTAAGATTCTGCTGATTTGATTTGGTCATATCTTTTTCAATACTTATCCGTTTGAGGAGTTCCAATATATGAAACCACTTGTCTTGGAAAGCTCTTTCTATTGGTGCAGACCACTCGTCCAGAATCCTAGCCAATCTTTTATTATGATTTAATTCCTAAAACGTGGCTGGATTTCAGATTTCAAAAGGCAGCTTTATCTTTTCCTCCTTTGAATAAATCTTTACCAAATCTTCTTATTTCCATGTAAATCTTCTTTCCTTTCATCCTCATCTTGACTTGGTCTCTAAGTAATTACCATTTATCTCTTAAAGCTTCACATTAAATAAATCATTAAACCGCATATGCTTAAAAAGAATAAATCAATAAATCAAGAAATCGAAATAGGAAAGTGTATTCTAAAAATAGAAACTCGACTAGAAATCACTTCCTAACACTCTAAAACACACTAAGACTTTATTCTCACTTTTTCTCCTTGGATTGGTCTTTCAAGAACCTATTAACTTTGCATTAAAAATAGTCAAATTTACGCACAAAAGCTCAGATTCTGCAAATAGTTAATTTCCAAGGGGAGAAAGTGTAATATGACCAATTAAGCCTAAAAGTCTATCAAACAAGTCATTTATTCACCTAAAACAATGTCTCCAAGGGGCTAATAATTAGAACAAATCGGGAGACATCAGGTAGAGACAGAAAACGTACTTGTACTGAAGGCATAGAAATACCAGCTGCCGAAAGCCAAATATGTGAAGAAATAAGACGTAGAGATAATGGGAAAGATTCCATGTGCTTTAATCAGCTTGATAATAATGACCTCATATTCTTTATATAAAATAAATTTAAAGGAAGTAGCCCAAATATGGAGAGCAATTTTATACACAAAATCATATGGAGAAAATAGAAACCAACAATTCTCATAGATTAGTATAATTAATCCAAACAGAAAGATGGAAATAATCTTAACATAAGACCAGCCGGGATAATAAGCGTCATTAAGAAGCAAGTAAGAACGGTAGAACACACAATCTTCCGAAAAGAGTACATACCAGAAAAGATGCATGTTAAGATCAAAAGTCTAATTGAAGCAGAAAAGATATTAATGGAGTCTTTGACCATTGAATACACTGTAAAATCATTGTAACACCATTGCATGTTAATAGCGAAAGAGATCCGGCCAAGGGCCACGGATTTTTGATCTTGTGATGATTTGAAGAAGATCCTAGGACCTGGATCAAATTGAAATTGGGAATGGTGAAGAGGAATTTAGCAAGTAATATAAAAAGCCTCCAAAAAAAGATCATGTTGATGGCTAAAATTAATTGTTCATCATTTTTTGCAGACAAGATTTGGGAGAAGAAATTTTTAGAGATAGAAAGAGAAAGTGACACTTTATTTTCTTAGTACAAGAACTGTGTTTGATTAACGTTTTGAGTTATATACCTTTTTTATCTTTAATAATTTCTAAAAAATTAGTAGGTGTTCTTAGTGTTCTTGGTGTAATCACCATAATAAACATTGAAAAATAATGAAACACATCAAACTCAATATATGCACAATCATCAAAAAGACTGCTACTAATATCATCAAGAACAAAACATCAAAATCCATTCAAGATTTTTAAGATAAAAAAATCGTATAAAACCAAAAATGTTGATCAATAATGAAATATACAATCTTAATCTTTACATCAATATCAAAATACTTTTTTTTATTAACAACAATAATAAACTATCAAAGTTCCAAATTAAGTAAAAGCCAAAAAATAAGAAAAAGGTAACAAAATTAGAAAAAATTAATTGGAGAAAATTAAACCATTGATGAGCAATATACCAAGCAATATTGATGATAGTGAAGATGAGTTCCGGTATTCATATTTCATTAATGTTCAACATTTTCGGTATATGTACTTTTTTTATTAAGAATGTTTCTATGGATAAGACGAAGGAGAAGGATAAGAAAAACGGAGAGAGAGGGGGTCGTGATTTTTTTAAAAGTTTGGGAAAACTTTAATATTTTTTTAAAAGTTAGGGATTAAATAAATAATGTTATTAAATTTTGTTTTATTTTATGGGAAAATGACCCAAAAAATCAAAATAATATTATTTTCAGCCCAATAACATCAATGACAAAATTTCTTCCCAATAACATCATTAACTAAATTTTGTCCTTGATGGGAATTGTCCTTGACGGGAATCGTCCTTGACGGGAATCGTCCTTGATGGGAATCGTCCTTGACGGGAATCCTCCTTGATGGGAATCGTCCTTGACGGGAATCGTCCTTGACGGGTAAACATGTAATCTTATAATAGTAAGTTAATGGATGATTCTTTGGGGCAAGTATAATATTATTTTGATTTTTTGGGTCATTGACCCTTATTTTATTTTATTTTTATAACATACTTGGTTTACTCTTTTTCACGTCATCATTTAATTATCATAAATTAATGATTATCCTTTCATCCTAAAAAATAAGAATAATGCTGCATATTACTTCAAATTGCATCATCTTTTTATTGCCTCTTAAGTGAATTTTAAATTAACTAATCATATGATTTCTTTTTCATGATTTGTCATTTTCTCTCTCATTTATTATTGGTTTACCTAGGAGACGATAAAAGGGTAATGCAATTTGAGAAAATAGTCAGCATTACTCACAAATAATGTCCACTTAGCATTTCACACTGATTAAGAAACACAATTGTTACACTCACCATTATTAAAATACTTCTCATAAAATGTCTTGATATTTTAAATATTCATTGTAAATATAAATTTAAATATTTAAATAAAGATAATAGTAAAAAAATGTGAGATAAAGTGTATTGAAATTTTAATGAATAATATTTTTGGAATATTAATTGAAGTAAGTGGATATTATTTTTATACAGAAAGAATAGTTATTAACGGGAGGATTAGTTTTTAAAAATTGAATACATATCTATAAATTTGTAAAAAAAAAATGGATACTTATTTATTTTGTTGCATATTTGGTGGGTATAGAATATTTTCTCATATTATATTAAGAATATAATTCTACATTTGTTACTATTATTTTAATGAATATTATATAACTAAATATTATTTGTTAGTTTATGTAAGAAATAGAAAAATAAATAATAATAAATAAAGAGAGGGAGTATATTTTAAAGAGCCAATTAGAGATAAATGCCTATTAAAAAACTTATTCAAAAAAAGGTGCCTAGAATAAGATTTTTTATAGAAAAATGCCCCATCCCAAACTACCCTTATAATTAACAATTAAGAAAAAGAAATTAGAAAAAAAAACAAAAACTAATAAACACACGTGCGCGTCCGTGAAATTTTTTTAAAATCGTCATAACTAACTCTAAAAAAATCAAAAAAATAAAAAATTTATATATTTGGAATAAGCAAATTAATATTTACGTCTATGATTTTTTTTCAGATTTTTTTGAATTTTTTGATTTTTTTGAATTTTTTTAAAATTTTTAATTCGCAGAACATGGAATTCCATGTTTAAACATTGAATTCCATGTTTTGATATAAGGAATTTGTTTTCCGCAGACATGGAATTCACTGTTTAAAACATGGAATTCCATGTTCTGCGAATTAAAAAATTAAAAAAAATCAAAAAAAATCAAAAAAATCAGAAAATTCCGAAAAAAATCATAGACGTAAATATTAATTTGATTTATCCAAATATGATTTTTTTCGATTTTTCTGATTTTTCTGATTTTTTTTGAATTAGTTATGGCGATTTTAAAAAAAATTCACGGACGCGCGCGTGTGATGAAATTAGTAGTAAGTGGTGGTGGTGGTGGTGGTGGTGGAGGTGGTGGTGATGGTTGTGGTGGCTATAGTGGTGGTGGTAGTGGTTGTGATGGTGGAGGCAGTGATGGTTGAGGTGGTGGTGGTGGTGGTGGTGGAAATACCCTATTATTTGTTTAAAATTTAAAAATAAATATTGTATTAAAAATAAAATAATATATTTAATAATAAAAATAGTATAGGTATAAAAAATATAAAGGGGATGTTTTCTATAAATAATTATTCTATTAGGCATTTATCTTTAAATAAGAAAATTAGAGGCTTAAAAAAATTAAAGGCATCATTAAAAAGGCATTTATCTCTAATTATCCCTATTTTAAAATGAATTATAACAATTTGGAAGTTGATATTTTTGTATTTGGTCCAAAAATTATTGAAGTCAGTAGTAATATTGTAGCCCACTTGCACCTTTGCATATCAGTTATTGGTTATTTAATTGGCTATTGGTTTGCAGTAGCTCCAACATATGTGCACATAAGAATATCAAGAAATAAGAGAACTAGCTAGCTAGGTAGGTCAATTCCATTAATGCGTAGATTAAACATGAGCTTGAACCATATATGCAGTTATTTACATATTTATTAGATTGAGACAAGGCTGTGGTCTTTTCTATTATTTTAAGTCCTTAGAGATCGTTTGTCCAAGTAATTCTTGGTACATATATTTTGAATTGATAGTTACTCTACACCCACATTTATACAAGATCTATATTGGATTGGACGTTCATCATTGTCCGTGCACTTACAAATGAGGAAATCTTTTTGAAACAACTAATTATATGCTTTCTAGTAACAATATGTGTCATATAGGAGTACTTAATGTCTTCCGAAACGAACAACTTCTACACCCTAAACAAAAATTAAGACACATATACTTCCAACGTGTAGTTGTTACCATATCTTAAGAAACAAACAAATTCTTTACACTAAACCAAAAATAGGAAAAGAAAATAAGACTTTGACACCTATATTATAAAGGGTGAATGATACGGGTAGGGAATACAGATTTTTTTTCTCTATAACAAATAAAATAAATTTTTCACGATCCGTTTAGATTTCCTTGTAATTAAAAAAAAACAAATAAAATAAATCTTATTCTTTTAAAGAATCTTAAGAATGAATAAATACTAAAAATACTCTTTTATAATACAAAAATTATTAAAAAATAACCAAAAAAAATAAAATTGAGTGCTGACACTATCCATTTCAGCCACCTCCACCGACCTTCAACCTCAGGCCACCACCGCCAACCTCTGACCACCACTCACCGCCGGAAAATATTCTCGATATCTAGAAAATATATTATATGGCTCGAAAAGTTATATAAAAATTGAATATTATAACTTATGTATGTGGTAACTTGTCTAATTGAATATGAGATTGATTATATAATTTATCATGTATAGTATAATTTAATTAATGATTAAAAATTCAAATACTAATTACATAATATTACCAATGAAAATAAAACCTTGTGAAAACTAATATGCTTAACATTGAACATCACATATAAAGGTTTAGAAGATACTAATAAAAAAATTAACATGACAGACACAAAAACAATTTGTTTAAAAATAAATATATAATTTATAACCTAAACACACAAATAAAAAAATTACATAAAGTATTTATTGTATAAAATACATATATTTTGACTTAAGGAGAATATATTACATACTAATAAGCCATTTAAAATGAAGTTATAGATTGAGAATTAAAAGACATCAATAAAATAGAAAAAACAACAACTTCATTACCTACTAGTCTTTATCGGTTAATAAAAATATGTCACTAACAATTCTTAAGAAAAAGAAAAACAAAGTATCCAAATAATAAAACAACAACTAAATTATACCTTTGATCTTTTGGTTTGGTAAGTAGACTACTTTTTACGACTGTTTTTTAATGTAATATGTGCATCACAAGTATTGAGATGATTTATCTAATTATAAGTCTTATTTTTTTTAAGTACTATGTTGTGATGGAAAATAAAAAAGAATTTTTTTAATAAAGCGGGAAAAAAAGAGTAGTTCAACTTTTTCCCTACTGTTAGGAATACTATTCTCATTCATAACGTTTTTTCCCGAAGCATGAGATTTTGAACATTATCAGCCTTTTCCTTCAATGTTAAGTCCAACTTCCATACAAAAGAATTTCTTTTTTCAGTCATCCCTTTGTTAGAGAATTGCCATTTTTTATTAACAAAAGAAATCCCAATTAATGTTTGGGATAAAATGAATTTTCAATTAATGATAACTACACTAATGAGAAATTGATGGAAAAAAACTTGAAAAGTATAAAATTAGTTCAAGGATTAAAATAGAGGTAGATTTTGACAGCAATCAAATGGAATATAAGAAGTCGAAATGGAAATTTTATGATCCAACTCCAGATAATAAGATGGAAACACAAACATAGCAAACCTCGATCGAGACTTTGTCTAGCATGGAGTAAAGAGGTGAGGAATAGTCGGGTACATTTATTGACTAATTGAACAAAATGATTTTTTCAGATACGAACAAGGATGAATAAGGACCCTAATAAGAATAATCAGCCTTTTTGCGCTATAATATCCAAGAAACGGTGCATACGTATTGCTCGTCTCATCAAATAAATTTTGTATAAGTTGATTCTTGTATTAATTTAGAATATGTTCTTACCCTCTTATTAAAGATAAGAATAACCTTAATAAGATTTATACTCTTATAACAAAGCGGAATGAAAATATGATAGCAGTTGTGGGTATTTTTGTGCCTATATGACTCCGAAACATATGGTTTGATAGCTTTTTATGCATTTGATATATGGTATCATAGTGCAGCTATCGAGCGCTATAATGTATATTTGGACAATTAAGTTACGCTTGTTCGTGGCGATTTAGGTGCTATAATGACGAGTCTTAACACCAGTTTTACACCAGCCCAAAAAATTTATGATAAGAACTTTGTCTTATAATATAAAATTAAGTTATCGACTACTTTTGCAACATCCATACCACTTTTGATATTATATTTTAAGAAAATGAAATATGAGTATTAGAAAAAAATGAAGAAAAATTATAAATAATAAGTTTGGTCATAAGTATACGACATCGGTTTTGAAAGAACAAATTCTCGTACATTCAAAGCGAGCATAGTCACCCGCCTAAAATACCCCTTCATATATTCAAATAGGCCTACATGTTTTGCCAAATGTATTTCACAATAATAACAAAAATTTGGTGGCAAGCTGAGAAACAGGTCCTCACGGGTTTAACTGGAAGAAAAGAGTATCATTTACGATTGACTGTATTGGTAAAAAAACTTACTAAAACATAACATTCACGTTATTCATTGTGAGAAGAATGTATGTGACAATTTACTTGGTATTGTAGTTGGCTTAGATTGGTCAATTAAAAAAGATAACGAAAAAAGCATAAAGAATTCTGAAACATTGAGTGTAGAAAAGAATCGTAGTTGTTTGAGGACCGGGGTAAAGTGTCATTATTTTTTATTATTCGGCTGAAGGCGCGAAGGTTTCTCGATGATTTAGCTTTTAATTTGAGGAATAATGTGTTAAGTGATGTGTTAAAGATCATCGTCATGAAATCACACGATTGCCACACAATGATGCAATTTATGTTTGTTGCAAGCATCCCCAAACTGATCGAGGATAAAATGTTAGCATTTCAATAATAGGATTGTGCAACGTATTAATTAAGTTTTGTAAAAGAAACAGGAGTATCAATGAACTTATACGAGGAAGCCCAATCAGGTGGGTCGGGTCAAATATGTTGGGTGTACACTTTTGAAAGGTTCGTGAAGAAGCTACAAAAATGTATTTGGATTGTGACAAGTCCCGAAGGTTCGATCGTTGAGGGATACATTGTTGAAGAAACATTAAAATTTATATCCCACTATCTACAAGAAGAAAACCAAGTTCAACAATTTTGGTAGATTTGGTGATTCGGTATTAGAACCAAGACAATTTTTTGTGTTTAGGAACCACTGTCACCTAGTGGGTAATAAGGAGATTTGCACACTGTCATATCCTCAAAATGAGAGAATTGGCTGGTACACCCTAGTCAATTGCAACAAGATCCAAACGTATATGATGTATGTAAAAAAAATTTAAACTTCTTACTTGTTTCTTACTAATATTTAAGGTAGATCTTTTTATGGATGACATGGTGTATTCGAGTGAACCCAAGACGTCACTTGGGGTTTGTACACAAGTCCTTACCGAACATAGTTTCATCTTTAGTTCAGGGGAAGGGTATACCTTTTCATTTTAAGTACAACTCTGACAAAAATACTACTAAAATATATTCCCATCCGAAAGTGCTTGCAATGCGAAAGGTCGGGGATTCATTATTAACGATGAAATTAGAGTAATGTTGGGTATCACCCGAAAAGATATCACCTAAACATCACCCATAATGTGGCAGTTAAGTGATTCAATCATGGATTTTCTCTTTCCAAAATCACGACATTAAAATATCATAATGTAATTTAAATAAGTCAAGAAGTTCATCATCTTTAGTTCATAAGTAACGAGTTAGCCTTTTTAAAATTGAGGCAATACTTTAAATACTCCATCTTCTGCCAAAAATTCCTTGATTGTAGATAGAAAGGCAAGGAAAAAGAGAACAGAAGTATGGGTTCCTTCATCAGTAGCAAAGGACGTGTAAAAAGGTAAAAATTAGGGAAGCAAAAAATATCTTTTACTAAGAAAACTTAAAGGCCTTGAAATAAACTCTAAATTGAATTCCTAATAAAAATAATATAAAAAATAAATAAAGTATTACATAAATTGTGAAAAAAAAAATTATTAAGGCGCTTGGTGTAATGTAAATTAAAAAGGATAAATAGTGATATGTGTAGAAAGTTAGAGGCAATAGTTAATGCTCATGAAAAGTCATTAATAATTTCTTAGATGTTTTTTTAATATTTAGATTTTTAATTAAAGAGCAATGAAAGTAAATTAAATTAAGCATTAACATAACATCTTATTTTTATTTTAAATACAAATAAAATATGTTTCAATTTTACAATTTACTAAAATTTTAAGTAAAAACTAATATAATATTATATAACTTTCTAATGTTTATTTTAATTATATATTATTTTCTTAAATCATTATATATATATATATATACATATATATATAACTTGTATAAAAAGTAAAATATAATTTGTATATATAATTTATATTCATAAAAAAATGTTACCATCAACATATATTAAGTAATTTTAATGACATTAATTCAATAATAGTTATTATTAATGCATAAAAATATTAAATTTATAACATTGTTAAATTTATATAACATATTTGTACTCAATTACTTAATAAAATTATTGATAAAAATATTTTAATTAAGAAAAAAAACGAGATAGAATTGTGGAGAGACCGTGGTTGGAATTTTTTTTTTTTTGTTAGATGGGAGAGCCACTATTGAACTTGGTGTCATTGACACGGTTTGAACCTGTACCACCTAAATGGATAACCAAGGCTCTAGCCAGTTCAGTCAACTCCAACTGGTTATTGGAAAATTGAGTTATATGAAGTTGATCATTTGTTATTAGAATAAAATTTAAGAGATAGTATATAATTTGAAATAAGATGAAATAAGATGTAAAAATATATTTGTAGTAAACTAGTTAGGTTAGATTATCTGACCAGAGTCTTGCTATTTTTTTAGCACTTAAGGGGAGGTTCATGGTTCGAATCCCCTCCCTAACGGGTGTAAATTAAGAAGTACAAGGCTCGACTCCCTTCCTGAATATGAGTAACCTAGTTCTGATTTACCTGGAAATGTACATGAGATTAGTTGTGGTACGCGCAAGCTAGCCCGGATCACTTATTCACCCAAAATATATATATATTGTAGTTTGAGTTTGTTTAATATAATATTATATTAAACATAGTCTAATAAAAGAAAAATTAAAAATTCCATTTTAGTTTTTATCTTTCTTAATTGACCTGCCTTTCTTCAATTGCTAAGTGATAGCCTTGTCAATTGAAATATTTTTTCTACTTGTGGTAAAATATTACTAATGATAAGAGTGGTGTTTTAAATTATTGAGTATTAGACCCTCAGCTAGAAATTAGTTGATAGTATTTATCAACTTTGGCTTTTAAAGCCTTATACGCATAAAAAAAGTATCAATGAGGAATAACAATATACAACTCTTTATCAATTTTAGCTATATCTATAAAAAATGTTATTCATTATCCACATCATTATATTTAGTGTTGTGGTTAGGCTAATATAAAAAAATCTACATATTTGATGAAATTTGTGTTTGAAATGAATCTTTTTTAGGCCATATATGTTTTTATTATTTTCGCAACTTTATTTATTATTATTTTTAATATATTTTTAATCGTATTAGGATTTTTTTTTAAATAATATTTTGGCCATTTTTAACAAGATTTTTCATTTGTTGTTAGCAAGTAAATAAGGTTAAAAAGATTAAGAAAGACATTTTTGAAATATAAAGTAAGCGACACTTACTTGCAAAGGTCAAACCATGATTTGAGACTTCGAATCTTTCTTATTGCACAACTAATAAATGTTCGAAGTTTTCATTAACAGAGTATGTATGTTGACGAATGTTTTAAAGGAGGAGAGTTTGTAATTATCGAAAAACACGAGGAGCTAATGAGCTTATTTTAGAAAGACGGGTCAATGTGCATTTTACCCTAAACACAGGGCTTAATGAGCAAATTCCCCCAATGTAATTTGATGATCTTCTTAAACCGGCTTAGTTTATTCTGGGTGATGTGATGGTTAGACATAAGCTGAGTCGTAAGTTAGTAATGTGATCCCTTCACTATTGACCGATTATCTAATAGTTTGATATATCTATACACCTTCTCTCAGGCTGAAAAAAGGTTGTCATTTAATATATTTCCCTGAGATTAAACGGTGATGCAGCTCAAAAACATGGCCCATTTGGACATCAGAAGGTTCAAAAAGTAAAGTAAAATATAGAGCAGGTCCTAAATGGTGAAAAGTTGTGTAATTTAGGCGCTGCATCTGAGTTTTTTCCTTGCAAACGGACCACTTAATAAAACTCAACTCATTGTTTCGCCATGACTAATGGTGATTTAAGGCTTTTAAGGCCAATTTTCCTTATTTAGAGGCCTTAAAGTTCATAGCGGAGTTTTTCTAATTTTTACTTTTTTTTAGAGGATATTATGATAATTTATTAAAGTTGTAGTTTTTTGTTTGCGATATTTATAGTTAGACCTAGTCTCTTTGCAAAAAGCCTGTTGAATACAACAATTTCATAACCTTTTTGTTGAACTTCATATGTAACAGTCGATTAATACAAGCATATAAATAGGATTATGAGTTGAGAAGAGTGTTAATACTTGTGACATCTTGTAATGAAAAGGGTGAACATGGTTATGAAGATTACTCGCGAATAGCAACCTTGTAAGAAAGAATTTGACGTCTTTTACTACAGCAATATTAGATGTATGCTTCTTCAAGAATAACTTGACTGATTGTTACTTCTCATAATCTTTTAGAAATCCAAATATGTATAATATTGTCGGGTCGCACCAAATGCAGTCCCGGTAATCTATCTTACGAGTATAATACTTATACTCGCTCTTCTCTCGTAGTAGAAATAAATTATCCTCTCATACAACCCGATGTTAAATTCCAGTGAGCAAGGAACCCTAACGGATTTTTGTTATTACAAGTCACATGAGCAGGATGTTTAAATAACATCATAAGCAATCACTAGATAACCGTTTTGCCATAGAAAACACTTGGTCGTCAATTCTTTTATAATAAATATATTTTATAATTTTATCCGAAATCTTTAAATTTCAATACTAACTTTAATCTAATTAATAATATACTGGAAAATAGAACTCCAATCAAAAGTTGTTGCATCCCAATCTCCACAAAAAGTGAATCTAAAGTAAAAATTATATCTTCCACTTTAAGCAACAAAGGTCTGCAAGTCTCAATTACAATAATTCTTTAAATTAAATGCAAACCTAAATACCATATATACAACTTTAAGTATCTCACTAATGTTTTTTTTTTTTGGTTTGGGTAAACACATGCATTAAAAATAAAGAAAAAAACAATAGATTGTACAAAGTTCTACCAAAACTAAAAAATTTAAGGTGGTGTTAATTACTTTTTATTTTAATCTCATCAAGATATAATTAAAATTTCTCGATCATCTACAAAACAATGATGGATGTGCAATTAAAGCGAATAAAATAGATAGCGTGCACATTCTAGTCTCTTTGATGACTTTCTCCTTGGAAGGATTTTCACCTCTCATAACAAGGTTATTTCTCATCCTCCAAATATGATAGAAAAGAAATTTCCTTGTCTTTCTTTTCTAATTTTCACGATTTTAATCTTATTTAGCCATTTGAGAGCACTCAAAAAAAATCATTTCTATCTCCAAACCCAATCAATATTTCACCTCATCCCAAATACTTCTCGCAAAAGTACACTCAAAGAAAAGGTGTTTGTTTGACTCGAAATCTTCACCACACAATTGACAAAGTGGGTCTAATTCCATATAGGTCATCCGATCTTTCGTGCAAAATCTCTTTTGTATTGTCATCTAAACAATGATAGCATATTTTGAACAACACAAGGGTAATACACAATGTTTACCCAAATTTTGAGAAAAAATCGACGGTAAAAAATATCATAATGTGATTTAAATAAGGCAAGAAACTCATCATCTCTTGGTTCACAAGTATCGAAATAATTTTTTTGATGTTGAAAACCAATAATACAATACTTTGAATCCTCCGTTTTTTACCTACAAATTCCTCTGGTGAAAAAGTAGGGAAAAGGAAACCATATGAATATGGGGTTTGGCTTTACCCGGTTGCAGGAGGAGGTAGAAAAAGGTAAAAGTTAGGAAACCACGAAATATCTTTTACTAAGAAAATTTAAAGGTCTTGAAGAAAACTTTAAATTAGACTTTTAATAAAAATAATACTAAAAATATATAGTGTCACATAAATTGTGAAATGGTTTTATTAAGACGCTTGATGTAATGTAAATTAAGAAGGATAAATAGTGATTTGTGTAGAACGATAAAGGTATGAGTTAATGTTCATGGATATTCAATTTCTTAGATGATTTTTTTAATATTTAGATTTTCATTTAAAGAACGATGAAAGCAAATGTTTTTTTTTTGTCATTGATGAAAGCAAATTAAATTAATCATTAACATGACAATTTATTTTTATTTTAAATATAGGTGAAACATGTTTCAATTTTATAATTTACTAACATTTTATATGAAAATTGATATAATATTATAAAACTTCCTAATATTTTATTTAATTATATGTTATTTTCTTAAATTAATATATATATATATATATATATATATATATATATATATATATAACTTTTATTAAAATAAAATATGATTATGAATATAATGTACATTTGATAAAAAAATATTTCCATCAACCCATATTAATGTAAATGAATATTAATTCAATAATAGTTATTATTTCTGCAACAAAAAAAAAATTAAATTTATAACATTGTTAATTTATATAACACGTCTGTATTCAATATTTTATTTAGAAAAGAGAAAACAAGATAGAATTCTGGAGAAATGCAGGAGATTAAATTTTAGAAAGAACCATGGTTGGAAAATTGAGTTATATGAACTTGATCATTAGTTATTAAGATAAAATTTGAGACGATTAATAATTTCTAAAAGACATTGACTTAAGATGAATGTAATAAGATGTAAAAATATATTTATAGTTTGAGTTTATTTAATAGAATATATTTTTATATAAACTATAGTAATAGAATAAAAAAAAGGGTCAATGTCTCAAAAAATCAAAATAATATTATATTTGCCTCAAAGAATCATCCATTAATTTACTATTATAAAATTAAATATTTACCCTTACACCATAAGAACTATTCACGTCACGGACGATTCCCGTCACACGACGATTTCCGTCACGGACGATTCCCGTCGCGGACGATTCCCGTCACCGACGATTCCCGTCACCGACGATTCCCGTCACCGACGATTCCCGTCACCGACGATTCCCGTCACCGACGATTCCCATCACCCGACGAATCCCGTCAACGCGATGAATAATGTATAACATAAGTAAGGATAGTATAGTCAAATAATGTATAAAATAATTCAATTGATGATGTTATTGGGCAGAAATTTTGTCATTGATGTTATTGGGCTGAAAATAATATTATTTTGATTTTTTGGGTCATTTTCCCTAAAAAAAATACTTATTTAAATTATGATTAGAAAAGTTTATGTTTAAAAATTAACATGTTATTATTTCTTCCTAATTAAACTATCTAGTTTCCCATTTAAATCAAAAATCTATTCTCATTTTACTTTCTAACCCTTTTTATTTTAATTAATTAAAAAATAGGATTATTGGCTAAAAAAAGCCTAATAAAAGTATCTAATTGTTAAATTAAGTATTCAATAATTTATTTATAAAATAATACCTAATACCATAATTATTTATTGAAAACATTCTCTTTATATTTTTTATACTTTTATTATCCTTATTATTAAATATATTATTTTATTTTCAATACAATATTTATTTTTAAATATTAAACAAATAATAGGGTACTTCCACCACCACCACTACCATGTATTTAACCACCATTACAGCTACCACAATTACAACCACCACCACCACCACCTACTACTAATTCCATGACACACGCGCGCGTCCGTGAATTTTTTTTAAAATCGTCATAACTAATTCTAAGAAAATCAGAAAAATAAAAAATTTGCATTTTTGGATAAAGCAAATTAAAATTTACGTCTATATTTTTTTTTGGTTTTTTCAATTTTTACGCAGGCACGAAATTCACTGTTTAAAACATGAAATTCACTGTTCGAAACAGTGAATTTCCTTTTCGCAAACATGATATTCACTGTTTAAAACATGAAATTCATTATTAATAAAACATGAAATTCATCTTTCAAAAAAAAATTCAAAATTCAAAAAATTTTAAAAAATTCAAAAAAAATCATAGACGTAAATATTAATTTGTTTTATCCAAAAATGTAAAAAAAAATCGACTTTTTTAGAATTAGTTATGACGATTTTAAAAAAATTTAACGGACGCGCGCATGTGTAATTGAATTAGTAGTAGGTAATGGGGGTGGTGGTGGAGGTTGTGGTGGTTGTGGTTGTTGTTGTTGTGGTAGTGGTGGTTGTGGTTGTTGTTGTTGTGGTAGTGGTGGTGGTTGTTGTGGTGGTGGTTATTGTGGTTGTGATTATTGTGGTGGTGGTATTAATAGGGTGGTGGTGGTGGGGTAGTGATGGTAGTTACCTATAACATCATGTTAAAATGGTTGTGTGATAATGGACGTATTAATGAGGTAAAAGACCTTTTAATTAACAGCCTATCATCTAAGCAATTCAAACTTGAGTCTTCGGTGAATGAACAAATCGCATCTCAATTTGAAAATAGAGATGGGACAAACTATATATGGGACAAATTTCCATCTCAAATTTTGTCTGAAGGCTCTGCAAACAAAATCAGAGTAGGAATAATAAAACTGGACGGAACAATATTATCAATCACTCGACATACATACATAACCCCACCAGGTCAAGGTTTTTTACCTCGCGAAACATCACATCATCATCATCTCCAACACATTATACTTTTAATTTGTTTTACAATAGAGATGGGACAAATCTCATCTTAGTTATACAGTAAAGATGGAACAAATTCCATCTCATTATTAGAATGGAGATGAGACAGATTCGTCTCAATTTTAAAATTAGAGATGGGACAAAATCTCATTTAAAAAAATCATAAAATTAAAATTATAAAAACCATAAAAATTTAAAAAATCAAAAAAATAACAAAAAATCATAAACATAAATATTATTTTGTCTCATCTAAAAATGTACTTTTTTATTGTTTTGATTCTTTTAGAATGTGTTATGACGATTTAAAAAAAAAAATCTCAGACGTGCGCGTATGATGAAATTAGTACTCAGACGTGCGCGTATGATGAAATTAGTAGTAGGTGGATTTTCACATCTATGATAATGTTTGATTTAAATGTGAATATATATTTGGTCAAAAACAACAACTACAATAAGGGTAATATTGTAATCTTTTCATCTAAATTATTGTGTAATCTAAATAGAAAATTGGTTTATCATTTTAATTTAAGAAAACATTGACCAAATTAAAAAAAATACCTTTTATTTTTTATCTGTCTTGGTTTCTCCCTTTCTACATTGTTTAATACTATCCTTGACCTAGGGGTGTGCGCGGGTCGGTTTTGGATGAAAAATACTCAACCCACAAACCGCCCGTTGTTGTGTGGGTTTTGAAAAACGAGACCCGCACCCGCCCAATCTATTATATAAACCATTGAGTTTCGGTTGAGCGGGTTGCGGGTGCATTGCGGGTGATTTAGTTTAATAAATGAGCCAAAATGGTATCCATAATCTTTCGGCAGGATTATATTATAAATGCATGTTGCAACACAAATAGAGTTTATGATACTCATATACATTTTAAATCATCTCTGATTTTAAAAAATATAAAATTAGATTTTAGAAAAATAAATTTATGAATTAAACAAAAGATTGAGATAATATCATAAGTGAAATGAAACATATTCATTTGAAAAAATATATTTGAAATACCAAAGGATTTAAAAAATTTAAAATGGAAGGAATAAAAAAGAAATATAGAGTTAGAATCACATGACCATACAAATTTGTTTGAATAAAATGAGCAATACAATTTTTTCTAATAATTTATACTACATGGTATTCGGGTATGCGGGTTTGCGGGTTTCAAGTTTAAAATCCGCAACCCGCAAAAAGTGTATACTTTTTCTAAAATGTAAACCGCAACCCACCCAATAGAAAACTAACCCGTATTATTTCGGGTTAATGTAACCGGGTTAGTTGGGTTATGCGGGTTTACTAATCCGATGCACACTCCTACTTTTATGAAGTATCACTTTTATCAATTTTAGCTTTCACAAATGTTATTTATTATCTACATCTTTATAATTAGTATTGTGGTTGAGTAAATATAAAAAAATCTTACAAATTTTAAAAGAATTATGTTTGAAATGAATCTTTTTCTAGGTTATGATTTTAATGTTTTTGCACCCTGATTTTATTATTATGAGTTGATATATTTTCAATTTTTTTTAGGTTTTTTTTATGAATTAATGCCTAAAAAACTTCTCAAGTTAAAATTAATTCCTTTTCACTATAACTATCATATTTTATCGATAAAAGAGACCATATATTTTATTATTTCCTTTTTTTTTCATTAAAAGAGCAGTTTAAATTATAAGAAGTTTACTAGAACTCAAATTTTGAGCTATGGAAAGTTTTGTTGAACTCGGATTTTAAGTTTTAATAGTGAACTCAAGATTTTTTAGAAAGGTAAAAAAAACCGTGGTTTTTACAAGACAGTGGACAAGGCTTCAGGGATTATTTAGCATCAACCCTTTTTTTAATAATTTGTTGGTTATTTTTAACAAGATTTTTCATTTGTCGTAGCAAGTAAATAAGGTTAAAAAGATTGAAAGGCAATTTTGAAAGATAAAGTAAGCGACACTTACTTGCAAAGGTCAAACCATGATTTTCGACATCGAATCTTTCTTATTGCACATTGACTAATGAATGTTCGAATCTTTCTTGTTGCACATTGACTAATGAATGTTTGAAGTTTTCATTAACAGAGTATGTATGTTGACGAATGTTTTAAAGGACGAGAGTTTCGAAAAACACGAGGAGCTAATGAGCTTTTTTTAGATAGACGGTTCAATGTGCATTTTACCCTAAACACAGGGCTTAATGAGCAAATTCCCCCAATGTAATTTGATGATCTTCTTAAACCGGCTTAGTTTGTTTGGGGTGATTTGATGGTTAAACATAAGCTGAGTCGTAAGTTAGTAGTGTGATCCCTTCACTATTGACCGATTATCTGTGCAGTAATAGTTTGAAATATCTATATACCTTCTCTCAGGCTAAAAGAAGGTTGTCATTTGATATGTTTCCCTGAGATTGAACAGTGATGCAGCTCAAAAACATGACCCATTTGGATCATCAGAAGGTTCAAAAAGTAATGTAAAATATAGAGCAGGTCCTAAATGGTGAAAAGTTGTGTAATTTAGGCGCTGCATCTGAGTTTTTCCCTTGCAAACGGACCACTTAATAAACTCAACTCATTGTTTCGCCATGACTAATGGTGATTTAAGGCTTTTAAGGCCAATTTTCCTTATTTAGAGTCCTTAAAATTCATAGCGGAGTTTTTCTAATTTTTACTTTTTTTTAGAGGATATTATGATAATTTATTAAAGTTGTAGTTTTTTGTTTGCAATATTTATAGTTAGAGTTAGTCTCTTTGCAAACAGACTGTTGAATACAACAATTTCATAACCTTTTTGTTGAACTTCATATGTTACAGTCGATTAATACAAGCATATCAATTGGATTATGAATTGAGAAGAGTGTTAATACTTGTGTGACATCTTGTAAAGAAAAGGGTGAATCTGGTTATGAAGATTACTCACGAATAGCAACCTTGTAAGAAAGAATTTGACGTCTTTTACTACAGCAATATTAGATGTATGTTTCTTCAAGAATAACATGACTGATTGTTACTGCTCATAATCTTTTAGAAAGAAAATATGTATATAATATTGTCGGGTCGCACCAAATGCAGTCCGAGTAATCTATCTTGTAGTAGTAGAAAGGCAACCATACGGAGTTTTGTTATTAAAAGTCACATGAGCAGGATGTTTGAATAACATCATAAGCAATCACTAGATCACCGTTTTGGCATAGAAAACACTTGGTCTTGAACTCTTTGTTTATTTTAGTTTACCCTCCATGATGATTTATAATATGTGCACTCTACCTATATGTGGTTTTAAAAGTGCACTTTCAGCATTGGTACTAAAATAATGCACACAACCCTCTTGTGGTGTTAAAATATTGCACACAACTCCCTTCAACCCAAAATTCTGTCAAAACTAACGCCGAATAGGAAAACATTTGCAGTTATGTGTTTATATAATTTGGCACTTAGTTATTTCAAATTGACCAAAATATAGCCAGTAGTGTACACCACTCTACCTTAGTTTTGATAGAATTAGGATGGCATGAAATTGTGTGCACTCACTACTACATCATGGTTTTTTAACAGTAACGTCATTAACGCCGGAAAACATGAAATTGACCAAAACTAACGCCGATATGCTAGTGATTCGTCTATGTCGTCCCTATTGGTAGCGGAAAAAAAAGAATTAAAATCTATCATTAACGATGATATTACTAGTGACGGCCATTTGTTGTCCCAAGTAATGCTATTAACAACGACTCTTATTATATATTAATAATTCAAAAATTAAATTATCTAGCGATAATAATTTTCTTCACTAAAGACACTTACTTATTAGCGACGACAAATGATCGTCGATGAACATTTGATTACTAGCGACGATAATAAGTCATCACTAAAGAGTTACGCGAATTTAAGACATCAAATTGAGCAGAATTAAACTTTTATTACACTTGGTTACCGTGTTTGATGATCTGAGGCCCATTTTGGATGTCGGCGGTTCATCTAGTGTTACCAAATTTATAGACGAGAGTATTCTGATTAATAGACAAGGTTATTTTGATGTTTTGTTCGAGAAAATGGAGATTGGGTTGTATCCCGGTTCCACAATGATGGGGTCTTTGAATTTCATTACCAAGTTGATGCATGCCAAAGTGAAGAAAAAGTGAAAGAATACCTTCTTCACTGAACTCCATATAATGTTGGGTCATATTTTACCAGAAGGATATATTTTCTTTTATAGTATGAGTTTATTTAAATGATTGTGCATTGTAAAGAGAATGAACATCTCAAGGCATGACCAGATAGTGGTGAATCTAAGTGCAGTCCGAGGAAGTGTAAGAAAGTAACCTCATAAGAAACGGTAATACTTTCGTATTGCGCCAAGATTGCAACAATTATACGCTTCGAGACACACCGCAAAAGATATAATTTGACACCATATCGGTAAGTCTGTAGAAGAGGATATGTTACGTCATTCTGTCGATGGTATTAATTGGAAAACAATTGACGAGCGTAATATCGAGTTGGCCATCGATGGCTTTTGCCCTTTCTTCATACAAATCAACTCATATATCATGTGGTTATTTATATTGACCGCATACAACTTGCCACGGTGGTTACACATGAAAGGATCCACCTTTATGCTTACTTTACTGATTTCAGGTTCGCGTTCTTCCGGTAAACACATGGCGCAGGTCAACATATTATCTATACGAGAGGCGGTCCCACCATACTATAAACTGTGGACAAATTTCCCTCCAACCTGAAGAATCGTTATTTTGACCGCCTTGTATATTACCAGTTAATTTTTAAAAATTTAATACATTTAGAAAATATAATTGTTGTAAATAATAAACTGATAATTTTTTTTCAGGATTTTTTTACATAGAGGCATGGAAGCGGAGGAAAGATTGGTCGGAGATATTTAAGATGTCTGACGGGAACTTGTGCCCGGAGATATCAGGGGAACAAAAATGCAATAAAAAAATTCTACAACAAGGACACAAATTCATATATATGCCGGGTCCGCATTGAAAGGTGAGTTACGAGCACTTGGATAGTGAAGATGCACAAGTACTACCTTAATATATTCATTTAATATAATTTTAATTTTAGTGAAAATATTTATACAAAATATAGACGCGAGCAAACAGGGTGGCAACATCGCCCGAGCGGAGGAGGACCTGGATTTACTCCTAGACCTGGGAGCTATTGCTTGAAGTGATTTATTTTCACTTTTCTAATTAATTTTTATTTATTTTCACTTTATTAGTTTAATTTTAAATTATGTGTTAATGCCTGAAACAAGAGTCGATACCAGATGTTGAGACGAGCCAGATTGAGTTAGGAAAAGAGGATATTCCGATGCCGTCAAATTCACAAGTTCTTCTACAAAGTCAGTTCTGACACATATGCGGCAGTGTAGAAGGTTGATCATTGTTGCCAATCAGTCATAATAGTTCTTCTATAATCTTATTTGATTTTTCAAATACAATTAATATACATTATTAACTAACATGTCTCTATTGTTTAACAGGTAGCTGCAACAGCAACTGCGATCGTTAACCACTCAGTCGGCATCTTCATAGAGTGTGTGGGTACATCCTCATTTTCCACACTTACGATTTCACAGATTGAACAGATAAAATTGGTGAAGAGTACTGCTAAGAAAGAGATGGGGAAGGGAAAAATGAATATAGACACCAAAATTATCATAATAAAATAATACCACACATATGAATGTAAATCAGAGGATAACAACATAACAAGATACACAAACAATATCCTTTAATCTATGTCCAAATCATTAATCCAAAAAAAACAATCTGCTAATGAAACAACTAACTAATCCAACTTTTTGCATAACCTTTCCTCATCATATCAGATTCATGGCCCCAAAACAAGGAAATAAAAACATAAAGAAATAAAAAAGAATTTCGTCTTCCATCTTTTTCTTCTTACAAATTTTCATACACTTTTTACGGGGTATGACGATCGAACAACATTCAGGTTAACCTTTTTTTGTCTCACAAGTTACATCTCTAATTCTTTCCTTCCTATAGTCTTAATTCAATTATGTATTTACCTTAACCACATTAGCAATTTAGTATTCTTCTTCTAAAGTTACAATGTTTTCTACACTCCTCCCCTTCTTTTTTCCTTTTCAAAGCAATTGTTTTAGCAAGAGGCGCAGTTTTAATACACACAAAGATTTTATGTGTCAAACTCACGCCATTTTAATAATTATCATCTTACAATTATTTCCTTTTATGAGCTTAGATTTTGACTTTGCTGCTCGTGATGACCTTGAAGAAGATCCTCCCGACTTGGGAGAAGAAGATGACTCGTTCTTCCTTTGTTTACTTGGTTTCTTCGATGAACTAGCAATATCTCTAGGTAGTTAATCTCGATAAATCTATATGGTCCTGATTGTTGTGTCATTGAATCTCCAATATCTTTTCAAAAATTGAAAGGTTAATTTTAGTTTTTAAACGAAATTATACTTTCAAAATAATTTAAATAGTATAGGAATATATAGATATAGAAAAACTTCATAGTGATCTTGAGTTGTAAACACCTTTGTTAACATAGAACTGTAGTATAAATGCCTAATACATGCAGGATTCATTTTTAAGTTTTATACGTGTATAATTTAAATGTTCAATAATAAAAGGTAATCAAAAGAACTGAACACAAAACTCCTTTTCCAACTCTTGTTAGATTGTTTGGGAATTTAACATTACAAACGTACAAATCATGGACAAAAGATATAAGTTATAATAAATGACTGAACAGAACTTTTGAGTTAGTTTCTGGGCTTAATCTCCTACATATCTCTCAATTTTATTGTGGAGGTTTTGCAGATTATTGTTGTTCCTCGAATCAAGTTTTTCAGCTGATTTTTCTACATTATAAGAGTTTTCAAAGCCACTTTCGAAGGATCGGTCTTATTGGAAGCAGCTTTATTGAGAGTGGGGCCTTCCTGGGGTCTAGGATGAGTAAGGTAAAGACATTTATATGCAGAATGCCCCCACATTTTATACTTAGAACAGTACATGGGAAAATTCTCATATTCCATTAAGCTCAAACATTTACCCTTAGTTGAGGAATCCTCAACAAAATCGTTCCTTGCCTTATTCAAATATATCTCAATCAATCTAAGCATAACAAATATCCTTACTAACATAAATAATCCCATCTGTGGGAATCAGTTTACCAACTTGAGAAGTGATCTTTGTGTTCCTAATATGTACGTTTTAGTTCTGGAAAATTTCATACGATGATCCAAGTTGGAACCTTAGAGATTTCAAGGTTCCCAAAATCATAAAAGTCTGGTATTTTGGCTAGTAAGAGAGGCAGAGAGCATTTTCCCATGAGATAAACATGCCATTTGTTAAGATAAGTTTCCTATCAACGTCATTTTCAAAGATTACGCAAGCCATCCATTCAGGTGCTTCCTAACTTCACATCCAAAATTCCAATCCTTAACGATTCTACAAATTACCTCCACATCCGGGTACTAAATTACAGCCACATGGCCAATTAAAGAAAACTCAAACGCTTGTTCCACCGTTAAAATATTACTTTCAAGGAGTTGCAAATTTTTTGTCCCTCTATAGGTTTGAAATATTGGAGTTCTATACCTAACTTTGGTTGCCTATTATTGAGTAGAATACTCCTATAATCCGCCTTAGATTCATGTTTTCTCCCCAAAAAAGTTGTCCCCCGACTTGTCGCATCGGCGACCAAGTTCCCAGATGAAATCACGGGTTCTTGGGTAGTCCTTTTACACACTAAATTGAACACATTCGATGCACTAGGTGTTTCAAATGAGAAGACAATGAGATCTTGTTTTCTCTCCAAGAGCCTTTTACACCCAAGGAGTGTGAGTGAAGACTTTTCACAAACACTTATGGTTTGTTTGGATGAAGGGATAGGGAGGGAAGGGATTATATTAAAGGATTCTAACAATCTATTCCTTTGTTTGTATTACACGGGATTAGAAGGGAAATGGTAGTAAAGGATTCTTACAATACCTTATGTCCTTATGTATTATATCCTTCCAATTCGGTAGGATTAGAAGGGAGGGATTCTTTTATTACGTTGTAATGTCTAAATTACCTTTATTATTTTTTTATAATATATTTTAATAAGGGTATATGAGTCAATTAGTTATAAAAAGACTCTCTTCCTCTCATTATTCCTCTAATCCAAACACCGGATACCTATAATCCTTTAATAAAATCTCCCCTTCTCTTTTTATTCAATTCAAACAAGATTTAATACTCTCCTTTTCATGCTTTTATTATACTCTCCCTTCCTATACTTTACTAAAGAATACCTCATTAATCCAAACAAACCCTTAGTGTCCATATAGTTTATCCCAAGCATTTCCTAAGAAATCATTATTTTTCTCCTTTGATCCATTGAGTAATAGTAATTTAGCTTCCATAGAAACGTTGTGATCCACAATACTCGAATCAAGTTTATAAAAAATGCTACCCAAACTCAATATAATTTCCCTCTTTTATACATTGTTCCCTGGCCGAAATAAGATTTTCGCCGGACCTAGGGATGATGATTTCCCAGCTGGAGGGTGCCCATTTCTAGCCGCTCGATTACTCAAAGAGGACAACCCCGTCTCTTCCAACTCACCTGAAACAATATCCCTCGATCTCGCCAAAATTGGACCTTGAGTTATGGCCAAAGAAAAACCAAAACAACCATCAACGGATGAGTTATGAGAGTTTATCAATGCTCAAAGGAGGCAAGGGATCCGGGTTTGCTCATGACGTGAGGTTCATAAGATCTGGTGGTTTTTTGGTGGCGAACTCAAGGCGGCGTTTATTTGGGTCTCCGGGATTTACTTTCTCTGGTGAAATAACCCGAACAATGGTAGGCTTCAAATTTCTCACCAAAAGGAAGGGAAATGAGAGATCATACAATGAGTTAGGCACTGAATTGAAAACGTTTATGAGGAAAACCCTCGTACCTCCCTCTACCTCTACTATTAAATATTGATCAAGGCTGAATTTTGAATTATTTTTTTAGTGCAAAAGTCTTGTATTGCATATATAAATGGCACTTGAACATTACATTTGTGAATAACAATTTACTCTACAATTTTGCAATTCTACAATTCTACAATTTTATATATTGTTTTACAAAAATTAGTTTCATTAATTATTTTAATAAATTGTAAATTTGGGATAAAATTAACATTTATTTTGAATAAAAATAAAGTGTCATACTAAAGGAATGATATAAAATGTTTCAACTACACTATAAGTAAATAAAATTAAATACTAAAGAACTATATCCTTGTACCTTTGACATTAAACCTTTAAATGAATTTTTGTGGGTTATTTTAATTTCTTACGAATTTTACACCTTAACTAAACAAAAGAATTGTAAAAAAAATTTATTTTTTGGTATAAATTAATTTTATTCAAATAAGAAATATATTTTAAAATTTTGTTCAAATTTTTTAAATTTTTAAGGCAAATACTCATTCTTCACGATGGTTAGACCATAAAAAACTAAATAACCTGAATTATAATGAGATCTTATTTACAACTATTAGATCAGTTGCAATCCATCTACAAAAATGAAATTTATAGACAGGAATACACCTGTTTAGCAACATGGATCTACAATATTCAATTTAACCTTTCTTTTTGTAAAAAAAAAACCTTATAAAGCTATATATGGATAGTCAGTTCAGCCCATTAACTTGTTGTCAAACCCATAAAAACTAGGGGTTAGATTTCCTATTCTCTATATATAGGAGTCTATACTATGTAATTCTACACACTCTTTGATAATTAACCGAACGCTACTCTTTCTTTCTCTACCGTTCACAACACCTTATCAGCACGGTAGGCTCTACCCTCCGAATACTAGATTTAATCTTTTGTGTTTTTCATTCTCAAGAAATATTTATCAAACAATAGACATGCTTGTATGTCGTATCTTGAGCTTCACAATCGTAAGTAAGATAAAAGAAATATATATATATATATATATATATTTGTTTCAGCGTTTTGAAACCTAAACCAAAGTCATAACTTTGTCAAATAAAACAAAAGAAAAAACAGACTATGCTTGTATAGAGCAAGCTCTCGATTAGTTAGCGTTCAACCATTAATTTATCATATGGCTGCGCTATTAATCTATCATATTGCTGCGCAAAGAAAATGAGTGGATGGTTGTTTACTTTACTTTACGACTGTAAAAAAGAAAAAGAAAATCACTCAAAATTAATTGATTAACAAAATCATCAGGGGCCAATTATGATTTTTCGGCAGGTAAAGGTAATGTTTAATAAATGACTTAACGATGTGATAGTCTTTCTTCCTTTTACCTTTTTTTTTTCCATTTTCATTGATTAATTTTTAATTTCTTTCTTTATTTATAATATATTTAATACATAATAATCTCTTGTATTAATATTATTATATATTATTTCTCTCACCTCTCTCACACTCCCCATACCCCATCCATACATTTTCCCTTCTCTCTATTATCCCCTTCCAACCTAACAAAATAACTCGCCAGAGCTCCATGTTTCAAGCTGCTCTCCTTCCCCTCCTGCTCTCCGTTCCCTCTAGTCCCTAATGTTGGAGATATAAAATCTCATTAATAGAATGCCTTCTCCTAACGGTTCGGACTTTTAGTTGAGTTGGCAATTTAACATGGTATCAGAGCTCCACGGTAGACCGTGGTCCCGGGTTCGAGTCTCTCCACCGCCACCCACTTAAAAAAAAATCTGCACGTGCTTCTTGAGAGCTTGCACGTGAGGGGGCGTGTTGGAGGTCACGAGTTCGAGTCTTTCCACCGCCACCCACTTAAAATTTGCACGTGCTTCTTGAGAGCTTGCACGTGAGGGGGCGTGTTGGAGATATAAAATCTCATTAATAGAATGCCTTCTCCTAACGGTTCGGACTTTTAGTTGAGTTGGCAATTTAACACCTAACTCACTCAAGAAACACACCGGTCCTCTCTTTTCCCTATTTTTTATCAAATTTGCCTTTCAGTTCCGACGGTCTTCTATCTTTCTTAGTGGTTAGATCTCGAATGTCGGTCCTCTACATTCACTCTTTCCATCGGCCAGCCTAGCAGAGACGAAGTGCAGCAGCCTTCGTGTTTGTTTTCGGTGGAGCTTATCCATTGATGAAGCAAGTCGTGAGTAATGAAGATCCGTTGATGAAGTAATTCGTGACCTCTCCGTTCCGAGTGTTGTGAGAAGCAAGCCTTGAAGCTTCCATGTCCGTAGCACCAGAAAGTCGTCATTCAAGAAAACCGTTCGAAGAACCATGGCACCAGAAACTCACCATTCGTTATCTAATCTCCGTCGATCTCATGTGTGAAGGCCATCTTTCCGTGAAGCTCTGTCCGAAAACTACGACTCATGAGCTTCCATTGTAGGCTGTAGTGCAGCACATCTCGTTGGAGCTTCACTATTCGGAGCTCAAAACGGCGGTGATCCATGGCTCCGAGAAGATTTTCAATGGTGATGGTTCAAGCTATCCTAAAGACGAAGCCACGCGTTGAGATCTAGAGATCTCGTTGCAATTTTTTTGTCACATCTGGTCAAAATGTTTGACAAAGTAAAGTATTTGGATTTTAATTTTTTTCGGGTGTAATAAGTTTGAAATTATAATAAAATATAGAGTACTCTGTATTTTTTAATCAGTACTCATTAGTTTTATCAAACTCAATGTGATTTGTAGAGTACTCAATATTTGAGTACTCGTCAAGTTTTACGATACTCGGTAAATTTTGTTCTAATACTCTCTACTTTTTCCAAATACTTTATACTTTTTCGATACTCTACACTTTTTTCTGATACTCTATACTTTTTCAGATACTCTATATTTTTTTCGGCGGTAGGTGGTGGACGGAAAAAGTATAGAGTATCGACAGTGGTGGCCTGAGATCAGAGGTCGGTGGGTAGTGGCAAGAAATGAATAGTGTCAACACTTAATATTATTATTTTTTGTCAGTGTTTTTTGTATTATATATATTTGGTCATCCTTGAACTCCCTTGGAAGAATTAATATTTATTTCATTCCTTATAGAGCAAAATATCAATCTCCAAGACCCTATGTCTCATTCACCCAAAAAAATATATCCATCAAGATATTTTGATTGTGCAATTTCTATTACAATTGCTCCACCACCGTGCTCAAAGATGGATTTTTTGAGCATGTTATATATGATATTCTCAAGAATAGGGGAAGAATTAAAAAAAAAAATTACTGGAATATAAGAATACACTATTTATATTGATCCTCGTACACTCATTACAATGATTGAAAATATTATAAAGGTGTAGTAACTAATTCAAAATAACCAGTTATCAATGCTCCTAATTAAACTTATGTCTCAAAAAGCCTATCTTATAAAACTAGAATAGTGTACGCTTAAAACGCAATAGATCTATTTGGTTCAAAAGATAGCATAAAGGAACAACAACATGAGCAAGTTGTTAATTATGAGACTTTTGACATCTTATAAATGTCAAAGTAGTGTATACAAATGAGAATTAAAATAATCATACAAAGTATAAGGTACCTGATTATATATGAAATCTCAACCAGTTATTTTACTACTTTAAATTATTGGAACGTAACTAAAAAATTGATCATGATCGAATATTTATATATGCGCACAATAACTATTGATATATGAATGAAATCGAGGATTTTTTTAATTAAAATGTCTAAATAAATAAATAGAGAATTTTTTTTATTTCACTTATATGACGTGAAATTTTCACAATTGTGAAACAAATGTGCTATAAGGGGAAGTCACTATATAAAATAGTATGTTGTAGCACATAATTTATCTATTAAAGAGATATAGTCTCGGGTGGTGGATGCACTTTTATTTGCTATTGTTTTTTATAGAAGACTTCATCTAAGTCTTATGTCGAGCACTTTAAATCATTATATATGAATGAAGTATCGATCAAGTTTATGTTGTATTATTTATTACTCCTATTAAATGTCTCAAGTTATACACCATTGTATTATACTTACATCGGGGGAAGACATTTACGTAATGCACTCTTTTTCCCTTAACATAGATTTTTTCCCACTAGGTTTTCCTTGCAAGGTTTTTAATGGGGCAATTTATATGAGCGTATTGAAGAATATACTATTCTCTTTTTCCTTTACTAAGATTTTGTCTCATTGGGTTTTTCTTAGACAAGTTTTCATGTATATTCTAAAAATCAAGTAAACAGAGTCCTATAATATGATACTTGTATCGCTCATGACAAAGGAGACTACATCAAAGGTGATCAAACCAAACATATCTCTACAAATTTATCCTTTAGATATGAACTCTTAAAGAAACGTGAAGTAGATGTTCATCATATTTTCTCAAGTGACAGTTTAGACGATTTATTTACAAAGGAATTACCTACATCTACATTCAAGAATTTAATACACAAGATTGGCATGCATCGACTTCAAGATCTTTTTTTAGAGGCTCACAAGAGGGAGAGACAATTATGCACTACACTCTTTTCCTTCATCAAGGTTTTGTCCTAGGTTTTCCTGATAAAGGCTTTAATAAGGTAGTTTTAGAAAGCGTATAAAGAAATGTACTCTTTTTCCTTCACTAAATTTTTCTCCTACTAGGTTTTTTAGTAAGGTTTTAACGAGACATATTCTTAGGGACTGAATATCCAAAGGGGTGTTATAAACCCATATGTGGATAGTCAGTCCAGCCCATGAACTTGTAGTCAAGCCCATGAAGACTAGGGTTTAGGATTTTCTATTCTCTATATATAGGAGTCTATACTATGTAATTATACACACTCTCTGATAATATACAGAATGCTACTCTTTCTTTCTCTACCGTTCACAACATTCTTGAAATAAAATGGACAAACAAAATATCAACATACAAGTTTTAGTGTCTCACTAATGTATACATTATATCCTTCAAATACTGTAAAAATCCCCATAAAACACATCTATTCCTTAATAGAAATTCAAAAAATTCCTCAATTGTCACCTGAATAGCTAATAGACTTATAGTATCATCAACAAAATTTGTCATCTTCAAAAAGTATCCTAACAACAACCTAAGTGAATACGCATGCAAGAACCTTTATTCTGATCATAAATAAATATGAAGCAATGAAATCTCCCTGCTTAATGCAATGTTTACCCTTGAGGAGATCTTCAAGTATGCCAACATTTAACAAGAAGTAGTAAGCAATAAACTTTTCAATCCATTAACCCATACTTCACGAGAAAATCCAAAGCATACAAGATGTTAATCAAGGAACTTAATTGTATATTATCATAAGCCTTCATGTAAATCTTAAGTATACACCTAAGAGAAATAACATGCCTTCTGTAATTTCCTACTGTTCATGAGCAACAAGTACTGAAATTAACAAATTAATATTGCATTAATTCATTCATGATTTTAAGAAAAAAGTGAAAAATTATTTATGGTATATTGATTAATTCCAGAATGGAAGTTTTAAAAAAACCATTAGACTTATTTATATTAAAATGGAATTTTTTATCAAATCCTTGAAGTGGAAAAACTT
This sequence comes from Nemophila menziesii, assembly GCA_029959085.1. Classification (NCBI taxonomy): domain Eukaryota; kingdom Viridiplantae; phylum Streptophyta; class Magnoliopsida; order Boraginales; family Hydrophyllaceae; genus Nemophila; species Nemophila menziesii. Next base: position 44,289,793 of record JARWIR010000004.1, on the reverse strand, counting down.
TGTATAAGTTAAAATGTCCTACATAAAACATAGAGAAAAGAATAAGTAAGTATTTATGTATTTACCTCTCTATCTCTTTCAAAAACTTTAAAGCTACAGAGACTAAAAGTAAATGGGGAAGGCCTTACACGCGCACCACCACTGCCACTGCTCGGCCCATAATTGGCGGCGTCATGGGATCGTCGGAAGTTGGGGAATTATAAGAATAAAATCGAATTTGAAGAGTGAATAGTACTTATACTAGTCGTTCAATAATGATATGACGATTCTGGAAGATCTCATCCTTTCCTATATATAGAGTTTTCATCTATTTGTAAATTACTAAACTAATAATTCAGAAAGAATACTCTACTCTCTTTTTCCAATTACTACTAACTTCAGGTACACTAAAGTAAGACCTTGTTAGAGATATTGGCACCACAGATTTAACGCCATTTTGTTATGTAATTGTAATTCGTTCTCAAATTTTTGTGTAAGTTTTGTTATTTCAATTTATTGTAATGATATAGTATTATTTTTTTTTGAATCGTTAGTTTTAATCCATTTTTTGTTAAAACCATTTATTTTCTTTTTTGGCTCCTACAACAAATACATTCCCTAGAAATGCATATTGTCCTAATAGTATCCAAAGTATAATTAAGCTTATTAGTAAAAAAAACTTGGAGATGCATTTAAAAAACCAATATGGAACATTTTATGATGCTAAGGTCCTTTAACTAGTATGTGAAGGCACTTTAGGGACCAGAGTGATCTATCACAAAGTCATTGAACTCCTTCAACATCTTCCACTTATCCAACATTTATAAATACTTTAATTTTGAGATATTAGCTCATATAGTTCTAGAACCCAACTATCTACCCCCATCAAGTCCAACCCACGATTTACCCCCTAACAAGTCCAGTGTTTTTTTTTAAGATTACCATCCTTACCCCTCAGCTAAATAATACAAGATATAATCTTTCCTTGATTCTCGCTCATGACTAATTCAATTGTAGTAGCAGATACATTAAATTCCTATATTCATGCACTTTATTTTAGTAAATTTGTTGTACGTTTTAACACTAACATTCCAGAAGTCATACCACCGTAATCACATTCATCAATTCACATCCCAGATTTCTTCCACTATCAGCATCAAGGTATGTTCCTAATCCATTTTTTGTTTTCATTGCAGTTGGATTTCATGAAGCTTGGTATTACATACCATTTAAGCTATTATAACATATTAGTATATTAGCTAGTAACATTAGAATATACGATTATCAATAACAAACGAATTAGCTAGTAACATTAGATTTCTTAACTGATATATACAAGTTTTTTTGTTTTTATGAATTAGACATGGCGTCCAATGTGCTCGTCGTTTTCCGTTTCAACGAGGAGAAGGCTTTGAAGTTATTCATATTGTTTGATTCTTTCGAGTCAATAACAAACTATGTGAAAGAAACATGGAAACTTTTGGTTGATAATGAGTTTGAGTTACTGTATTCCATTGTTGATCATCAAAGATGCAAGTTTATTGTACTCAGCCTGGTAGACCAAAGAAGAAGAGGTTCCCATCAGAAGGAGAGCCTGCAGATGTTCACAACGACGAATGTGTAGCAACTGTCACACATATATGTACCACAGCCGATCAACATGTCCTAAACCTCTTAGTTAATCTATCGTTACTCGTGCATTTTCTTTTTCTTGGTTTTATCTATCAATAAGTTTATTTTGGTGCACACTCAGTTATTAGTTCGAACTGCTCCATTTATGAATAAAAGAAGGGTCAATTACCCAAGGAGACTTGAGAAAAATCAATGTGCCACTTAGGAGCTAGTCAATTCCTCTCTCCTTCTTAGAGACCAATAAAATGTCCAATGTCATAACTACCCTTCTAGTGCATATAAGACAAAAAAATAGATTATTTCTCTCTCCTCCACTACCATTACTCTCTCTCCTCCATTACCATTAATCTCTCTCCTCCTTTATCAATTTTACTCTCTCTCATCTTTCATTAATTATCAAATATTTTCCAGCTCCGACCACAACCACCCATCACCGCCGGCCGCCTCCGGCCACCGCCGGAAAAAGTTCTGAGCGTGGAAAAAAGTTCTGAGTCTGGAAAAAAGTTCTGAGTCTGAGTGCAAAAATTCTGAGTCTGAGTGCAAAAGTTATGAGTCTGAGTGCAAAAGTTCTGAGTCTGAGTGCAAAAGTTCCATTAACGCCAGATTTTTAATCGCCAACAGTGTTGAGCGCAAAAGTTCTGAGACTGAGTGCAAAAGTTCTGAGTCTGAGTGCAAAAGTTCTGAGTCTGAGTGCAAACGTTCTGAGTCTGAGTGCAAAAGTTCCATTAACGCCAGATTTTTAATCGTCAACAGTGTTGAGCGCAAAAGTTCTGAGTCTGAGTGCAAAAGTTCTGAATCTGAGTGCAAAAGTTCCATTAACGCCAGATTTTTAATCGCCAACAGTGCTGAGCGCAAAAAGTTCTGTGTGCAAAAGTTCTGAGCGCAAAAGTTCTGAGCGCAAAAGACCAAAAAAATAAACAGAAACACGAAGCAAGAACAAATCTGCTACATAAACTTGCTGAGCATCTCGAATCGACTTGCTACCGGAGATCCAAGCTTTTTCTTCCAAATATAAGCACAAAAACAACTTCGTTTATCCATGGCTTTCAAATCCGATCTTAGAGATTATTGTGCAGCAGATCAATTTCTTCCTTCCATGGCGGAACCCTAGATCGAAACTCTATTTCGGATCGGTCAAATCTCTACCTTCACTGCGGTATTCATCGAAGTTCATGCCAACGGTCTTCTTCTCCGCGCTCTCTTCTTCGGTTGCTTGGTGGCTGCGTGCTTCAAGTGAAGCAATGGAAAGAAGGAATATTATGGAGTGGAGAAGAGAGGCGTTGATTGTAAGAGGTGAGGAGAGAGGTAGAAAGAGAGAGAGAAATATTTCTGAAAATGTAATTTAGGATTTAAAAGATATTATGATAATATTTAGTATATATAGAGAATAAAAAAGGGTAGGAAAGTAATTGGGAAATTAGGTTCTAGTGTTAAAATTAGTTTGTGGCCTTTAGTAAGAAGAGCCAAAAGAGGCGGTCTTGTTAGGTCTCGGTGTAGTGATTTCAAGACCCTTTGGGTAATAATCTCATAAAAGAATGTTTTATGTCTTTTATATTTTGTTGTTTTGTAGTTAGGCGGTTTAAACATGTGACTGTCATAACCCATTAGTTATAATATACAACCCATCAACACAATATACATAACCCACCACCACTTTAAGGCAAAAAAAACGTCTAACCCACCCAATTCAACGGTCACACCATCGATATTACGAAGCAATACCCATCGTGTTAATTATTAATATACGTTTAGTTATATACCATCACTTATCATGAACAACCCATCAGTACAACAAACATGACCCACCCTGTTTTAAAGCTAATTAGTATATACCATCAATTTGTACTATCGCACCAACAGAACAGACACTGAATAGACAAATAAACACAGTACATTAAAATTCATATACACACACCACAAAAAACAACATATAACCCATCTCTGTGTTGAGGTTATACACCCTCTGCAATATCTCTGTGTTGATGGCGTAAGGTTTGTCCTTTGAAACCTTGAAGACGACGATGGGTAACGGGTTTTGACTTTTTTTTGGCGCTTCAAATATTGATATTTTAATTTTTGACTGATTGCGCGATATTAGCAAAATTGGTTTTAGTAATAAAATTATGACTGATTGCGTGATATTAGCAAAATTGGTTTTGGTAACAAATTTATAATTAATGGGCCACGAAAGGTAAGCTTGTCATTTGTGATGGGCTGAACTTAGGGATGGCAACGGATCGGATTATTGCAAAAAAATCCAAAACCATGTCCATATCCATTTAATTTATCAAAAACCAAACCCTAACGGATTTAACCATCGGATTTACTTTTCAAAACCATATCCGAATAATTCGGATTCGGTTTTGTAAACGGTTTTTCGGTTTTAACCATAGCCCGGCTCGCGAGGCGTCCCTCTCGCAGTAGGATTCCTAACCTCGCCTCGCTCTTGTGACATGCCAAACTATAACTCTCTAAATATATTGAAAATATTGAAACAAGATCATAAATACATGACAAATATCCAATATATAAAATATTATGTTGATCTTTAATTAAATAACGTTTTTGTTACTTCTTTTATTAATTCTAATATTTAGATTTTGGTTTTGAGATATGAAAATATTTTTTATCTATAGTACCTATAAAATATACAAAAATAGATGATAATAAACGGGTTTTTGGTTATTCGGTTTTATTTTTATCTAAAATTTTAACCTAAAGGATTTGACCATCGGTTGCATTTTTCAGAACCATAACCTAACGGTTTTAACCATGGTTGCATAATCGATTTTTAATCGGTTCAAATTTTCATCGATTTTAATTTTAAACCATAACCATTTTCATCCTTATCTATAGTTAGGTTGAGACTTTTGGCCTTTTGGTAATTAAAAAAAAACATAAGAAAGATGGACTTCAAAATATAAAAATACATGGATTTTAGCCTTTAGTAGGTATAATAAAATCAGATATATATATATATATATATATATATATATATATATATATATATATATATATATATATATATAAAACGGATTTCGATTTTTCGGTTTTTTTAAAATCTAAAACCATATACTAACGGTTTTAACCATCGGTTTCACTTTTTAAAACCAAACCCTAACGGATTTAACCACGGTTACATAATCGGTTTTTATTCGGTTCGGTAATCCGTCGGTTTCGGATTAAAATCGTAACCACTGCCATCCCTAGCTGAACTTGATGAACAATCAGTAGTGGCTCGTGACTCTTCCGGACAATCACCCTTTAATTTTAGATCGATCGAACAATAATAAATATATACATCAAAATCATCATAATACAGAATACAACATATGTAAATGTAAAACAGAAGATAACAAACATAGAAAGAAACACAAACAATATCCATTAATCTATGTCCAAATCAATAATCCACAAAAGAACAAATTGCCATCAAAACAACTAAATAATCCAAATGTTTACATAGCCTTTCTTCATCATATCTTAGAATCATGGTCCCATGACAACGAAAGAATAACATAAAGGAATAATAAAGAATTTTGTCTTCCATCTTCTACTTCTTACGAAATTTTCATACACTTTTTACGGGGTAGGATGATCAAACAACATTCAAGTTAACCTTTTTTTTCTCTCACAAGTCACATCTCTAATTCCCTTCCTTCCTATAGTCTTAATCCATTTTTGTATTTACCTTAACCACATTAGCAATTGCTTCTTCTAAATTTACAATGTTCTCTACACCCCTCTCTTTCTTTTTTCCTCTTCAAAACAATTATTTTAGCAAGAGGACTATGAAATTTTTAATACACGAAGATTTTTCGTGTCACACTCTACGCCATTTCAATAATTATCGGTTTAGCATTACTTCCCTCTACTAGCTTAGCTTTCGACTTTGCTGCTCGTGATGACCTTGAGGAAGATCCTCCTGACTTGGGAGAAGAAGCTGACCCGTTCTTTCTGCGCCTACTTGGTTTCTTCGATGACCTAGGAGTATCACTAGTTAATCCAGTATCTCGATACATTTCAGATGGTCCTGATTGTTGTCTCATTGAATCTCCAAAATCTGTTCAAAAATTGGAATGTTAATTATCGTTTGTGAACAAAATTATACTTTCAAATAGTTCAAATAGTACAGGAATATACATAGAGAAAAACTTCATAGTAGTACTAAGTTTGTTAACATAGAACTGTAGTCTAAATGCCTAATACACATAAGATTCATTTTTAAGTTTTATACGTGTCTAATAAAATGTTTAATAATAAAAGGTAATCAAAAGAATTGAACACAAAACTCCTCTTCCAATTCATGTTAGCTTGTTTTAAAATTTAACATTACAAATGTACAAATCATGGACAAAAAATCTAAGCTAAGATAAATGTATGAACAGAACTTCTCAGTCTAACAACGTGAACATATGAAAGATAGTAGTTTTAAGGATTGTTCTGAAGTGGTTTTAATTTTAGTGAAAACTCAGAAAATAGTCAATAGTAATGTAACAAACAAACAAAAAGGAAGGAAAAAGGCCAAATTCTCCCCCTTATTAATCACAAGAAAGAAAATAAAAAAACATTACAATTTTATGCAAGCTAGGCCCATTGTTAGACAAGGTCTGAATGAAAAATACTTCTCGTGACAGATGAGTCAAAATTCCCTTGCTTTGAGGTAAAGAATCTCAAGAACTTTTTTCATCAGAATATTATCACTAATAATACAAAATAATAGTGAGGACAAGTCTATTAATTTACAATCTTTTGCCATCCCCATGAGACCACCTTTACCTACCGCATGTCTCATTACATATGATGTTTTCTTATCTAAAAGAAGTACTACTCCAATTAATTCAAGACTTTGTCTAAACTGATAATAGGGCAGATTTAACCAGACACAACATTTATGGATGTTGAATTTTTAATTTTTATCCTCGAGATAAGAAAAAGATATAATAGAAAAATAACACATGGACCAGACCTTGAGATGACCACGGGGAAAGTGCAGAACCAGAATTGCCAATGGAAGTTGATGCAAAATCAGGTACTGTCTTGAATTCATTCATCTACATTTTCACCAACAACCAAAAAACAAATTATTTAATTCTGACAATAACGTTAATTAATTCAAAAAATATCTAAAGCAACCTTGGAATTATTGATAATAACTTTTTTTATTGTTATCCTTTTTTGGTTAAACATATCCAAAATATGTCAATAGCCACTACCAGTACAAGAAAAGGTATCTTTAGCGGCAAAAATTTTAACACTAAAAATCTTAATTTTGTCGCTAATAGCCTTTATTTGGTCGTCCCTATAAGTTCGTCTCTAAAGATATCTTTAGTAGCAAATTATTTGTTTTTGCCTCTATTAATTTTATCTTTAGCGGCAAATATTGTAGCTAAAAATATAATTAGAGTCCATTTTGATGTTTAAAAATATTATTAGAGGCAATTTTTAGTGTTGCCATAATAACTTCGTCTCTAATGATACTATTTCTTGTAGTGATAATATATGATATAAAATCAAAAATTACGAGGATATTTTAGTAATTAACCATAGACGTACCCAAGTAGGTGCACTACCGGAGGGGCCATCCCACCCTATATGTGCCACATGCTTAACATCGGTTGGAAATCCAATCTCCATCTCTCGCTGCTCCTTCACAACTACAAGACATGAATATAATATATATTGCACTTTAAGTCCCCATAATATAAGTTAAATACCAAGAAACAAAAATGTAAATAAAGAGAAGAAATGATTTACCAAATATTTGAGAAATAAATTTAAACCCTTTATAGAATCCTTTCATCTTGGTTCCCATGGAGGACACAATGTTAGTACCTCAATATATAAAAAAAACCCTCTTCTACAATTTAAGACAAAGTAGTGAATTTGATGCTTCGCCTGTTAATAGAAAAAGCACAAAGGAATTAAAAAAGGAATTTACTATTCATTTCCTTTTTCAAGTTGAAATATTTACCAAACATAAGATTCCAATTTGAGTATTAAATAAGGTGGAAACATATAATATATAATATATAATATGATAAACTATTTTACCAAAAGAAATAAGGTATTTTCTAAAACACTGTGTTAACTAGCTAGTAGTATTTGCTAATTACCGATTATATTGGAATTTTTTTGATATAAATGGACATTGGTACAACTATAAAAATCCTAATTTTTTAAGGGAGGTTCAAAACTACATAAAATTATTCACAAAATAACTAGTAGATATCCTTAATTGTATCAAGCCAAATAGTCAAATATATCCGTGTCTTTAAAAACCCACAAATGAGTATTTTTGGGAATAAAATGAGGTTTATATACTATTTTAAGAATAATATAAAGGTATATTTGGCAATTTTGCAAAATGGTATTTAAGTTTAAAAAATAGAAGACAGGAGATTGAAACAAAGAAATTACCTTTTTATGAAAAAATCGAGATGTTCCAAGGAGAAAGAAGATTGAAAAGAGAAACTTCTCCTCCCTTTATTTCTACAATGATCATCTTTCTTCATCAAACATTGTTGGAATATACATGTAATAAGCATGCATGTGACGAAAATCGAATATATTCTGAGATCAAACTTTATGCCAGACAAAATTACTCCTCTAATATAAGGTAAGAATAATATCAAAAACTTAAGATGAAAAGAGAGATAAAAAAGTTGCAACTAGAGAAAATGGTCAATGATTCATAAACCTCAGTGTTTAAATGGTATCATAAAATTCCTAAGAAAAGTGAAGTCTGAAAAATACAAAGATAGAAGATGAAAATGAAGATGGGAGAACCACGAAAACCTCTCACAAGAAGGGTAAGAAATTGTTTTATAAGAGGAAATTATCAGAGAAAGGAAAATAATTAAAAAATAGATGTTTTGTTAAAAGAAGAATTAAATTAAATATGTGTATGTGGGAAGAGTAGCTGGCTTAATGAATGTTGTTGAACGAGTAAATCGCGGGTCTCAGGTCCTTATCTGTGCCCGCCTGTCTCATTGTCTTAAATAGGGGTGGAAATCGGATCCGAAATTTCCGATTTCCGACTTTTCCGACCCGAAAATTCCGATTTCGGAACAACTTTTTACGGTTCCGGAATTCCGAATTTCCGATTTCCGATTTTTCCGAAAAAATAGGATCGGAATTGGAACTACATATAAATTTCCGAAATTTCCGGGTTTTCCGATCCGATTTTATTTCCGAAATATATTTCCGACTTTTATTTTCAGTTTTTATTTTCGAATTGTATTTCCGATTTTACATTTCCTATATTAAATAAATAATAAATATTAATATAAGAAAAAAAATATACAATCAGAAATGTTGAAAATTTTCATAACAAAAGAAGAAAAGAAAATCTAAACATTGAAAGAGTGAAACACAATGATACATTTTTTTATATCAGGAAAATAACGAAAAACAATAAACCTGATAAAACCTAAAGGATAATGACAAAAAAAAAAAAAAAGATAAAACCTAAAGGATAAGGCTAACCCATTTCTTCACATTTTACATTACCTTCCCACGAAACCTAATATCTATTTTTTATGTAATTTAAAAAGTAATTTGAAAAGTAATTCACAATCATTGTTTTTTACCTTTTGTTACTTATGTTACTTCTCTTACAGTTTTTTTACCTTTTGTTGCTTATGTTATTTCTGTTATTGTTCATGAAGTTTATAAGTTAAGCTTTTTAACTACTGTTACATGAAAAGTTTTATAAATTTTTGTTTTTAACTATCTTCATGTAAGTGATAAACTGTTGCACCGATTTTCAACCATTAGTCCTGCAATTTCCGAAACAAAAGTTCCGAAATTCCGAACCCAAAATTCCGAAATCTCCGAACAAAAATTTCCGAAATTTCCGTGCCGAAATTTCCGAATTTCCGGCAAATTCCGAAATTCCGAATTAGGAATTATTTTTCCCAGTTCCGAAAAATTAAATAGGAATTGGAACAGAAAAAATCTATTCCGAAAAAAATAGGAATTTTTCCGAAAGACCCTTTTTCCGATCCGTTCCTTCCGATTTCCACCCCTAGTCTTAAACTTCTTAAAATTCGGATAATTTACAAAACGTAAACGTCAAACATTAGAGATTTTAAGGCCAGTTTGGTTTATGTAAACATTTTCTGTTTTTGTTTTCAGAATACATTTTCAAAAAATAATTTTCATTTTTAGTTTTAATATTTTTAAAAAATATAGAAAACGTCAATTTCATATAGCATTGTTTTCATTTTATTTTTCAGAAAACTGTTTTTATTTTCTTTAGCCAAACACGTTTTCAGTGGCATTATGGAAAATATAGAAAATGAAAACAAAAAACACCCATTATTTTCACGAACCCATTGGTAAAAAACTCTATTCATTATTCTTACAAAGCATTTGTATTCGTAGTGTTAATATGCTTTGTAAGAATAATGAATAGAGATTTTTACCAATAAAAATAAAATATAAGATTATTAGATTTAGGAAACTTAACCCAAAAGGCAATGGAAAAAAATTATTTAATCTTCAATATTATTTGTTTTTTCATAACATTAGCACACCTCTTTTCAATTTTTCTAATATAATTAATTAATTAAAAATAATAATATAATAAATAACCTTATACATAATAAATTAAAATAATATATTAAAATTAAGATTTATCTAATATTTTGAAATTCTATTGTACCAAAAAAATAGAATAAATAAAAATAAATAAAATTTAAATGAAAATTTCATTCCTCCACACATTTTCTTTCTAATTGTCTATCTGAATCACAAAATCAGATTCTTTACTTTTTTAGCATTTTTTTCCTTCACTTTAATTTTTTACTTTTTTCTAATATATTAACTAGATTCATATTTTTTGTTAAATTAAAAAAAATGATATGATATGAATAAAAGTTAGTTTTCTTAGTTTAGATTAGATTTCTAATTAATTGAAAGTAACTCAATTGATTGCGTAATTTTTTAGATTTCTTTAAAGAGATATTAGCCAATTAAATTCATATACTCAATAACCTACTCCATAGAGTCCACCAATTTTCTTCCCTTAATGGGGTCTAAATTTTTAAGCTTATACCATCCATACCCCTGCATTAAACGGTTATAGTAGATTCTGGCCATATTTATCTTTAGGTCACGAATTCATATTTTATCACATATGTAATAATATCCCTTAATCATAGCAATTTAATATGAAAACTTTGTTACACTCTATCATGGTCAAATATATTCACTCCATCAGCTACAACCTCAAGTCGTCTTTCTCTCTACAACTCACAGAGTAGCAAATCGTTTTAAGGTATGAATCTACTCGAATGAAATATGTATGTTGATCGTTCAACATACGTGAGAAATATTCCAGCACTGACCACGTTCCTAACCCATCACGAGGGTCATGGTGACATGGTTGTAAACCCACCAACGTACAAAGCGCAACCCGGCAGACCTAAGAAGAAACGGTTTCCATCAGAAGGCGAGCGTGCAGATCTTCCCAGCGCAGAATGTGTAGCAACTGTCACACATACGGTTACCACAACCGTTCAACTTGCCCAAACCCACGTTAATTTCATTTTATAACTGATTTCCTTACGTATTTGTTCTCATGTAATAAGTGAATGCTAGTGTATCACATAACACAATTTGATCAGGGTTTGCATTTCTCAATAAAAGTTTGTTTTGGTTTCTAAAAATCAAATATAGATACCTTGTAATTAGTTTCCTTTTTATTTTTACACACCAACATTTGGAATTTTTACACCATCAGAATTACACGCATAACCCATCTACATTTTACTTAGTTTTTTTAAGCCGACGAATACCCCACTGTTTTTGTCATACACACCACCCAATTTGCAAACATGACCCACCACTATTTCATATTCACCTCAAATCGATATCAAGGTATGAATATTTTAATCCAAACCCACACTTTATGTCATACAGACATGTAACCCGTCCAAATCCCCTACTGGCCCACTATTATTACTCTGAAACACCACTACAAATTGAATAGATTTTACAAACACACACCATCACACTAGTCAACCAACCCACTTCTTTTGCTCACATACACCACCATGTACAAAAGTTATTTATTGTGTTATTTTGCAGGTTTGCAGAGGTGTGGTGTTTCTTTGGTAGGATTTGATTGTTTCGGATAAAAGAATACGATGGATTGTTAATTGTTTTCTGATTTTTTGTTTTGGCTCTTTTTTTATATATTTTTGACTTGTTGCATGAATTAGGAAATTTGGTAAGATGGATTTTTAATAGATTTTTTGAATATTTGATTTGATTCTTTGTTTTTTTATTTAACATTATTTGACTTGTTGCATGGAATTAGGGAATTCAGTTATGGTAACTCAACAAACATTAATTGGTGTACAAGGGCAATCCAGACTTTTTGGGTGGGTTGGACCTGATTGGCAACTGACTAAAGTCCATGGACTCTATTAGTAAATCACCCTTCTTTAATAATGCTAGTTTTCTAATTCTTCCATTTTGGAGTTATTTCAAAGAAAAATAAATGATTACTTTTTAAAATGACTCAAACTTATAACTTTGATATATAATATTTTACATAAAATTAAAAGCGTATAAAAGTATTTTATGTAAAATTATATTTTGTTTTACTTAAAAGAAAAATGAATCCAAACAAACGATTCCATGATCAATTACTTTTTTTTAGTATTATAATTATAATTCAAATACGGTTATCACTTTTCTTTCCTTTCCTTTATTATTTTAAAAAAATCCTATCATTTCCTTTCCTTTGATAATGTGAATCCAAACTATGCATAAATCTTCTTAGTTGATTGTTTCAATTATTATAATAATCAGTTTCTTCATTTTCAAAATAGACTTGGTACATCGAATTCTTCCTTTTTTTTCTTTCTTGTTTCTCTTTAATTTCTTAACTTTTTTCCTTACTTCTTCTTTTTGTTATTTACAAAATTTATTTCTCTCTACATTTATCTACAAATCTAGATCTATTCCTTTTTAGCAAATATCGAGGTTCTTATTATTTATTTTCAACTTAACAAAATGGTTGCTAGAAATGCTCAACCAGGCAAAGTGGGATTAGAGTCAGTTTATTCTACAAAAATCAGAGCCCTAATATGAGTGAAATAATAGGCTCTTTTTCTTATTTGATTAGTAAGGTGAGGAAAGAGACCTAGTCGGCTTTTGATAATGAAGAGGTTGAACTAGTTGAATTTCATCTACGTGCGGAGAACAGTCCTTGTCATGTTATGGTAGATGAGGGGTGTTAATGTGATTACTAGTCATGAAATGGATAGGAGTGCTGTTGTGGAGGCAAATGAAGATGAAATTGGTAGGAATTTGAGTTAGGATTCCTTATGTGGTGCTAAATTGAAGGATAATATGAAGATATCATATTATCATCCTTTAGTTGAGAATGGTGAGGTTGTAATAAAACCTCATTTAAGTGTGTTTGAAAAAGGTGGATCATATTGGGATTATAGCTTACTTGTTTAATCATGGGAAGAACTCCTTTATTTTACCAAACTAAGATAATAGTTGACAAACAATGGAGAAATTTGGTAAGATCAAGGAAGTAATAGTTGGCCTTGACTTTTTTTGGTTTAAGTTTGAGTGTTTTGAAGCAAGCACTAAAGGTTTCAAACGTATTTTGCATGTGAATGACAAATAGATTAATTTAAGGGTTGAGATCCTTCTATTCCTTTCAACATGATGCAATTGAATATAATACATATTTGGGCTACTACCAAAAATGATCATCTACTTTGTGGAATCACACAGGTATTAGCTGGACAGCTAGTAGAAATGGTACTCCACTCCAAATGGATCTAATACTCAAATCCAAATTTAGATTGCAAGTTTCTAGAGTTTGTGTTGAAGTGGAAGTAGATAAACATTTGATTGAGGAAATTAAAGTTTATAATGGAAGTAAAAATTAGACAAGTTTGTCTATCAAATATGCTTAAAAGCCTATTCTAGGTCAAGTTTGTACGAAGTTGGGTTATTTGAGTGAGAAGAGGCCTAAACCTAAGAAAGCTTGGGTTCAAAAATTTATTCTAGTGAAGGTGTAGATGAGAACCAAACTAAGAAAGCTAACTAATGGGTGTGGTTAGTGGAAATGGGAAGAATAATACTATTGTTGCTCGAAGTCAAGAAAGGTATATCTAGTAGCAATAAACTTGGGGGTTGGATGATCTTATTAAAGATTTAGTTTATGGTAATTTCAGAGGAGATGGGAGTGTTTCCAAGTTTTCTAAGCCACCGAGCATTAAGTCCTCATGTTGAAAGTTATGTGTTGGGATGTTAGGGGGTGAATAAGGCTTATAAGCAAACAAACGTGCTTAAGGCCATGAATAAATCTAAAACTTGTATTATTGGAGTTTTAGAGTAAAAAGTAAAGTTTGGAAAGTTAATAAATTTCTTCTATTAATTTTTGTGGGATGGAAAGTTATTTAAAATCACTTATCTAATTAGGCTGGTAGAATTTTAGTTTTTCTGAAGAAGAACGAAGTTGATTTGTATGGTATTGACAGTTGTGCTCAAGGTGAATTATACAGGCTAATTTTAAAAGGTGGTGAGTTGATTACATAGTTCTTCTTTATATATTCTTTTATATTAGTAAACTATGAAGGGGCGCTTTTAATCAAATTGGAGGAAATGAGGTTTTGCACACTCAAGAAAGACATGACTAACAAAACTTGAGTGATGTTTCAATTAAGTTTCAAGAATGTGATTATAAAAATGATTTGGGTGCAAATAATTTTTTTGATGTTTCATTTCACATGGAGTACTAAGAGTATTTAAGTTTAAAGCAGAGCTAATAGGTTTGACATGGAATTCACATTGAAGAATGGATAACTATTTTCCCTTGACCTTGTATACTTCTTTCACCACCTAAATATTATGATAATTGTGCTTTTGTCATTACTTTTTAATATGATGTGGTCAAACATTCATCGACATTCAAATTTTTATCATTTTTACAAAATATCCATTGTCTCTTGATTTGGTGAGAGGACTTTGGAGCTCAAAAGTAGAAGACACTCATACGTTTAAGATTGTTAGTAAGCTTAAATTGTTGAATAATTATTTGAGATTTCAATAAGGAATGTTTTTCTAAATTTAATGTAAAATATTGAGCAATTAAGGATGTACTTTGCGTTTGTGCAAAGTTTTAAATTACATTCAGTTAACTATTCTTCTCAATTGATAAGTGATAAGGAGGTACTTTGTAAGATTGAACAATGTATCTTGGGTGAAAAAACAATTATTAAACAATAATAAGAACTTAGTGGATCATGGAAGGGAGAAAAAAGGGGCTAAGATTCGTAATGTTGTCACTAGTGATGAGCTTTAAAACATATGGATGATAACAAAAGTCCTAAGATTGGTGGATATAATCTTTCTTTTTACAAGTTTTCTTGGAGTATTATTGGGGTTGAAGTATGTAATTTACCAAGAGGAGCTCTGAAGGAAATAATTGAACATTACTATTGTGCTTTTGATTCCTAAAGTATCTATCCATTTAAATCAAAGACTATATGCATATATCTTATTGTAATGTTTTATATGAGTTGATTGCAAAAGTATTGGTTGATCAAATGAAAAGTGTATTACCTAACTTGAAATTTTCTAGTCAGGCTGGATTTGTAGAAGGGATGAATATTGTTGATAATATTTTTGTTTGACAATTGTTTTAAGAGGTTATGGGAGGTCAAACTTAACTCTTATGTGTATTGTAAAAGGAATATAGGTAAGGCTTATGATTCTTTGGCTTGGTCTTTCTTGATCAAAGTGCATGATAACATGAAATTTACTCAATTGTTAATTGATTGAATTGAATTATGCATAAGAACACCTTATTTACAATGGTATTTTCCATATTCTTCATCATGTTGCTGAGAAATAAAGTTTTACTTTTCATAGAAAGTGTAAATATATGAAGCTTAGGCATTTAGCTTTTACAAATGACTAAATGATATATTTTGGAGGCAATGATAATTACGTTTAAGAAGTAAAGGCTGGTTAAGATTTTTTCTCCAAGCTTTCAGGTTTATTCGATCTTGAAAAGAGTGATATATTCTTTGATTGGTTAAAATTTTAGTTCAAGAATGATATTTATTACGTGCTTCAAGTCCAGGAAAGAGGTATTCCAATGAGGTATCTTGGAATTCCTCTTGTAACAGGAAGATTTAGCTCATATGATTGTAATCTGTTTGAAAGAAAACTTGCAGTTAGAACTATCATTTTTCTTCAAGAAGTTTGTCTTCCAGAGGTAGACTTCAACTGATTTAGTTTATACATATGAGTATTGCAAGATATTGGAAAAATATTTTAAAAGGAAATACCTCAAGTCCATCCTGTACTTACAGATTGTTAACTCAGTTTTCCCTCGTTCCTTAAACATGTATGATTTCCACTTGAAACTTTGAACGCTGCCCCATTACCTTTTTCAATGATTTTCATTAGTTATGTTGTTAAGTACTCCCATGTATGTGGAATAATTATAATATTCAGTGGGTGGACAGATACAAGCGTAGTATTCAATGGCTAGATACACAAAAGTATATCACATACATGGGGTACTATACGAATAAAACTAAAAGGGGGAAATGAGGAAGCGTTTAAAGTTTTAAGGTAAAGCATACATGTTTATATCACGAGAGGATAACGAGTAAAAATGCTAAAATTATAGCGGGAACAGGAGGTATATACTTCTATTTTATGTTGCCTAGCAGAGTTATGGAGGTTAAAGAGAGGAATTTTGTTATTTTCCTGGAAAGGTGGTGGAGATAATGCTAGATGTGCAAATATGTATTCTTATATTTAGGCCTAAAGAAGAGGGTGAAAGTCATTAATACAGTTGGAATATTGAGGCATTTATGTTGTATATATACTAAATCATGTTCTATCTTGACTGACTGGGTTGAGATGATTTTTTTTTTAAAGATATGAAGTGGCACTAGTTTGTGATGTAACAATTGGAGTGGCAAGGGTTAAATTGTGGATTTGGTGCCTTTACAGAATGTATTTACACATGGTTACCATCTATACAGACTTTTTTCGATATTAATGGTGGATCTTGGAGATAGCCAAGTGGTGAATATTTTGGAGAATCTGATTCTTGATATTGTACCTGATGAAGATGAAGACGGTGTAATTAGTTGTTTCCTTCAAAGAACAGTATTTTAAATCATAAAGAATAAAATTAGGCTATGAGGAAGAAATGGAGTGTAATTGAGTGGTTCAATATGATTTAGAAAGGTGTTAATATTCCAAAACATTGTTGTATTTGTTGGCGTGCTTGCCTATATAAACTAGCGACAAAGAGAAGATTAGTTTCTAATATATCTTGTTATGTAATAGATTAACTGTATCATGAGACGTAATTATGGGGGTTTATTGGACTTATTTGAGGGATTAATCAAGTAAGTTTCCCTAATAAGTTTGTAGATCCTAGGTACGTAGATGATAAAAGACCCAGACATAGTGAGGATAATACAAAAAGTCAAGGTCACCCCCAAGTCAAGGTGTGAAAGGATCAAAAATCCATTTTAGAAGGTCGAGAGGAACTGTCTATAACACTTTAAAGTCAACTTGAGAGAGTCACCACACACATTATGTGAATATTCTGAGCAAACCCTTGGATTTCAATATAGTCCTTCGACTAGGAACGCGTGAGAGGTGACAATTTGCAATTCAGAGTTAAGATGACAAAGTTATGATACTGCTTCTACGGTGGCTCGAACTAGTCTGAATTCACTTAATACAATTTAGGGTCAACTTTGACCATCCAAATGGGTCCCACACGATCCAAAAACATTTTCTACACTTAATATATCATATTTAATGATCAAAATAATAATTACACAATTTGGGAATACTTTTACACGCCTGGAGCTCAAGAGAGAATTAGGAGAAGCAAGGGTTTTTCATCATTCCATGTATTTCCACCATTTATTTCATCAATTATTACTGTAATACTTAAACTTTTTCCATTCTAGTATTGAATATGAATCTTTTAATCTTTTTATTTCCTTTATTTAGTATGAATTAATTTCCTCTTGGCTTGAGACTTGCAATGGGTATGAACCCTAGATTTAATGTTAATGATAGTTTCTTGAATTTGGGATATTATTGTTTAAATGAGATTGATGTATTCAATATGTATGTGTATGAATTTGTGAAATTATTATTCTGTCCAGATAGTGAGTTAGAATACCAATAAAACTATCACCGGGGAGGGGGTTGAGTAGCAGAACTAGTTTGTATTCGGTTAATGTTCGTTAGTAAATTGACTAGTCAATTAGTCGATATGGTAAGTTCCTAATCATACAAAGTCATTGTAGGGTCAATCAGGAGAGGTCTATAGCGTCCTAAGGCAGCCCTTATCTACCTAGGAGGGATTTGGGTTTATCGTTGAATCATTCTTAATGTTAAGGGTTTTTCCCTTAAGTCAATAAATTTCTAAGTCAATTTTAATAGGGGCCCCATCGATTTTTGAGCTTTCCTCTCATAAATATTCTTAATTTGCATTTTATTTATTTATATTATTCTTTTTAACTGTCTTAAGTCAATTCTAGTGGGGAATCCCAGGGATCTTGAGCTATCCTCTCATAAATCTTCTTAATTTTCAATTTATTTATTTCTAGTATTCTTTTTAATTACTCTAAACTCTTCTAATATCATGATAATCCCTTCATAGTATTTACAATATAAAAAATTCAAAACCCAATCATCATTAATTTGCAATTTTTCTGAACTAACACCCTCAAGCACTTTATAAAACACAATGCTTACTTATATAACTTGGGCGACTGGTACACTTGTGAGGAGACTCCCCCAAGTGTGGAATTTATATCGTAGCTCAGGGACCACCAAGTTTTTGGCACCGGTTTATGTACTATTTTGTTAAAATTGTGTTTTATTTAGTGTAGTTGGAGTTTAGTTAATTTAGTTTTACGCTTGATTTTGTTTTTGTCTCTTACAGATTTTAGGTTTGGTGTATGCTTACTAACCCCAAGAGGTTTCTTCGGGATCAAAGAAGACGCGAGTCTTAAATAAAAGAGCAAGAAGGAATAGAGAATTTGAATGTGTATCTCAGTTTATATGCGAATAGGAATCCCATAGTCCGATGGGGGTTGTTCCACTTGTAATTGAAGAAACTCAATCGAAATCAAGTCCTTATAGGAGGTTAACCACCACTAGTAGCTAATAGGAGTGGAAAACTCCACCGAACTCTCAAAATAATCAATGTAAATAACAAGCTCTTCCTAGACAAGGAGGCCAATTCAAGTGCATATCTTAGGGATTTAACTCTAGCCAACTACGATTTGTTCATATGAATCTCGATGTCATCAATATACGATGATGCATTCTCTTGAAACTCTAAAGCATATTATGTATTACTAAAAGACGCATGCTTAAATCTCTATGTCATTAATTTATTATGAGTCATTTTGTCGAATATACAGATCTTATTATTAAGCAACGACGAGACATTCTCTAAAACCTCTAAGTTATCGATCAACAATGTGTTTTTCTCTCGAACCTCTAAATTATATTATCAATCAGTGACGATTTGTTCTCCTCAAAATCTAAATCATTTAGCAAGACCAACTACGAGACATTCTCTAAGACCTCTATGTCATGTTGTTGACTAACTACAAGTCATTCTCGTAAACCTTTAAGTCATATCTTAAACCCAAGATGACTTGCTCATTTGAGGTTCTAGGTCTTAGAATTCCAACTTCCTGCAAAATCATTCACAAAAATCTCTAAGATAGGTCGGGCTATTGTTCTATGACAAATAAGAAACAAAAAACCCAAGGTTTTTCATTAAGAGAGCAATTATCTTAAACTCCAAACCACCTTATTGCCCTTCAAGCGTAATCTAATCTTTATACTTCTCGACGTGAAATCTGACCTACGAACTTTACTCTTACACAAGAACTATATTTTTTCTTCCTTTTATTGAAATGTATGTCTTGGTCATCTTGGAGGAGTAGAAATTCTCTTGTTGATTCAGAATGGACAAGTTTTGGTCGAACTAGTCTTATATAGGGTTTTCTTGAGATAACATTTAGAAATGAAACATTTTGCCTCTCTGGTCCTTCATCATTATCTCATTGAGGAAACGACAACATCATTCTGTCTTTTTGGTACTATTGAACCAATGCCATTATTACTCTTGTCATATGTCCAACACTTATGGTTTGTCTGTGTATAGTTTATTTGTTGAATCTTTATATATTTTGTTTCGGTTATGTGTTATAATAGTTTCTGTTTTTTATTGAATATTTTTTTTTACCACGAAAACAACCTTTTACATCTTATTTATTACTCCCTCCGTTTCAAAATGTTTGTCCACTTTGCTTTTCACACGAATTAAGAAAATTAATGATTACAGTCTCTATTACAAAATCACCCTTCATAAAGTGTTTTGATATCTTAAATGTGTATTGGAAATATAAATTTTAATTTTTTAATAGGGATAGTAATGGAAAAAATTGGAGAAAAGTATCTTGAAATATTAAGTGGACAAACATTTTGAAACACCATTTTTAGTAAGTGGACAAACATTTTGAAACGGAGGGAGTAGTTAATATCTTGAAAAAATCGAAAATTTGACATTTAAGCTTTTATTTTTTTATCATTAACATTTAAGCTTGACATGATTGGACATATCAAACCAAAAATCCATATAGTTGATTTTGAGAGCCACAACTTTCCACCTAATTTCTTTTTCTTCCCAATTCGTGTTACATTAAAGACGTTTGGTCAAACCAAAATAACTGTCATGAAAATATGTTGTAGCATTGAAGGCCACCATATGCAATAATCAAATCTTTGTTTATAACTGTTCAACTGTACACAAACTTGTTTGATGAGATTTGGCTTCATCTAATCCGCAACTTTCCCTTTAGAATCATTCCGAATATTAATATATTTCCAACTATTGGTCAAGATGCCATCGCCTAGTAGCATGATGCAACCTTTATGATTCGTTTAGATCCTTCACATTATAGTTAGTCATATAATATAAAAACACATATTTTATTTTATTTATTCATTTGGTCAAAAGAAGATGTGTTAAAATGTTGGAACCACGTTTTAAGATGATGTTGGTTGTGATGCAACAACGGGGATTTCCATATGCCTAATTTCAGAATTTGTTCTTCACTTTCAGACAGCTATATATTCTAATGTATACTAATAATGGAAATACTATCTTCAATTTAAAACTTTAGTTGATAAACTTAATTATAGGTAGATTTTTGTTTATCTTGGTTCTAAATTATCGCTAGATTGGGTCCATTATATATGGTAAAAATGTTGTGTATAACGGAATATAAGTACGAGTAACGATATATTCCACTCAATATCTCATTCATAACGTGATGTGATTTGAGTAAATATAAATCGTTAGTCGAATCAGAAAAAAATAGATTGACAATTTTACTTCCACTCAAATCACATCACGTTATGAGTGGTACGTATATATATATATTCATTACTCATAACTGTATATACTTTACTTCGAGTAACTTTTGATCATTCATGTTAAGACTCTTTTTATTACAATGTATAATTTTTGCGATAATTTCATCGTCGTTCATCTTTAGAGTTCATTTCTACGGGTTCTACTTTTTATTCGGATTCAGAGTTATCGAGAGGCAATTGATAAGAGAAAAGTGGGGTTCACCAATCTGGATATTTGTGATAGGCGCCGAATCCACGATCCCGGGCATGGTACAAAAATTCCAGATAATTTTTTCAACAATAATTCCTTAAAAACATAGACTCCCCCTTCCCCAAGTCAAAAATCTGCCCCAAAACCCTTCTTGAACTAGAAATTACCCAAAAAATCTGGGCCATTTGTCATAACCCCCGATGATTGTTCTACCTTTTTGTCCCCGGAGCCAAATCTTAGATCTACCCCTATTTGTGATGATCTAAACTGCTATGGATTTTAATCCTTTCTTTTTGATTTCTTCAAGAATGTCGTGGATGGGTTGATCATTATTCATCAAATTAGCGAGGGGCTTTGGTTAATTTCTACTAAATTTATGTCTCAAAACTATGTTTTGTTTTTGTTAAAATAATTTGTAAACCCACAAAAAGTTTTAAAGTTATAACATTGGAAGAAATGGGAGAATATAAAAATAAATATTATTTATCGATACTCGAATTAGATCTAATATGTGTAAGTTTTTCAAGTCACGTACAAGACTTATGTATGTTTGGCTTCAATTTTAGGATATATTGATAATCTCTCTCTCTCTCTCTCTCTCTCTCTCTCTCTCTCTCTCTCTCTCTCTCTCTCTCTCTCTCTCTCTCTCTCTCTCTCTCTCTCTCTCTCTCTCTCTCTCTCTCCCCCTCCCTCCCTCTCTGTGTGTGTGTGCTAATGATTTAGAAAGACTGATGATTAAAATTGATTTTATGATCATATATTTATAAGTGAAATACATCTCTAAAATATCAAGCATGCATAAACCCACTAAATAAATGGATAATGTTGGGTATAAACCCACCACTACAACATAAGGTCAATTGTTATCTAATTGCACGATACATCCTTTAAAATTCTATATCACATACAAAAATTGGGTATAAACCCACTACTGTAATTGTAGAAACTTTTGTTATCAAATTGGAATATAGATTCTCGAAAAAATCTTTATCAGGAACAAAAAGTGGGTATAAATTCATCACTACAATTGTAGGGACCTTTGTTATCAAAATTTATTATAGGTCCGTGATAATTATATGTCACCAACCGAAAGTGGGTTAACATATGTATATTCACATTCATTCACAATACACAACAGATCCTACCACAATATTATAAACCATAATGTTTATAATAGCATATTACCAATAATGTATTAATAATGTTTCTGATAATCCTACCAATACAACTCTTACTTTCACCAATGCTTCAGGTATTACCCCTATAATCATGTTTCCAAAATTATGAAATCTCATTTCAAGCAATATGTATATGTATTCAAGAGAGAGAGGAAACCTCATTGATACCTATTATCTTTCGATCGGACTTGCTAAAACTCATCGGATTATCATGCAAGTGCCCTCTTCAATTCTGGAGTCACATTCTCATTGTGTAATATTTCAACAATGCTTTTTAGAATATGCCGAGATATACTCATTTTTTTGAAAAAGCAAAACACAAAACTTAAGTTCAACCAAAAAGAACCTGAACATCAATAATGTACTTTACATAACCATGACTATTGTGGGTATATACCCTTTATTGCACCTCTAAAAACGAACTTCAAGGTGATAAAATGACTCATAAACTATTGACCATTACGTTTAAACACAATGGTATAAACGCATTTCACAATCAGATTTAGTACCTCCTATACAACAAAACTTAAAAAATATTTGAAGGTCATATACCCATATTTCTAGTGGTTATATACCCATTGGGGTGTATTAAACACAACACTTACAAAGATACCGTGGGTATATACCCACCAGTACAATGTATATCCATGAATATCTGAATCACATGACCTAGTTCTTTACATTCACAAAGACATACATATTTTCCTACAAAAACAACTAGAAGATACTACAACCTTAATGGATGTGATCTAGAATTATATTTAGAACCTAAACCCATAATTATCTACTAAACCTAAAATAAGCATCATATTCTTAGATAAACAGGACATAAAGAACCAAAAACACAAATAAAATGATGAGTCATCAAACCTAAAAGTAACTGTGTACATTTAAGAAATTTATCAGAAATTTACCTTATAACCTTCAAGCTTCACTCATGAAATATCGTCGCGCCCTTTTCTTTTCTTATCAATGTAACAATAACAATGGGGTGTATAATGAAATAGATACCTTTGATGTAGAAGGAAAAGTATCAGGTATCGAGAAGTGTAATTATCTTCCTTTTTTACAGTAAGAAAGAGAGAAATAGCTAAATGAACCATTGCTTCTCCCAAAAATCAAAACATCACTTTGGTATAGCCAGCTGGAATGGAGAGAGAAAGCATAAAGTGGGGGTATTTTGGTCTTTCAACCCAACCTCATTACTTTCTAATTAGTTAGTAAACAATGTGAGTTTGTATAAAGCACTATAGAGGTATTAGGCCTCTAAATATTTTTTCATACAACACTAGCGTGCACAAAAAATAGTTAATTATGCAACTTCGCCACTAAATTTGTAAGATTACGTTAAAAAATTGGTGTTGGCATTAAAGATGGTGGTAATGTTGGTGGTTGAGTTGAATAAGGGAGGTGGATGATTTGTATAGTTGATTATAGGGGGAATGTACCGATTCAAACCTGTAAGTTTTTGCAGAGTTTAATATGGGGCCGTCTCGTGGCATGTCTTTGTTTTAAGGTTCGGTCTAGTGTATTTTTGGTTGGTTTCTACCAATGCATTTTTGTGAGTTGTTGACAGGTTTTTGACTAGTTTACATTCTTGGCAGTTTTTTTGTATTGTGATATTTGAAATACTTAATGGTAGCAATATTATACTTTTTAGTTCTTATGCTTAAGTTTGATGTCTTTATATTGGTATTTAATTATATTAACTTATCTCAAACCTATACTCCAATAGATATTAGTTTGAATCAATGGTTTATGCATAATATTAGAAACAAAAGATATCAGAATTAATCCTTATTAGACCAGGTAATCTAATTTTGATGGTTGGTGATAGTAATAAAAACAATGTTTTTCTCACATTTTCAGAGAGCTAAAAGGGAAGTGAAGAATTGGAGGAAGTCGTGGTAAGACTTCAACATAATAAGATTAAGCTTTCCTCATCAAAGGTATGAACAACCCCGCTATCATGGTCGTAAGTAGCAAATTGATTAATCATATTCGCATCAAGATTGAATCATAACGATTGAATAGCGGGTGGGCGGACCCTAAGAGGCAGCGACCGGAAAGGCTGTTTTTCATGATGTTGCATGAACCAAGGCACGGCCCCAAGTGGGACTTGTGCACCTTGACTATTATTTTCTTCTATGCTCACTTGAGCATTCAAATTTTCCATATCTCCTTGCACATCTAGAATCTGTAAGATACAAAAACAAAGAAATCAACGTAAAACAAAAAACAACTAACACTACTATACTAACTAAAAACACAAATATATAACGTTATAGTCCCCGACAGCATCGCCAAAAACTTATCGTCTCCCCAAGTGTGATAAATAAACCAACTCTAGGGGAAGAATCTACGCACAACTGTACGGGGCATTGACAAGTAATAAAAAGGTAAGTAATAGACTATATCATCTCTACAAGAACTATCAAGGTTATAGTAATTGTGTTTTGCGAGTATAATAGATTAGTTGTGGAGATAAAAGAAAAATAATATAAATATTGTTAGTTTTGTTTCATATTACAAATTAAGTGTGGCAATTAAAATGCAAAAATAAAGAAAGGAATTTAAAAGTAAAAACAATTAAACTAACAAAAATCCTAAATATGAGTGAGATGTACTTGAGTCTTGCTAGTAATCTCGAAGTCAACTAATAAGATGTTTCTAGATTTGAGGGAAATTGGTTGTTTCACGTTCATCTGGATTCAATACTATTTCCAAATCCCTCCCAAGTAGATTGAGAAGCTATCTTAATACACTTCGGTTGTAACTTAGTTCAATCCCTAATTACTACTTGGCTAGTCAAGACCCGTCAGCTCACTTACACACATTAGACGCCTACATACAAATGTCCATAACCAAACCCCCCCCCCCCCTTTCTGACGCTAGCTCGATTACCAAAACTACCCAATATGTGATCAAGATATGAGTAGGAATTAAGCACAAGATATATAGCCAACGTAAATAAACTCAATTTATTTAAATAGTGTTATCCCAAAATCTAAGTAACATCAAATAGTATTATAGGGATCATACATAAGCAATTATCAAGCAATAAAATGTTTAGTTTATACTCAAATAATGAAAACCATTGGCTAATAATATGAAAATCATGTTTAGAACAAAAAATAGAATTAAATTAACATGATGTTTGGATATAAAGGGATAAACGATAAGGAGGGATGGTAAGATTGGGTGTGGAAACCTTTCTCCTCGTCTTCTTCTCTACTCCTGGTGTTTTTAGCTCTCCAAATGGGTGTAATATTTCAAGTGTAATGATTTATGAGTTTCTAATAATCTTACATACTTAGTTAAAAACATTTGGGGCCTTATGGACTCACTTAATTTGGTTAAAGATAGCCCAATCCGTTTTTAACTAGTGTTGGACAAGTTCGATTTACGGTGGAAGCAAATAGCATAACTTATTCATCTCAACTCCGAATTGACTTCATTCACTTTTCACGCGTCACTGACTTCAAGATATTTCAAAATCAAAAGGAATTTCTTCAAAATCTCTGACCAATTAATCATGGCGACTGAATCAATGTATGTCAAGAAATTTATTGATAAATGCTTCAACTTCTTCAAAGTGACTTTTTACTCTTTTGATGCCTTATCTTGGGTTTGGGCTTGACTTCTTGACTTCTCCCTGTTATTTTGGCATCTTGTATCAACTATGTACCTAAAATCTACATACTTAACACACAATTAAGACACAAAAACTCTATAAATAGCAAATGTTTAAAACTAGATGGAAGAGTAAGATATGTCGAATATTAGGGAAAAATTCTTCACTTAGGCTCAGATAATCCCCAAAATATCTCTCGTGATGGGATTAATTCATCACACAAAATGAGAGATTGGTAAGCCACTTGGAGTTTTAGTATTATTTGCTAGAGGTTACAAACATCATATTGATAAAGTTAAGAGTTATGTTTGATTTTTGACCGCCTCTTCTCTATCTTATGCGGTTCAGTTAGAGTTTATTAGATCGGTGTTTCAAGGGGTAGTGTGTTTTTGGTTGTCCATATTTCCGATTTTGATTTGTGTGAGAGATTGAATAGTGAGTATTTGTAAAAAATTTATTGGGATAGAAAATCTCCACAAATCAATTGGAAACTATTTGTACTCTGAAGGAAGAAGGTGGTATTGTTCTTACTCATGAAAATATTGTGGAGAATATTTTACAAAAAAGACTCAATTTGGATCAAATTGGTACAAAGAAAATATTTAGAGGAGCAAAATACATGGATGTGAAAAATGGCTAAAACGAATTTTCCTCTTTTGAAACAAGTTTGGGAGTCGAAAGATGAGATTGTAACTTCTTTTAAGAATGTGGAAGGTGAAAAATATTATCTAGATGGTTTTTCTCTACCAACGATCTTCACTGGTGAGTGTTATATTTTATATAACGAACCTTATGATATCTTTCACCGCCGATCTCTTTCGAGACTTAGGGTTAGTATTGTGTTGGGCATGCATAACTCCTACGCATACGATCTTCGTTTGGATGGTGTTACAAAGGAGTCTTAGAACAAACAATAAGATGGTGTATATAGAATTGGATCCACTTCATGGATAATATGGTGAGGATTTCTAATCGAACAATCTATTTTTCGAAATTACTTTTGCAAATTTCATTTGGAATAAGGTGAAAAGGTGGTTGGATATTGAATAAGAAATTAACACTATATTGAGCTCACCAAAATAGCTTAAGAAACTAAAAGTCCGAAGAATTAGAGAAGAAAAGTGTAGCGAGTTGTTTTTGCCGCTACGGTTTATCATATTTTTCGAGTAAAAAACAATCTTGTTATGAAAAATGTAACACCCTTGAAAGTAGTGATTCTCAAAGAAGAGAAAGAGTACACCTTTTCTATTTAATTTTTATTGTACCGCCATCATATTTCATATATAATAGTAGCATTTTAATTGTAACTCAACCATATATTTCTTACGAGTAAATAGATACTAATTTGAACTTTCAAGTTTAGGTTACAACACGTAATTTTGTATCGTGTATAACTTTTGTTTCATTTTATAAAACGTTTAACCAAAAAAACAAGTACTTTTACAAAAATAATTGGTTTTTTAAAGGATGTGATAAAAATGATAATTTCTTTATGAGACATAACAGAGTATCATATTTTAATATTAAAATAAAGTTAACTTCGTATATATGTATGTATATTTCAATTAAGCAGGAATATTCTTATATTGTTTAACTTATGTTGACCAACTGAAACATTTCCTAATGTTATATAACTCATGTTATATATCTAAAAAAACACGAGTTATACTCATGTTAAATTTGAAAAGAATGAGGATAGAAATACTATACTCACGTAATGTCCATTTTGTCTTATGGAAGAATCCTTCTTCTTACCAAAATTTTGTATTTCTTTTTATTTTGGTATTTTAAATACCACCTAAATATCACCTGGATAATCATTAGAAATCTCTCTAAGCAAGCTCGAACGAATCTTAGGTTGGCTAAGATAGCCTATCAAGTGGGAAAACCTACTTGAACTGATGGCATAACTATTGATAATAAGGATATTGGTTAAGCTAGAGTGATTATTGAGTTGGACTTGAGCAAAGAAAAGAAGGAGATTTTTGAGTTTGCTTCACGCCGGCAGTGAAATTTACAGATAAAAATTGAGTATGAGAATTTACACCCGTGTTGTAAAAAATGCAAAGCCTTTAGACATGTAGAGAATAAGTTTTTCTATGAGAATAAACCAATGGTTTACAAGGAAAATTACATCATAAGAAGTAATGTAATTAGTCAAGAATGTGCATGGACCTCGTGTTCAATTTATTGCTACTCATTAAGTCGGTCCAGCTTCTGTTGATTCTAGCTCAACAAATAACATCAAACCACATCGCTTGGGTAAAAACATTATAGCTACTGGGGATTACAGTGCAGCTCGAAACATCTATGCAATACTTGCCTCCAACCAACAACTAACAGGAAGTGATCGCACTAATGATTACAGTTTTGCTGGAAAGAGCATGACAGTTGCTCATCAAAACTGGGAATTATGTCTCTGACTAGAACTTGAGACAAGCCGTGACAGAGAACTAGGAATTATGTCTCTGACTAGAACCTGAGACAAGCCTTGACGGTGAGTTGTGACCAGTATCGCCGGTCTTTACATGCAACAACAGATTTGCCGGGAGAAAAAACGCTTCGAATTTTATAGCAGCATCTACCTTTCCAGATTTGCAGAAAAAAGAAATCCTGAACTCACAGACGAGGGAAAAATATCAACAACTACAATGAAGGAAAATCGATCAAGATTTTAAGTGGGGAGAAAGAATTTGAGAGATTTTGGATGGTTATGGGTCTATTTGTAAAAAGACCGGGTAAGGAAGATGTAGTTGAGGTAACGGGTAGTGCGATTTCTTTAGGGTCATTCGAGTACTTCCGGTGGTTTGGATAATGAGAATTTGGAAGATGATCTGTTAGAATTGGTAATTAGTAAGAAGACAAAAAGTGGGAGGCTAGGGAGAGGGAAAAATTGTTAGATAGACGGGAATATGCTCGTGAAAAAGGAACTATTGGAGAATTAGAGGCGCAAACATGAAAAGCGCGAATAAGGGAAAACCCTCAAAGATTGTTTAATAATTATTACATCTTGGAATACAAGGTGTTCTGGTGCAACCCATAAGAGATGAGATGTAGTTAGACTTATTAGGCAGATAAGTATAGATATTTTTGGAATTTGGAAAAGAAAAGTAATCGTAGAAGTGTGGATAAATTCATGGGTACTATGTTACGATGTTGGAATCATGTGGATAAATTTTATTTAGTTGAGCACGAGGGAATTTTAGTGGTACGGGAACCAGATAAAGTTGATATTAATATACTCTCAAGAACACCTCAAGCCATCCCTTGTAAGGTTGTATGTAAGATAACTTCTATTATTATTTACACTACCTTCATATATGGATTTAATGATAAACTGATTAAAGAGAATTATAGAAAAACTTGCTTGATTTCGCTACAACTTTTGATGAACCATGGCTTCTCTTGGGAGATTTTAAGAACATTCTAGCTCATAACGGAAGGAATAATAGTAGGTTTGTGACAATGAGAGATTATAGTAAATTTGTGGATTGTTATAATACTCTTGGTTAGTAGGAGGTACATTATTCGGGGCAATTCTTTACTTGGGATAACAATCATGTTCTTAGTTATATTGATATGGCCTTGGAAAATCAAAGGTTCTAAGCTTAATATCATTACGCCCATGTGAATTTTTTGTCGAAATCTAGTGTCTCGGATCATTCACCTTCTTGTGTCACCTTTTCTACAACAAGTAAGTAGATTTACACCATTTTGAGGTTTCAATACGTAGGGGGAGCATAAGGAATATTATACCGTGATTGAAATTAGGTGGAACAAAAGTCAAATTCATGGAAATGAACAATATATATTATGTCAAAACTTCGGGCATCGAAAGTGAATTTGAGGAAGCTAAATAAGGAACATTATTCTTATATTTTCGAGAGAGCTAAAAGGGCTAGAGAATCACTTGAGATTGGTAAGGTTAGTTTTAAACAAAACTTGGGTAATAATGTTAATTTTGATGAGTTGGTGGAGTTTCGGAACATGTCTAGGATTCTTAAAAAAAGCTGAGGTTAGTTTTCTTCAACAAAAAGCTAAACTTGGCTACACTTTAAAGAGTAATAAATGCACCAAACTATTTCATGGAATTATGAAAATTAAGCAAAGGCGAAGATCTATTGCAAATATACAATGTTGTAATGAAGAAGTTACCACTTCTAGTACCCAAGTGTATGAAGCGTTCATTGACTATTATAAGAGTTTATTGGGATCGAAGAGTGCTACTGGTAGTGTTGATTTCAAGGTATTTGATTGAGGAAAGATACTTTCCCGAGAACAAGGTTTACACATATGTAAAGAAGTTTTTTTTTGTTCTAAAGCATAATATATATAAACAAGTTAGTTCAAAAGATTACAAATTAGCCTACCCCTAAAAAAGTTTATGATAAAGAGATAAAAGAGGTAATTTTTTGTATAGCAATTTATAAATCTCCCGGACTCAATAGATATTCCTCACTTTTCTTCAAAAAGTCTTGGAATCTGATGTCTCCTTAATTGTTCGTATTTTCGACCCTTAGGAGACATCATTTTTGGTGTTTATTTAATCAATTCGATAGACTTTTGGACTAAATATGCAATAACATGATTTTCCTCTTTTAATTCTAGCATTTTTTATTTATTAAGCTTTTGCGCGTAATATTGGTATTTTTAGTGAACATTTTACAGGTTTTAGATGTTAGCTAGTAGAGGAATCCGAGGAGAAAGTCAAAGATCAAAAGATAGAGTCAAGACTTGAAAAGAAATCCCGAAGATATTATTTTTAGAGCTGAAAATCCATTTTCCAGGCCATAGATTGCTGATTTCGAGATGCTTAAGCGATGATTTAGCTGTTGACCTTTGAAGAGAAATCATTCCTTATCGAGTTACGGAACTTTAGCAACTGGAATGAGGTCAATCGGAGTTATAACGCATCGGGAAAAGCCGTTTTAGTGAGGGTGTATCAGCAGTTACGGGATTTTGGGCTTAGAAATTGGGCTTGGACATTTAATTAGTCTTTTATTTTCTGGTCCAAGCCCTAATCCGAATTTATGCTTATAAAAGGAGGTCTGGACTTCTATTTTACACACAATTCATTCTTTACAATTAAAAAACATCAGAGAGAAGCAATAGAAGGAAGAAGAAGCTGCTAGAGCTGGAGTGGGTCTATAGCTCCGTTCTCAGTCATTCCAATTCCAGAAATTAGGTTTCTTTTATCTTTTATTTGTAATCAGTTATGAATTCCATTTATTTTAATTTAGTTTTTAATTTTAATATGAGCTAAGCTTTTCATAGTACTTGAGAACAAACAATGGGTGAATCTTAATTTTATGAAATAACGAATGTTGAATTTGGGTTTATATTAAATTAAATTAGATTGGGTTCATTACTCTTTTCGATAATTTGTGATTATTTACTGATTTTAAAGTCGCGAACTAAAATTAGGTATTAGTATCTAAGCTATTCCACATATGTGGCGTGTGGATCATCCTGACGGAGGGTTTAGGTACAGAATTAATTATTCAATCTAGGATAAAAACTATTGATTCTGACGAACCTAGTTAATTCTAGGGCCAATGAGGTTAAACACATAAACATCCAACGGTGGATCATATTTACCCTGACGGGACTAGTGACACTTTAGGATTGCCTTATAGTCCACCCTGACGGGGGTATAAGGAATTTAGAATCCCGACCATTGTAATTGACCAATTTAGCCCTTAAACAACATAAGTTAGGAAGTAAGATTAGGAGGATCCTTGCGTTCTCAAGTACTACATCTCATATTGCGTTTTCACTTATTTTACTTGCGTTTTAGCTTTTACTTGCATTTAATTATTTGTCTTCTATTCATTAGCTTTAATCAACAAAACCAAACAAACATTTTATTCTCTTTTACTTTCATAAGTGCATCAATCACTACTTGCTAAACATTGTGATCAACCATCCGTCCTTGGAACGAATCTGTATTATCATACATACTACTTGGGACAACCGTACACTTGCGGTTGTGGTTCGATTAGCACTTGCATTTATTTTTAGAACACACAAAGGACCACCAAGTTTTTGGCGCCGCTGCTGGGGACGGTAGCGTGTGACCACGGTGTTTATCCTTTAGTGATAGTTGCATTTATCTTTATTTTTGTTTTTATCAGTTTTACGCTTTTTGCTTGTTTAGTTTTCTCAGGTTTTTAGGTTTGGTGTATGCGAAGGAGACTCTTTAAGGATCTAGAGCCAACACCTCCGATCCTTAATAATCCAGAATCATTAATCAGACTTGCTAACAAGAGAAGAAAAGAACAAGAATCCTTAGAAGTAGAAGAATTAATTCACCAAATGGAGAATGTTAATATTCAGAACAATAACGGACAAGCTCAAATCGTGGTGAATCAAGATCCTTGGTTTACTAATGGCCCACCAGAAGTCCCATTCCGTGCCCCTGCTATAGGAGTAGGTGCTCCAAATATAGATGTTCCGAAGTTTCGTCTAGATTCGGGTATGTTAGCTCAATTCCAACACTTTGGAACTTTTCGTGGTAGAGTTGGAGAAGATCCTCTTAGAGCAGTACAGAAATTTAAGCAGATATGTGATTCTTACATCACACAAGGGGTTTCAAGAGAACAGATGTACTTTGCTGCTTTTAAATTCTTTGTTATTGATGGAGCAAGTGAATGGCACGATACGCAAGATCCGACGAAGATTACTAATTGGGACCAATTAGAGATTGCTTTCTTTGATAGGTATTACCCAAGTAACATGAGGTTAGATGCTGAATTAGAATTGACGCATTTCCGTCAAGAATATGATGAAACTTTGGGTAGGAGTTGGACAAGATTTCAGATGTGCTTACGTAGAGTCCCCAATCATGGCTTTTCAGAACAACAACAATTAAAAATCTTTTATAGAGGCCTTGATGGGACTTCGAGAGAGAAATTGGATATGTTATGTGGTGCAGGTTTTCTTCAAGTTCAACCCGCTCATGCAAAGATCATCTTAGAGAGAACAGTCAAGAATGAAGTTGGGTGGAATTCAGTAAGATCACCAGTTAGAGGAGTAGTCAATAATGTCGATATGGAAGAGAAATTTGCTACGCTTGAGAATAAAATTCAGAATACGATAGAGCAACAGTTGAAACAACTTACTCTAGCTGTTAAAGAAGGATTTTCGGGTAAGAAGGTAGCTGTGCATGCTGCACAAGAGGTTTATATGTGTTCGATTTGTAGGGTAGATGATCATGATGAGGAAAGTT
The DNA here is from genome assembly GCA_029959085.1 of Nemophila menziesii. Lineage (NCBI taxonomy): Eukaryota > Viridiplantae > Streptophyta > Magnoliopsida > Boraginales > Hydrophyllaceae > Nemophila > Nemophila menziesii. Next base: position 44,256,464 of record JARWIR010000004.1, on the reverse strand, counting down.
GTCCGAATAACCAGGAATCAGTGATGTTTATGTCCAATAGAGGTAACTTCAATTCAAGTGGTAATGGATATCAGCCTAACAGAGACCATCCTGGGTTTCAATACTCAAATCCTAATGGGGCAGCCAATCCTACATATGCATATCAGCCGCGTCCCCAAGGTAACAACTACAATCCAAGACCACAAAATAATTATCAAGGAGGGCAGAATCAGGGAAATTATGTTCAGAGACAAGCTCCTCAAGACAATTATGATGACACAATGAATCAGAAAGCCTTACCTGCCCATCCACAAGAAGGAGTTACCCTTCAGAAAACAGTTGAAAGTTTAATAGCTCTTCAGACACAAGCTATGGAGCGTCAAAATGCAATCGAAGCAAATATGAATTTATTCCAGAATCAGCTAAGTCAAATTAATAAACAACTAAATCAACGTCCGCAAGGGCAACTACCTAGCGATACTGAGAATCCAATCCAAATCGAAGATTGTAAAGCTATTACTCTCAGAAGTGGTAAGAACCTTCCTCCACCTCCTTTTCCGGTTATGAAAGAAAAAGAAGTTAGAAAAGAAAAAGAGGTGGTGAACAAAGATAAAGAAGTTGAAGTAGAAGAAGTGGAGAGGTCTAGTGAAGTTCCGAAAAAGAAAGATGATACTATAATAAACCGTCCTCCTCCACCATTTCCATCAAGAGTGCAAAAGAAGGGTGATATGGCTGAGTATCAAAAATTCTTTAACAAGGTACGAGGTCTTAGCATAAATATTCCGCTACTAGAAGCTATTAGAGATGTACCCAAGTATGCTAAGTTTCTGAAAAGAGCCCTCACCAACAAAAGGCCGTATTGTGATAATGAGATGATTGGTCTCCCTGAGGAATGTAGTGCTATTTGTCAAGGTAAATTACCTCCAAAGTTAGTTGATCCTGGGAGCTTTACAATTCCGATATCTATTGGTAATGAATGGAGAGGTAAAGCACTATGTGATTTGGGTGCAAGCATCAATCTTATGCCCAAATCGATCTTTGATAAGCTTAATATCGAAGCAAGACCCACTTCTATGGTCTTGCAAATGGCGGATCGATCTCTTGCACATCCGGAAGGCCGAATCGAAGATGTCCTCGTTAAGGCAGGTACGTTAATTTTTCCCGCTGATTTCATTATACTTGATTACGACGCGGATAGGAATGTCCCCATTATTTTGGGAAGACCATTCCTAGCCACGGGGCGTACCTTGATTGATGTAGAAAATGGCGAAATGATTATGAGAATCCAAGACGAGGAGATGAAGTTTAATGTATTTATACCTATGAAGTTTCCGGATTCCAAGGAAGAATGTTTTCGTATAGATGTAATGGAACCGGTAAGAAAAGAGCCAATCAATGTTGTGGACACTTTAGGGGTGGAGGAGAAAGAGCTACGAAAGAAACCACCAATTAAAGCTCCTCCATATCCTAAAAATCCACAACTCAATCATGCAAAGAAGAAAGAGAAAGCACGTGCCACGAAGGTTCCAAAAGAACCTAAGAAAGAAAGAAAGAAAAAGGAGTTCAAAGTAGGGGAAGAAGTAGCTATGAAAAATCCTAAACCCCCTCCAAAGGTACGTGAATCAAAAAGTTCTTGGATAGGACCATTCATGGTCGCGAAGGTTATCTCAGACAAACTAGTGGGCATAAAAGCTAAGGGATGCAAATTTCGAGTTGCGAATATTGACAACCTCACTCACTGTTGGGGAGGTTATGTCAATGACTAATGAATGAGGTAACACGTCGAGCTTAACGACGTTAAACAAAAGCCAATTCTTTGTATATTAGCTGAGTTTTTAAATTTTTGCAATTTAGATTAGTTTGATTTTCGTAATTTTAGTGTTTATTATTAAGAAATGAGGAAGGGTAGTTGTTTTTGATGATTTCAGGGATAAAAAGGTCATGAGTTTGGGGTCGAAAGGGCGAAAATAGGAGAAAATTTGTGGTGTTCCAGGGGCCAAACCGGGTCCCCGCATTTGCAAATGCGGGTACCCGGTTTCGAAAGCTAAAAATTCCAACATTCTGACCCTGCGTCTTGGGTCCCGCGTTTTGCTGCGTTTTGATTCGCGCCATCGACGCAAAACCGGGTACCCGCATTTGCAAATGCGGGCACCCGGTTTCGGAGCTGTAACTTGTGAAATTTTCTGACCCGGCGTTTTGAGTAGCTGCGTTTTGGTGCGTCTTGGCTCGCGCCATCGACGAAAATGCGGGTACCCGTATTTGCAAATGCGGGAACCCGGTTTCGAAGGGTAATTCTCTGACCCCGCGTTTTGGCTGCGTTTTGAGGTAAAAAAAAAAATCAAAAAAAAAAATCAAAAAAAAAAAAATTTTTTTTTTTTTTTTCGCGTCGACACAGCGACGCGAAACTGGGGCCCCGCTTTGCAAATGCGGGTACCCGGTTTGCATCTGTGATAGGGCCGTTTGAAGCTTTTTAGCCCTAGATTTTTACCTCTTTCTTCAACCCAGCCTCCAAAAACACTCCCAAAACCCAGAATTTCCTGAACATCATCATCAACAACCACACAATCCTCAAATCTTACCCTCTTCCACCACAATAACATACAATCAACTCATCTGCCATCCAAAATACGATAAATTTCCCACTTTCCTCCGATTGTTCTTCATCCAATCTTCAACTTAAATCCAATTCCCTCTTCCCACACATCAATTAGCCTTTACCCATCTCATATTCCACCATAATCTTCAAGTCTTAAGCCTCAAAACATCAAAGTTCTAAGCCTTAGCTTCTCACTAGTTGAAGTTTTGAGTTTGGGGTGGAAAGAGATGCTTATCAGAACCGTTTTCATGTGTACTTATCGAAGGAATTCTCCAAGAAACAGAAACACTTGTGGTGCTATTCAAGAACAAGCTATTGAGATTCCTATTTCACGTTTCAAACACAAGACTGAAGAGGTTCAAATTCAGGCTAATCCGAGGAAAAGGAAAGTGATTGAGGAACCTGAAAGTGAGGAAGAAAATGATCCGATGATGGGTTGGAATCGAAAATCAAGGTGTTGGAAGAGAATCAGGATACGAGGTGCGCTATTTTGGGAAACGTTACAAACAAGTTGAACTTTATTTGTTCAAAGCACAACTTACGATGTCTAAACGCGAGATAAAGTTCAGGGACGCAACACCGACAACCAGCCTCGCGCTGGTTAAGATACGTTTTCTATCCCTTCTCATTTAGTGTAGATTATTTTATTGCTTTGAGTCTTTTCGAGTCGTGGGGACACGACTCATTTTTGAGTTTGGGGTGGGGTTCGTTGCCTCATCCCAGTTTTTATGTGTTATTTGTTTTATTTGCTTTCAATAAAAATAATTTTCAGAGTTGCGTTTGACTATAGAAGATTTTAAATGTCCCTTTAAGCATACTTTTGATGAATCAATGATAGTAAATAGTGGACTTTAGGGATTGATATAAAACGCACTTACAATTGCATGCGAACACAGGTAATTGATAGGAAAAATTAATGAACAATGCAAATGAAGTAAGCTTGTACTTAAGGAATATGTTTGGTGTGTAGAACGTGAAATCTTAATTAGTAGAGAACCCACCTAGATATGAACTAAAGACAAGCTATGTGCTTAGGAAAATGATAGGGGCAGTTCTTTGTTAGCCATTTGAAGCCTTTTAGCTTGCTATCCTTTATATATTAATTTTATCCGTCTTAGCCCAAGTTTGAGCCTTAAGCCTTTTCTTTTGTAGCCACGATATAAGCCCATTATCCTTTAGATTATTAGGCATGACCAAACGACCCGCACTTGAATCACAACCCTAAGACTTGTCTCGAGCTTGAGTTTGGGGTGGTGGGACCACATTTGGGGAATTTATATTGGGAAGGAATTATATGTGTTTGTATTGAGGCACAAAAATGAAAGATGATATTATTATTTGTAACCCTTTGCCGAAATTTGAAAAGAAAAAAAAATATATAAGAGACATGACCTTTCACATTAAAATGATAGTCATGGGTATCTTGTACAAAAAAAGAGAGAAAAGAAATGAAAAAAAAAATGAAAGAAAAAAATAAATAAATCGGCAAAGTGGAATATTTTTGGAAATCATCTTAGTTGTATTTGGGTTGACATTGGGGACGCAACATTAGCGCGTCAAATGGGTGAGTGAGAACATTTTTGAGCGTAACTCAAGCTCGAGGACATTGTTGATGGTAAGTGAGGAGAGAGCCAAAAGCTCACTTCAAATTTACCAAATATACATCCATACCGTCCTTAAGCCATTATTAAAACCATAAAGACCTCGTGATTCTTAAGTACATAGTGAATTTATAATTCTGTTGATAGGGAATATATTAGGTGGAGCGTTCAAAGCGAGTTAGGATTAATGACCACCCTATAGCCATCATACAGATATGAGTACAAGTGTAACCTTCAAGCATTGCGACTTTAATTTTATGATTGAGATTACTTATGTTTGATGTTGCATGATTAGTGTATGTATATGTTAGTTCTTAAAGTTTTGCTATATGAGATTTATCTTTAGAATTGCTTTAGGTTTATTTGCTAAGCTTCTATTTGTTCTTGCGTTTACTTCTACCCCTTGTTTTGTTTTGTTTTGCTTTGTCGGGACGACAAAGGTTTGAGTTGGGGGTCTTGATGTCTCCTTAATTGTTCGTATTTTCGACCCTTAGGAGACATCATTTTTGGTGTTTATTTAATCAATTCGATAGACTTTTGGACTAAATATGCAATAACATGATTTTCCTCTTTTAATTCTAGCATTTTTTATTTATTAAGCTTTTGCGCGTAATATTGGTATTTTTAGTGAACATTTTACAGGTTTTAGATGTTAGCTAGTAGAGGAATCCGAGGAGAAAGTCAAAGATCAAAAGATAGAGTCAAGACTTGAAAAGAAATCCCGAAGATATTATTTTTAGAGCTGAAAATCCATTTTCCAGGCTATAGATTGCTAATTTCGAGATGCTTAAGCGATGATTTAGCTGTTGACCTTTGAAGAGAAATCATTCCTTATCGAGTTACGGAACTTTAGCAACTGGAATGAGGTCAATCGGAGTTATAACGCATCGGGAAAAGCCGTTTTAGTGAGGGTGTATCAGCAGTTACGGGATTTTGGACTTAGAAATTGGGCTTGGACATTTAATAAGTCTTTTATTTTCTGGTCCAAGCCCTAATCCGAATTTATGCTTATAAAAGGAGGTCTGGACTTCTATTTTACACACAATTCATTCTTTACAATTAAAAAACATCAGAGAGAAGCAACAGAAGGAAGAAGAAGCTGCTAGAGCTGGAGTGGGTCTATAGCTCCGTTCTCAGTCATTCCAATTCCAGAAATTAGGTTTCTTTTATCTTTTATTTGTAATCAGTTATGAATTCCATTTATTTTAATTTAGTTTTTAATTTTAATATGAGCTAAGCTTTTCATAGTACTTGAGAACAAACAATGGGTGAATCTTAATTTTATGAAATAACGAATGTTGAATTTGGGTTTATATTAAATTAAATTAGATTGGGTTCATTACTCTTTTCGATAATTTGTGATTATTTACTGATTTTAGAGTCGCGAACTAAAATTAGGTATTAGTATCTAAGCTATTCCACATATGTGGCGTGTGGATCATCCTGACGGAGGGTTTAGGTACAGAATTAATTATTCAATCTAGGATAAAAACTATTGATTCTGACGAACCTAGTTAATTCTAGGGCCAATGAGGTTAAACACATAAACATCCAACGGTGGATCATATTTACCCTGACGGGACTAGTGACACTTTAGGATTGCCTTATAGTCCACCCTGACGGGGGTATAAGGAATTTAGAATCCCGACCATTGTAATTGACCAATTTAGCCCTTAAACAACATAAGTTAGGAAGTAAGATTAGGAGGATCCTTGCGTTCTCAAGTACTACATCTCATATTGCGTTTTCACTTATTTTACTTGCGTTTTAGCTTTTACTTGCATTTAATTATTTGTCTTCTATTCATTAGCTTTAATCAACAAAACCAAACAAACATTTTATTCTCTTTTACTTTCATAAGTGCATCAATCACTACTTGCTAAACATTGTGATCAACCATCCGTCCTTGGAACGAATCTGTATTATCATACATACTACTTGGGACAACCGTACACTTGCGGTTGTGGTTCGATTAGCACTTGCATTTATTTTTAGAACACACAAAGGACCACCAGAATCTCATCGGAAAAGATATTATACATGTGGTATTTGCATTTTTTGAATCTAGGTTTTACTCAAACAATTAAATGCCACTATTATTGCTTTTATTCCAAAGAAGGATGATCCGACTAAAGTTGAAGATTATAGGCATATTTCTTGTTACAACGTTAATTATGAACTATCACCATGATAATCGCGGACGTTATGATTGGACAAATTAGTGTATAAAACTCAAAATGCGTTTATTTTTGGGAGATCGATAGACGAAAATATTCACCTTATGCAAGAGTTATTGAGGGATTATAATAATAATAGTAGCTCTTCTGGATACACAATTAAGATTGACTTGTGCAAGGTCTATGGCTTTATTTCAAGAGATTTTTTTCATGGGGTGCTTAAATGACTAAATTTTCGAAGAGGAACATGATTGGACTATAATTTGTGTTTCTACTACTTATTTCTCAGTGAGAATAAATGGTAAAATCCATGGTTTCTTCAAAGGAAGACTAAGACTTGAGACAAGGTGAACCCTCTCACCTTACCTCTTTATCTTATGTTTTGAATATTTCTTGAAACTATTGAAGAAAATACAAACCAATGTTTCAAATATCACCCCAAATGTGGGAAAGTGAAAAATTACTCATCGTGCATCTGTCGATAATTTAATACTTCTTTCTAAAAGTGACTATGACTCGGTTAAGATACTTATGGATAGCTTGAAACTTTTGGGAAGTGTTTGGTGTTTCATTTTGAATGTGATAAATCGAATATTTATTATGTGGGTGTTAAAAATGAAGAGCTTGAGAATATCTTGAAAACAACAAGAAAAGTCCATGCCTTTCCGTTATTCCTAGTGCTTTGGTTTTACTTTCGAGGGATTATAAGCCTCCCATTGACAAATTGGAAGGCTATATAAGAGTTTGGAATGCAACTTCTCTTTCAATTGTGGAAAGATTAGAACTAATTATATCGGTTCTTCAACGGATAATATGTTTTTGGTTCTATCTTTCCGGATCTGTTTGTGTACGGAATCGTGTTACGAGTATTTGTAGAAATTTTTATTTGGATGGAAAATCATCACAAATTAAATGGAGAACAATATGTACTCTATAAGATGAATGTGCGCATGAACATAAAGACATAGGAGTTTAGAATAAAATTTATTTATAAAAATAGTTTGAAAGATAGTTGACAATAAAAAATCACTTTGGAGTAAGTAGATTCATCGGAAGTTCTCAAAAATGTTAATATTTTGGTGTAGAAAGTTAAGAAATTTGATTCCTCTCTTTTAAATCAAAACTGAGAGACGAAGAATAAGTCGCTTGAAAGCGAAAGAAGAGAGAATATTTTGTATTAGTGGTTGTCCTCGGCCAACGATCTTTCTATTGTTAAGATGGTCTTAGTGGCGAGTTTTATGCCTTATACAAGAAAGCATAAGATGTATTTCGCCACCGATCTTTTGTTAAACCTTAGACAAATCTTGTATAATACTCTTGTGTTATTCATAAACATGCCAGTATAGTATGGATGGTGATTCATGAAAGGCTCTAAACAAAGATATGATTACTTACATGGAGTTGGTACCACTTTGCAAATTGTCCGATAAGAATTTTGAATCAAATAAGCATCTTTAATATGAATGTCCTTTTGTTAAATATATTTGGGATGAGATTGGGATTGTTAAGGATATGAGTATATTGTCGAGTGCTTTGAAGTGATTAACAAGTTGAAAGACCCGGAAAAAGCTAAACCTTTCGAAATCTAACACTTGGTTTAATCGGAAAAGCTAGTGTTATTAAGGTTAGTTTCGTCTTTGTAGCATTTATCTATTGCTCTAAACTCTTTTTACATACTTTTGTAACTTTCTAGTTTTTAGTCTATACATACATACAAGTTCTACTACAAAAAATCCACATACTAACCCACTTAAAATCCCTATGTTCCTACTAATCTTCCATAGTTCTCTAAAAAAACAGCAATTTTTTCAAGTTAAAGCTATCAAATTACGATAAAAACATACAACAAACCAAACATTATTGTCTAAGATATCACATATACTCATCATTTAAAAACATTAACTAGCACATAAATTTTATGTCTTGTATGTAAACATAAATCCGAAGCTATTCTCGTTTCAATAATGTCCATTACAAAATTTAAATCCGTTTCAAATTTCGAAATTCAAATTCTTACCCATAATTCATCACCTCCAGCTTGTAGGCCAATACGCATGAATCATATATCCAGTTTTCCAATTATCTAAAGCAACAACTTTACAAACAGCCCAGAAAGCAATAATCAAAGAGATCACCATTACGAATCTTTGAGCTGTCACATTCTTGACTCTTACCAATACATGAGTAGAAAAAGCGAGTAATAACCCGACTAGAGTGTATAAAAACCCGACAGCAAATCCTTCAGCTCCTAATTGCATACCTGATCCTTGGTAAAAGAAAACCATCTTGTTTGGATCGTTTCGATCGAGTATAAACATGGGCATTTTTCGGATTATGTTGAACATAGCTCCTGATACGCTGAAGAAGTAGATGAAGATTGCTCCTGCTAACCAGATGAACTTATCGTGGAAAATTGTGTTTCCGGATAAGAATTTCTTGATTAAGAGTGGACTTAGGAGTAAGATAATTGAGACTAAGAAGATTATTTGGTTACGTGAAACAATGGGTGGACGATGGATCGGGCCGATAGTGATTTGGGCTTTGGATTCGATAAATTCCGCCATGGAATCTGCTAGTCTAGAGAGATCAGAAGCGTCCATTTGTATGGTGTCTTTGTTTAAGTTTTTAGCAGTAGGTGGTATGAGTTTAATATGTGGGAGAGAATTAACTGAGAAACGTGAGAATGTGGATTGAGATTCAGAGAATTCGATATCGAAGAAGAAGAGATTTGATGATGATGGGTTATTAGTGATGAATGATTTAGTGAGAAGGGCAAACTCAGATTTGAGTTTAGGGAGTGAAAGTTCTGGCTTTGAATGGAGTGAACGTGCATCGAAGAAGATGATGAAATGGAAAGGACGTGGTGTTGGTAAGGATATGATGCGGTTGAAGAGGGTGTCTGTGAGGTGGATTATTCCGGTGGGTGATTCTGATTGGAGGTTGGTGAGTTCGGAGTGTAGATCGGAGGTACGGGAGGAGTGGGTGGCGATGAGGAGGAGAGGGAGGAGGAGGATAAGGGTTTTGAGTGGAGAGATCGCCATTGATAGAAAGTGGTGGTGGAAATGGAGGTGGGTTTTTGGGGACGACTTAATACAGTTTAGAAGGAGACGACTGTGAAAAACGGGTCGGGTCGGGTCGGGCTTTGTGAGAGGTGTTTTTTGCGTTTTAAGCCCACATATTTAATAGTTATTGCTTTGGGTTTAAAGAAGCAAAAGTTTGAGAAAATTTGTTGCTAAGTAAAGCTTTTTGCGTTTTAATGGATTCGTTTTCGACAAATAAATTTTTATGAACTACTAAAAGAATAAGGTAGTGATTGGTATGCTGTAATGGATTTAGTCAGTAATGTAATGAGTTTAGTAATGTAATGAGATTGGGAATGTAATGAACTTTGTAATCACTATACAATGCTTGGTATGTTATCTGAATAGGGATGTAATGGCCTGGTTGTTTCAACTTTGTGCTAATAAATAGTTTAATTAAATAAGATTGTAAATAAATTATTTAAGATATAAGAAAATCATTTTATTATTATAAAATATAAATAATTTTAATAAAATAGAATATGAAAAATAAATTATTTTAATAATTTTAAATAATTTGTATATATAATGCGATAAATCTTAGATTTATACATTTAGGTTTTAACTTTTATTGAGAATGTATGATGGTATTATGATTGATGTAATTTAAAATTCAATTGGTTAGTTATTGGTTATGTAACTTGTTTAACTGTTATAGAGAAGTAAAATTTTAATAATTTAATTAAAATTTTAATTTCATGTTAATATTTTGATAAATATATTGAACCATGATTTATGGGTATGTGAGAAATAATAAAAAATTGTTATAATTCAGTATATTAGGGTGAAATATATCACCGATATATAAAGATTTTATATAATTATATACGATTCATGTATGTACGTAGTAAATATAATATAATTTTTTAGTTTCTAAAAATAATAATCTGAATTTTTACATATTTGATTTAATGAAAAAAAAAAGATATAATAAAAAATGTGTAATATATTAAGTTTAATAAAATTATTTTAGCTTGTTAAAAGAAAATATCCATTACGATTACGATTGTAATGGGTCATTCATGGGTAGTAGCTATGTAATGAAAAACCTCATTTTCGTTGTAATGTGATTACGGAAGGAATGGTATGACGGAGTTAATTACGACGTACCAATCACAGTAATCATGTCTGAATTAGTAATGTCATTGCATTACTGGTCTCATTACAGCATACCAATCACACCCTAAGTGCATACATACTCACACATATTACATTTGATCATTGGATTATCATTCGAATGTCACCTTCCTTTTAGGTCTAACTCGTGTTATCATGTGATAAACCAAAGAGAAACGTCGTTTTTAAATTAAGTAAGTAAATGTTGACACCTAAGACAAGACCATAAGGAGGTTTCTTAGAAAAACACCCAGAGAATCGATCTCTAATGCTGACACGCTTCCAGGAATATATAATCCATGCCAACATTTTCATACATTTTCATACTAAGGAGACTGCTTAGAAAGAACAATTATGATATCATCACGAGAGAAATCAAAGACCAATCTCGAGTATTGGCACACTTCCAAAATCGATTAGCGTATATGCGTAATCTTGGAAGAGGTAAATGAATTTATTTTGATCATAATCATACCTCATAAGAGATATCAACCACACAAATTTAAAAAGGTATTGATAAAACAAAGAGGAACGCTAATACTAAATTAAGTAAGTAAAAGTTTATACCAAAGACAAAGGCCATAAGGCCAAAGATAACCATTTTTATTGATGGTCGAGGACTATCAAACTTTCTAAGGATAGACAAGACTATCAACATGTAATAAAGCACGCATGAGTTCAACGCGGACCTTAAAGCAACCTATTTGCACACTCAAGGACAACTTATTCTACGCACCTATGACTATCTCATGTGCGCACCAGGAAATATATATAAATACCGCATCTAGATCTCGATATGGGTGCATTCTATCTCTTTATAAAAATGTCGTGTGTTCATAAGACAATCTAATATCTCTGGGTCATAAGAATAACCTCGGACATTATACTAATATTGAGCGTCAAGGTGTCATCAGGAGCGGCACCCCCTTTGACCCTGACCTAATGTCTGTTTTTAGTAAGAGTTGGCTACATCGAGAAGACGTAGAGGTACTAAATTGCGACAAGGTACACCATAATTTAAATACTTCTCCTCGGTAGCGTCGACATTTCTTTTCTACTTGTTATGATAGTGTTCATGACTGATCTTTGAAATAAAAAATTGGTTGATGGATTGATTCTGTTATATCACCCCACAAGTGTCAAGGTTAGAGGTTGATTTGTTTGAACACCCAGTGAAGAATAGTTAAAAACACATCAATCAATTATTGAGAAGACATCCTCTTTTAGTATGTTATGGGCAGAATAATATTCTTTTACTTGGTGTCATTTGAAGGAATCGATATAGGTTTACCAAAAACATGGATTTAGATACACGTGGAGAGTAACGAAGCAAGATGCTGAGGAAGACGTGGGTGGAACGAATGGAGGAAGAGGATCAATGATAGACCAAAAGAATGGTGCAAACGCATCTCACATTACATATGTGACTTAAATGGACATTTTACAATTTGATTTTCTAAAAAAAAAAAAATCGTGTGTCACAAGTTAGAAGGGAGAAACCCGCACAACCGAAAAGTGTTTAAATATAGTTGCAAAATAATAGATTGATGAATAAATAATATTTGTTGAGAAGTAAATTTTTTTATTTTTGTTTGATTTGTTTTTTCAACAATTAAATAACAAGATATATTTTTTTCTCAATACATCTAAGACCTAATGGATGGTAAGAGAATGTCTTGCTATGCCCCTAAATAGGCGCACGTACTAGTCCTACGTGTGGACCAACCACTCTTATCTCTGGTTATAAACCTCAAAACCCCCAACTGGAGGGTCAACATATGGAATCTGATTTTCCATTTTTCTATGCCCATATTTTTCCATCTCTTTAAATATGTGTGAATTCAAAATACTCATGGTTTAACATAATATTTCTACAAGACACAAGTATCACATTTAACTGCTTTCATCCTTCAAAATGTCCTTCACTAGCGCTTGTAATTCTAGTGAAATTGTCTCGAAAAATATCATCTCATATCCTCAACTCATTATCATGTGTAACTCAAAATGTAGAGCGTATAAATCTGACTGGAAGGTCGAACTAACCTTGCATGACCCTGCAAAGCCACTTAAATACAAACCCCTCATGTCTCAAAAGATGCCTCTAGTCCTACTCTCGGTGTATTGGTTCAAAAAAGACCATATATATTTGTGCTCTTGGTATATTGGTGCCAACAAAACTATATATATTTATCGTCACTCCAATATTGGTTACATCCATTTTACTGGTACACTTCTTGCTGAGATACTTAGTCCCACATCACACTCATCGTCCCAAGTTAGACAGAATCTCAAACCGTATTTCTCATAATTGCTCAAACTTAAGCTAACACTTTTATCTCACAATTTTTCAAAGTAATTTGTATTTATATCCACCCAAATGTTCCAACAAAGTGACGTTGTAATACTCTTTAACTCGATCATGTTCACTATTTTAGGAGAAGTTGCTATATATCTCCACCAATCCTTTGCACTTTATGGATTCACGAGCTCTGTCACAACTTTTGAACTTAACAAAGCTCTGAGTTCTTGTGTACTAGCAACACCCAAATCTCTAGACCTTGGTCTATAATTGTTGAAATATCAATCCACTCTTCTGAACTTAACAAAAATTTATAACTGATGTCTCCCTAATTGTTCTTATTTTCGACCCTTGGGAGACATCATTTTTGGTGTTTATTTAATTAATTTGATAGACTTTTGGACTAAATATGCAATAATCCGGAATTCCCTTTTTATTTCTAGCATTTTTGAATTATTAAACTTTTGCGCGTAATATTGGTATTTTTAGTGTAAAGTTTACAGGTTTTTAGATGTTAGCTAGGAGAGGAATCCGAGGAGAAAGTCAAAGATCGTGAATTAGAGTCAAGACTTGAAGATAAATCCCGAACATTTTATTTTTAGAGCTGAAAATCCACTTTCCAGGCCATAGATTGCTGATTTCGAGGTGCTTAAGCGATGATTTAGCCGCTGACCTTTGAAGAGAAAATATTCCTTATCGAGTTACGGAACTTTAGCAACTGGAATGAGGTCAATCGGAGTCATAACGCATCGGGAAAATCCGTTTTAGTGAAGGTGTATCAGCAGTTACGGGATTTTGGGCTTAGAAATTGGGCTTGGACATTTAATTAGTCTTTTATTTTCTGGTCCAAGCCCTAGTCCAAATTTATGCTTATAAAAGGAGGTCTGGACTTCTATTTTACACACAATTCACATTCCACAAGATTAAACACCAGAGAGAAGCAACAGAAGGAAGAGAGAAGAAGCTACAAGAGCTGGAGTGGGTCTATAGCTCCGTTCGTAGTCATTCCAACTCCGGAAATTAGGTTCTTTCAATTTTAATTTTGTAATCAAATATGAATTCCTTTATTTTTAATTTAGTTTTTAATTTTAATATGAGCTAAGCTTTTCATAGTGCTTGAGAACAAACAATGGGTGAATCCCAATCTTATTAATTAACGAATGTTGAATTTGGGTTTTTATTGAATTAAACTAAATTAGGGCTTTTACTCTTTTCAATAAATTGAGATTATTTTACTGTTTTTAGAGTAGCTAACTAAGAACAGGTGTTAGTATTTAGGCTATTCCAATTAGTGGCAATTGGATCATCCTGACGGAGGGTTTAAATACAGAACCATTTATTCGAATCTAGGTTAGAAGCTATTGATTCTGACGAACTTAGCTAATTCTAGGGCCAATGAGGTAATAAAACTTAAACATCTAAAGGTGGATCATATTTACCCTGACGGGACTAGTGACACCCTAGGATTGCCTTATAGTCCACCCTGACGGGGGTATAAGGAATTTAGAATCCCGACCATTGTAATTGACCAGTTTAGCCCTTAAACAACATAAGTTAAGAAATAGGATAGGGAGGATCCTTGCGTTCTCAAGTGCTACATCTCATATTGCGTTTTACATTATTTTACTTGCGTCTTAGCTTCTACTTGCATTTTAATATTTGTCTTTCATTCATTAGCTTTAATAAACAAAACCAAACAAACATTTTATTATCTTTTACTTTCATAAGTTCATCAATCACTACTTGCTAAACATTGTGATCAACCATCCGTCCTTGGAACGAATCTGTATTATCATACATACTACTTGGGACAACCGTACACTTGCGGTTGTGGTTCGATTAGCATTTGCATTTATTTTTAGAACACACAAAGGACCACCAATAACCTTGATCTGTATTTCGAATCAGCATAGAAAAAAAGTTGGCCTCACAATTGATAGACAAATTACCTATCCAGAATCTCCATATGTTAGCATATTTGGTGCTATCTTGGAATGATTGAATCATTTTTTGGATGCCAAACATTACCTCCCACATATAGGAGAGTCAAAGACCCCTCTCATAGATAGGTTTTACGACGTATGAAGCTATCCAACACCGCACACCATAGAAATACTCAAAAATGTTACGAGCATTTGAGTAACCAAACTATATGCCATTTGAAATATATTTCCTTGACCGACGACATAAATAAATTGTGAGAATTTTTTACTAAGGATGGGACTGAGGGTTCAAATTTCTAATTAATCCAAGATTACTAGTCATTTGGAACTTTAGTCACTCCATTAATGAATTATGAGCAGTTTTAACTGAGAATATATCTAAGGGTTCAAAAATACACTTAAACCAACATCCCTGGTCATTTAGATATTTTACCACTCCATTAAGAAGCACATCTCTCACCTCAAATAAATTCTTACAAATTCTCAAGTTTGACGATTTAGGGACATGCTTCATAAAACCCTTGTATTTTTTTCAAGAGAGGCAACCCACAACACCTACCATCCAGGAGGATTGTCCATCCAAATTTAGAGAGAGACACTTCCTTAAAACTTATAGTATCTCAAATACCTAGCCCCTTCCTTTTTTGTTCTACACAATATCCTCCAAGATACCTAATGTATTTTACTAGCTTCATTTGACGATCCCAAAATAAACTTTTGAATAATATAATAAATCATATCGCATACATGAATTGGTATCTTCATTATATACATGATATAGGTGATGTCCGTAATTAAACAACTTATGCAAGCATTATCCTCCTACCAAATGATAGGTTTTGAGACATCCAATTTGGTAGCTTTGTTTGCATTTTTTATGTGATCTTTCTGAAGAAACCCTGCAGGAGACACCCCAACAGAATAGGCATGCTAGGTATGTCCCCAATGACTCGCTAAAAAACACTTTTCAATGACAACAACTCATCTCTTTGTTGTAAAACATTCTCCGAGAAATAAACTAGGTTTTTTGCCCACTTATGGTATGTCCAACTTCCTTGCAAAAAGTTGTATTACCCCTTTGATTAAATCAGTCTGGTTCTTGGATGCCCTTGAAAGATCAAGGCCTGATGGTGAAGGTGAAATGGGGATCAGAGACCTTGAAACTCAGAACAAGGTATCCATACTCAAGATCTTGTTGTCATGTTGTACAAAAAAGAATAGTTATAGTCTACATGGGTACATGGCAAGCCCAAATTCCTAAAGAAATCTTGGGGGGATAGGGAATATT
This sequence comes from Nemophila menziesii, assembly GCA_029959085.1. Classification (NCBI taxonomy): domain Eukaryota; kingdom Viridiplantae; phylum Streptophyta; class Magnoliopsida; order Boraginales; family Hydrophyllaceae; genus Nemophila; species Nemophila menziesii. The sequence continues at coordinate 44,240,385 of JARWIR010000004.1, read as the reverse complement.
TTTGAAGTTAAGGGACTTAGCAAGTGGATTTATCAGGTATGAGGTATGTAATGGACAAAATGCATTTTTTTTTGGGATAATGGCTACTTGAACAAAAAAGCTTACCTAATATAAAGTAATGATCAATATTCTATATTATTACAAAAGTTGCAAAGTTTATCACTTTATTTAAGGTCTACAAAATGTAAATGTCTATGAAGCTTACACTTTATGAATAACTTATCACATATGGTGTAGATTAAGTACGAGGTTTAAGACAAAGTGGTTATTGAAGGGAATAAAATGAGAAAATTCATCAGACTAGATATATACAACCTCATAAGGTCAAAAGGGGCCACAAATACATAGTATAAGATCATTTAGGACAATAAGATCAACCCTCGCCACAAATTCAAATTATGGTTGGCATAAATTGATAGATTGTCCACTAAGAAGTGGCAACCCTTATGGAATCAAAATATAAGTACAAAGTGTGTTCTTTGTAACATGGGTGTAGAGGAAGATCAAGATCATCTATTCTGGGAATGTACTTTTACCAAAGAAGTCTGGTTCAAGATCATGAGAATCCATGGCAATGCTCTAGAAGTTTTCTATTGGAGCACTGTAATTAGCTGGTGCCAACAACACCATCAAATAACATAGAAATACGACCAACACTTATAATTATTCTTGTGGTGGTTGGTTATATCATATAGTTGGAGCATAACCAGAGATTATAAGGTGAGATACAAAAATTAGTGGATATATTAGTGGCTGAGATTAACCATTGTGATGGAGTATTATGTAGCAGCTAGGGTTTCCCTAAATGCTGATGGATAAGAATAGAGTGAAGAGGCATAGTAGGTGAGTGGAGGAATGATCTATTGCAGAGTATTACATCGAGATGGTAAATAATGATAGTGGAAAGTAAATCTGGCATAAAGAGGTATGTTCTACTGATACTATTTAGAAGGTGTACTTCAATCTCTCTTAATGTAATTGGATGCCTTTTCCTTAGTCATAGTTTCTAACTTCTAGTAGTGCATGAAGTCATTTCAGTAGGAATTAAGGGTTGTTTTATTTTTTCCGAACCCAAAGAACTATGTAATTGATTGTTGAAATTAAAATTATTACTTGCCTAGCATAAAAAATATAGATAGATATTCAATACCTCATAATAAACTCCATGTACCTTCAATTGTGTTGATATGAGTGTCTAGATTCGTTGAGTAATCAAACATAACGATAGTTGATGGTTTGAGCCTTTACGGCATAGGGGAATCGAGTCTCGCCCAAGAGCAAGGGATCTTCGAGTTTATGATAGATACTCGATCGGCCTGGAGTATTTCTTCATGCTCTCCTAGGCTCATTCTTCTTCAGAGGTCCTTTCGCCACCTGTATCTTTCAATTCATTGATTCTTATACGTATAGTTTTTGTCTCTCCAAGATGCTCCAGTGTAAGCGTTTTTGCTTTGTTGGGCTGAGTCATTATGTTATTAATAGAAGATCTTGTTGTTGACATAGTTGTTGTTTTTTTTATCGGTAAAAATAATAAATTGATCGAAAAAACTATACAACTACACTAGGCATACCCAAGTCAATCCAATGTTATAGGAAATTCATATAATCAATGAAACATACTAGTAAAGTCTAGTTACAATAAAAAATTAACTCATATAAAATCTAGTAGCTACTGAATTTTCTAAAAATGGATACATATTAAAAATACTACGGTAGACTATAGTCTTGATCTTCTTGACACTGATCTTCGCTTGGGGAGTGATTTCTTCCATAACGTACCTATTTCGGGCTAGCCATATCTCATAAATTGTGTCCGTAAATGCTAAAGTCTTTCCTTTATTTCTCCAAGCTGTTCCACTGGACTCCTTTTTCAACCATTTAAGCGCGCTCTTTAGGGCTGGTGACATAGTTAGATACTATTGGCTCTCATTAGGGAGTTGGGATATTGTTGCTCATTTTTAACCGAACACTCAATGGTAAATCTCGTCTAGATCTTATTTTCGTTAGTTGGTAAATCTCTCAATGGGTTTGGAACTTTCATTCTCATGACACCCATTGACATGGTTAACGTTTGACCAATACACACCCGAACGGGTGGAACTTGGTCTCTTGAATGTTACCCGAGGTAGATCGGCCTGAAATGAAACGGTAAGTCGAGTCATCAACATGGTTAGCACTTAAAAAGGTTTTGACAGCTGTGGGATTTGAACCCACGCCCTTTCGGACCAGAGCCTAAATCTGGCGCCTTAGACCACTCGGCCAAACTGTCATTTGACATAAATTTGACTATTTGTTACAAGTAAATACTATGTTAGAGGTAAGACTGAGCAAAACCCAGCAAAATTTGTGCCCCACCCGGAAATCCTACCACCCCTCCCCAAATTTGGGACGTCCCACAATTTTTATTAGTGTGTTACATTTATTTTTTACTTCTGGGCTGAGGTGAGAGGTTATAAATTCCAAACCCAACACCGATGATTTTCATCCCGATCGTTGTTAAAGTCAAAAGTGAATCACAACCAATGATTGTATTAAACCTGCAAAAGACAAAACCCACAGAAAATCACACACCAGAAACCACACACCACCACTATCGACCTCATTTTTAGTATCTCATCACCAAATCAATGTCTACCACAACGAAACAGATCAAAGATATCCAACTACAATTAATCGATGAACGACAAACACATGTTCCTCCCAATTAAATATACCAATAGCCAAAGTAGACAAAATATATATATGATCATAGCTGACATTGAGAAACGAAAAAAAGTAAAACCTCACAAAAGAAGCAGCCTAGCAGAAAAGTAATCTGCTCATTTGTAATTATTAAACGTCAATATTCTTTCTTTTTAACTCTTTGTCTTTTGAGTTATTTATTGTTTGGTATATAATTAGATTATCAATTTATTATTATAAAAGCTTGCTTGTTTTTATTTCTTTGGCCATGATCGATGATAATAGGTTCTTGTTCATTTAATCAACAGTTTGTTTATTATCATTGTTTAATTTCTACTTTAATATGTAGTTTGTTTAGGTCAAAGTAAGATACAATCGAAGATTACGAGGTACGGATTTTCAAAGGATCATAGGTGCGGAGTTTGTACTTGTTGCAATAATTATGAGATTTTATCAGTTTTAAATGTTTTTCCTCTTAAATCCAAGCCCAATCTTATGATTTTGATGAAGGATTTTTATCTCTCAAAAAATATTGGTAGAGATTATGATTCTTTGTATTGACTATAAATATCTTATATATGTAAAAAAGTATTATAAATGTCCTAAATAAATTTTATTTGCAAAGTTTTGGTAGTAGTTAAATAAAAAAAAGTTGTTAGTGAAAATTTTGCACTTAATTTTTTTTAATGAAAGGAAAAAAAAAAGCAAAAAACACAAAATATGACAAGATATTCCTAGTTTATAGAACACTTGTACTATAGAAGTCGTACTAGTGTGATCGTGTGACTGAGTAGTAATTTTGTGTCTAGTCTCTTTTAAGAATCTATTTGTTTGAATATTCCACTTACCAAGGATATATTTGAACGTGATAGGGCTAAGTTTCCTGGTTATCTGATTTATTTTTCTGGATTATCGGTTGAATTTTGCATTTAGTTTTAACCTTATTTTATTATGAGTAATGATATTTGTCACCCTTTTTGTATCACCTTTTTTTCACCTCCTACGTGTATACCTACATGTACCAATGAATTAATTTCTCTATCCTATTTAATCTTTCTCTATCTTCTATTCAAGGAAATCAAAACATATATATATAGAATGGTGATAAAAGGATGACATGAAAAGGGGTGACAAATATCATTACTCTTTTATTATATATTTTGAATTGTGTAAACATGGAGTTGTTTTATATAAAAATTCTCTTTTTACAAAAAGGAATGTAAGTAAAAAAAATAGGATCATAATTATAGAACTGAATTGATGAATTTTTGTTAGGGAAACAGTAATCTAATAATAGCACCGACGGTTTGTCCCTTTGATTTTGAACGCCATGTGCATCTCATGTGGCACAACTGCACAACAAGGGTTGATACAGGAATGGGGGCATTGGAGTTTTTAACCTTCACGGACTCAAAATGCATTTTGACCCCAAAAAAAAGAAAAAACTCAAAATGCCTTAAACATTTTATTAGGTGTTATTACAAGATAGTGAACAAAAATAGCAATGGTTTACTAGCTCCATTTTCATGGTTTAGAAGCTCCATTTTCTTTAGTCAAACGAGTCATTATCTATGTGAAGAAAACCATGTCATCTAATATCAAACACTTTTTGTAAAAGGAATCTTCAGCGAAGGACATGAAAACCAATTCACTTTAAAAGAAACACTAGATGAACCTTATAACAGAACATCCAATAAATCTTCATTCACGAATTTTGCGAAATACAAAACCTTACTAAGTTCAAAGTATATATATATAGTATGAAGAGGCTTTTAACTTATTAACTTAGATTTTTGGGTTGTTATAAGTAGGGTTGCACAAGAAAACCGCAAAACCGAAAAAACTGGCCTAACCCAACCTGCTAGAGTCTAACCCGCATAAACCATGGATTGTAATGGCCCAAATATTTGTTTGGTGGTTTTGGACCGGGCTATGGCTTTACCACAGTCGAATGCGTGGTTAACCGACCCAACCCGCAAAACTAGCCCAACAATATATATATATATATATATATATATATATATATATATATATATATATATATACCCTACTATATAAACGGTGGGATAAAATATCCCACCTTATTTGCTCGTCCTTTGTACGCTAAGGGTATGTTTGGATTGAAGATATTGAGAAGAAAAGAAAGGAAAGGAAATGATATTTGATATATTCAATCGTTTGTATTGGAATATTTTTGAAGGAAAGTAATTTGGGTGATTATTAAAATCACCTATAAACCCCTATATATAATCACTCCAAATCGGGGTCAAATGGAAGGAAAAAATTTTATTAAATAAGCAAGAGAAAAAAAATAGCATTGACACCTTACAAACAATAATAAAAATGGAAATATATTAATAAAAAAAATTATTTCCTAATTTTTGTTAATCCAAATAAAAAAGATAATCAAATTTTTTTATGAATTTTTTATTTGTTAAAATTATCTAATCCAAACAACATTTTTCCCTCCTTTTCTTTTCTTTTATAATTTTTCTCTTCTTTTCTTTTACTATTTTTTTCCCTTGTGAATACAAACACACCCTAAGTGTTCACTCTCTCTCCCGTCTCTTACACGATAAAGGCTAAAAACCCTAACCTTAATCTCTTCTCTCTTCGCTATGTCTGTAATCCGTCTCTTCACCCATCTTTCGCTGTCTCCTTTATGCCTCTTTTTATACTCCGTATTAATTATTTGGAGGATTTTCAACAATCTTTGAGGTCCGCATTTAATATGAGGGACTTCTCTCATGATGTTCACGTCTGATTTACGAGCTTACCGTGGTTAATTGATTAACTCATGGTTAATACTTAATAATATGTGGGATTTTCTGAAATGGTATAAAAGATTGATGTTAGAGTTTGTGTTCTTTAAAAAATCCTTTTTCAGGTTCGAATATCTTCTCTCTCGTCTTTAATTCTCTTTGATTTTAATTCTTTTGTATTGTATTTTAAGATCTAGTGTAGTTCTAGGGTTTTTTAAATGTGTTTATTTTTTTTTAAAAAAAATTGATTTTTCTAAAAATTTGAAAGATTAAAGGTGTTATATATTATATTAGCTTAGTAATAAGGTAATTGATTTCAAAATACTATTAGCTTAGTATTATGATTATTATGTATAATGTACCAATGTTTACTTTGATTATTTGTTTGTGTTTTGTATATTAGTGTTAATGGAGGATGAATCTGAATTCATCATTGATCTTACTTTACAACCTACTCAAGGTGTTGATTAAACACTTGCTGGTAACTCTTCTGATCTAATTAACACTCGCCCCTTTTGTACCAAACCCCCTGTCCCTAAAAAGTTAAGAAAGAAACCTCTGATTGTTGGAAAAACTTTGAAATTATTACTTATGATAATGGTAGTATAAGATCAGTTTGAAAGTATTGTGAACATTCTTATGCTGCTAATTCTAAGAAATATGGTACAACTAATATGAATAATCACATCAAGTATAGGAGATGCCCTAAGTATCCCTTTTATCCTCTAGTAGAAGATGGCTAGACTCTTTTAAATTTTAAGAAAAATGACGAGGGAAAGAATGTAGTTAAAACTTATGTGTTTTCTATTGAAGCTTGTACTAAGGCCCTAGCTGAAATGGTCATTATAGATGAGTTAAGTTTTAGATTTGTGAAAGGCATTGGTTTTAAAAGAAAATTGTAATGCAATGCAACCCAAATCTAATACCATACCATCTAGAATGACTAATATGAGAAAGTGTATGTCTATTTATGAAGAAGAAAAGCTTAAGTTGAAATAACAACTGAATAATCTGACCACAAATACTTGGATCTCTAATAAAAATTTCAATTACATGTGTTTTTTACTACACATTATGTTGATTCTGAGTGGAAATTAAATAAAAGATTCATAAGGTTTTGTAAATTTGAGTATCATAAAGGTGAAACAATAGGTAGAAAAGTTGAATCCATTCTTATGGAATGAAATATCAGTTCATATCTTACTTTGACAGTTGATAATGCTTCTTCTAACAAGGTTACAGTGAAGTGTTTGGTTAAAGTTGCAGGTGAAAAGCCACAAACTCTTCTAAAGCATTAAGTTCTTCATGTAAAGTGTTGTACTCGCATTGTAAACCTTATTGTAATAATATGAAGAAAAGGTAAAAAATACCATCTTTCACAATAAGCTTGGAAGCTTTAAAGACAAAACCTTGACCTTCACTAGCCACTAGACTTCCATCTTAAAACCGCACCTACTTTCCCAATCTAGTAATAAGTTTAGTTTGATTATCACAATCTTTTTCTTCATGAGATAGAATTCTACAAGCATAGAAAAAATCAAAAAACTTTTCATATTTGTAAGAGACCCACACCGAATCTCTATCTTTCAAGTGAAACATAAACCCAACTATAATGGGTTTATCAAGTTTTCCAGGTAACTTGGACTCGGATAGAAAAAAATCAGGTAGCTCTAAAGCCCGAACACTCCCCAATGTCATAGCTATTTTACAGACATTATCCTCTTTAATGTAACGAAGAGGAATATCTTCAACCCGAACCCAAAACACGATTTCATCAAGAAACATTGGATTCGCAATACATTGTTCCCATCTTTGAATTAAAATGTGAAACCCAAACACATGATATGGTTTATTAACCACACATGTTTGAGATCCTCAAGTTTCTCAAATCAGATAATACAGACATTCATACCCCTCTTTTCAGTGGAGATCCGACCTTTGATACCCCAATGTTGAATAATGATTTTTTCAAATAGCTGAAGCTGATTGTACCAGAAGCTAAGATACGAGCAAAGAGCTTTGGTTCATCATGCTGCGCGTATATGGCATCTTTATCATGGGATAAAGAGAGCTTATCATCCAACCCCACAATCCCATCATCATTAATGTTAGCCATTGAAGCATAAAAGGACCACAGAAGACGTAAATGCACGATTAAAAGACAAAAGTAACTGAAAATTCAATAAAACACTCAATCGAGAGTCGAGACTTTAATGAACCTAATATTAGCAAAAGAGATGAAAAACAAGCTAATTCTCATGAGAGAGTCAGAAAGCTTTAAAGAGGAGAGGAATCGGGATTAGATTTGAATGGTGGTGGTGGTGGAGAGGCGGTGGGAAAGAGGCGGAAAGACCATCTCGAGATTCGTGCGATGAGAGGATTTTTTCTAAGTGACTTTGAAAATTCATATAATAAATAGTAAGTATAAAAGCAAGTAATCTTCTTTACTCTATTTGTTTTACTCAAATTTTTTCTCGAGAAAACAAAAACGAGCAAATTTACATTATATCTCTGGAAATTGTTTCTCCACGGTCCCACTTGGATCCCATCGCCCATATGTGATGTCATTTAAGAAGGCTAAAAGTGTATATACACTAGACAAATAATTCAAACCATAATGATGACTATTTCAATGTACCACCTCTACTATTTACATGAACATACCTTGTGAGAAAGATCAAACACTAACACTGACACTGACACTCTTCCATCATTTAATACTCATCTCATCTTCTCTCCAGAGATCCCATTGAGAGATAAAAAAAGGCTCCTACAATGACGTCTTTCATCTTCATTGCAATTCTCATTTCCATTTTTCATTTATCAATATCACAAGCAGCTGATCCTAAAAGCACATTTGAAGACAATTTTAGTAAAAGCTGTCCTGAAACTCATTTCAAGACTTCTGAAGATGGACAGATCTGGTATCTTTCATTAGACAAAGAAGCAGGTAAATCGCTTGCTCGTTAACAAAGGTTAATCCAGAAATTTTCCTTTAAGTGAGGTTTTAAGTTTAAAGCCTGAGTAAATGTCCAGAAATGTTACTTTCTATAGAATTGCATTTTTATTTCATGTGTCTTTTTTTTTTTTTTTTTTGCGGACAGTAGAATAATATTAGATTCTTTTGCCAAGTAATCTAACCACTAGACTAACTATCAATCTTAATGTTTTTATATTTAGACGTGTATTCAACTAATATTTTAATAGATTTTATTGAAGTTTTTATTATCTTATACTCTGAGAGTCCATAAATTATTTAATTAAGTAATAAAAATCGCAAAACAAATGTATATTGTGAGAAAGTGTTCAATAATTTTCAAGTGGAGGCTAATATAGATTTTTTGGTCAAGTTTTTTTCGAAATAAATTTATTTTTGGACAAATTGACATCGCATCTCAGAGTTAGTAGAAGTTTACTTTCTGATCGTTCAGTTAAAGCAGGATCAAGATTCAGGGGAATTTTATCAGTCTTGCATGTTTTAATCATTACTTGTTTTCAAAAAATGTCCTACTTTGGAAATAAATATATAATAGTTAGATGTGACATTTTTACAGGGTGTGGATTTCAAACAAAGCAAAGCTACAGATTTGGATGGTTTAGTATGAAACTTAAATTGGTTGGAGGTGATTCTGCTGGAGTAGTTACTGCTTATTATGTAAGTTCAATTATTCTAACATGTCTCTAAAATATAATAAATAACAAATGTAAAACATATCATTAATCCCGTGTTATACCACTTTAGAGCAAGCAAAATCTTGATTATTTAATAAAAAAATTGATTTTTACAGATGTGTTCCGAAGATGGAGCAGGACCTGAAAGAGACGAGCTAGATTTCGAGTTCTTGGGGAATCGAACAGGCGAACCGTACCTAATACAGACCAATATATACAAAAATGGAACGGGTAATCGTGAGATGAGACACATGCTTTGGTTTGATCCAACTGAAGATTTTCACACTTATTCAATTCTTTGGAATAACCACCAGATTGTGTAAGCTCTTTGCTAAACTTTTTTGGTGAAATTAATTCTGCTAATAAATATTTGTCTAATTCATTCTAGCAGTGACAGATCTAGGGATACATTGCAAATTTATCCCTTTTTAAAAAAAATGGGAGTAATAAAAAATCTTAGCATAAATATATATAGACTTTCCTTCTTCCAAGCTCTATTACGTAGGTAAACCTAATTAGCGGTGGATCTAGGATTTTTTTGGAGACGAAAAGTTAAACGGTTGAGTAAATTAAAGGGCTAAATATTTTTCAAAGGGGCTATAACTCTTTTTACTAATGTATTTTTACTTTTCACCAAGAAATTGTATTTTTTCCCCCAAAAAAAAAATTTGGAGCAAATTTATACTTTTCTTAATACATCGGAGAGCTACTTTGGACTCAGAGTCATTGACTCGGTTCGAAGCTTTACGATTTAGAAGGAAAACCAAAGTTTTGGTTAGTTAAGTTAACCCCAACGGGTTCACACACTTTTCATGGAGCATAAACCTAACTAAATTTTCAAATTTTAGTTGAGATTATTTTAAGATCTGTCCCTAACTTCAATAGCGTTCTTAATAATTTGTTTATATTTCTAAACAGGTTCTTTGTGGATAAAGTACCCGTAAGAGTATACAAAAATGCAGATTACCAAAACAATTTCTTTCCAAATCAAAAGCCAATGTACTTATTTTCAAGCATATGGAATGCCGATGATTGGGCAACAAGAGGTGGTCTCGAAAAAACAGATTGGAAAAAGGCACCATTTGTGTCATCTTACAAGGATTTTAGTGTTGAGGGATGTCAATGGAAAGATCCTTACCCTTCATGTGTCTCAACCACTACTAAAAATTGGTGGGATCAATATGGTGCTTGGCATCTTTCTCAAGATCAAAAGATGGATTTTTCTTGGGTTGAGAGAAATCTTGTTATGTATGATTATTGTAAAGATGTTAAAAGGTTTCCTAAGCTCCCCGAGGAGTGTTCACTTAGTCCTTGGGAGTGATCGAGGCTAGATTTAGATCAAATATCAGCAACTTTTTTGTTGAACTAGGAATATGAAGAAAATTCCATTGTTCATCAAAGCAAAAAAAAAAAAAAAAAAAAAAAATATATATATATATATATATATTGGGTCGAGAGAAAGCAGCATATATGATTATGTTAAGAGTCCTAAGCCGCGAGAGATAGTGTTGATTTGAAGTATTGATTTAAATGTATATGTTGTATTCTTTAAGACTATTATGTAGTATTATTCATTAATATATTGATTATTTAAATGATCGTGACAAAAAAAAAAAGATTATTTAAATGATAGATAGAAAAAAATTTAGGCCTACAATGGATGGCCATAATATGATCTTTTTCTCCAACTCAAAATAATAATTTAAAAGAATTAACTACATTTTTTTTTTCTCAAAGATCTTGATAATATAATTCTAGTTTAAAATACTTTTGTGATTTTATTCTAATATTTTCTTTTCTATTTAGTGGGTATAAGTCCATTTCGGTAACAGGTATCCCTTTCTCCAAATTGTGATAAAATAATGCAAGAAAAGTGCACACCTTTAGAGAACAGGATAAACTTTCTGCAAGTGTACATATCGTTTGCAAGTAATAAATAAGTAAACCAGGTATCGTTCTCAGGAACTAGTAACTACGCAAGTTAATTCTAGAATAGTGTCCTCAACAAGTGTAATAGAAAGAGTCGCTAAATTAAATACACTTAAGAGAAATAGATATTTATTTGGTTTTTGGGTTTAAGACTAAATTGCAAATACGATTAATCAACTAGGAATTAAACTACATACAACTAATTAAGCGAACAAAAAAGAATAAGAGTATAGCTCAAGAACTCGTAAGTAATCCGCACTAGTATCTATTTTACGTTTTATTGTAAAAGGGTGAAATGATAATATGGCATTCTAAATTCCTCCTAACTCCCGTCAGGAAAGCTTATAAGGCAACCTTAACACTGTTAGGGGAGTTGGGTAAGGGGACCATACACAATGACCAGTGGTCAAATCAAATTTTAATAACTATCAAGCTAGGAAAGTCTGTCAGGATCACTACCGCCCACTAGACGATTACGTATTGTTTCAAAGTAACCGAACCCCCCATCAGGGTGACAATCCTAATTACTAAAGGTGGACCTATATTTTTTTAGTCCTATACTTGGACATAGCAAATGTTGGAATATATGACAAATACATAATGCAAAACAAGTAAAATCACAGTTTAATTTAAAGATGTAATCTCCCAATCCAATAAAAGTATAAAATAAAAATAGGGTTCATACATTATTGTTGCTCTCAATCTATAAATTAGTTGTTTCATACTAAAATAAATAAAAGTAGCATTTAAAAGTACAATAGTCATGTTCAGAAGATAAAACAGAATAAAGTTACTCTAATAATTACTGATGAATGAAAGAGTTGGAATGACATGAACTACTTCCAAACTTCTTATCCTCTTCTCTTATCTGCTCCAGGATATTTTCTAAAGTGTTATTATGATTAAAGACTCTCCTCTAAGGTTAAAAAATGATATTTATAAGGTCCATCATGTCTTACGGGTTTTTGGAACAAAAAAAAGTCTTATGGGTTGTTGGCCTCGACATAATCCAACCCAAAAAATGTTTTACTAAATAGGGCACTCGTTATTGACTTCAAATCCTATCTAGATATGAAATGGATCCTCCAAAATCCTTGTCAATATTGTGTAGCACCTCGAACAATACAATTTCTAAACCTGGCCGACATAATCTTTTACTTTCTAAAAGTTGTCGAATCTTCCTTTTACGCCATGAACAAGGGGGTGATCTAGTTTTATTAAGTTCTTATTATTGTATATGAGTATCCTAGCATCCCAGTACCTAAGAGCTTCACACTTAACACATAAATTACACACAAAAATCTCTAGAAATATCATAAACACCAAAACTAGACAAGAAGGTGTATAACATCAAATAATGCAGAAAAATCCCTACACTAAGTTCTAAATACCCCTAAAGTGATGTCTCGCGACTAGATGAATCTATCACATAAATAGATACATCAATGTGAAATCCTTGGGATCCTGATGACCTAAGTTAGTACTAGGACACGTTGCATTTGGAAGTGGACTACCCATTGCAATCATACGTTGTTATAGAGTTTGTAATAATAGTCTTAGTGTCTGAAAATTGAAGTCTACCCCCTGGGCGGTTGATTTACTACCACATTAATATTTGGTATGGGAAGAACTGAGTCATCCGAGCATGTTGGGAGTTTTGTGTCTACATTTATTGAGCCTTTAATACCCTGGTTCTAAAGGGTTTACAACATCTACTCCCATGAGTGATGTGTCTTCCGCAGTCACTTGTGATGGAATTTACCATGTTCCTCTAGTATTATGCATTATGTGATTCTGTAGAGTTGGAGATGTCACTCCATCCCTATTCTCTTTGTTATGCACTTGCGATCAATCACTAACTCTAGGTTTTGCTAACTGTGGTATCTCAGTGGGTGTAAAGCATGCCTCTTCACATAGATAATGCAAATATAATAGAATGAAAACTACTAGATAAAGAAAATGATTGAAATTGACACGATAAAGTGCAAAACAGAAGTTCTTTGTTTCAAACCTATGATTACATAAGTTGGGTTGTGTCCATATTCTCTCTGTTTAAATGATCTCCTCCCCTCATAGTGGGTCTCATAAGTGGTTTGCAAATTAATCATCATGGTTGTAACTTCCCACGATACGCATGAAGACTACGTCTCCATGCCGCTTACCATGTCAGCAACGTGGGGGAGGGGGTGATCTAAACACAAGTAACAAATTCACCTTTCTTCATGCCATCATTATTTTTTTGTTATGATAGAGTTATTAGCTACCTCTGAAGATTATTAAGACACGATGGGACGCTTCTATGTCATCGCATTAACCCATATTATTTATGTTCACGGTATGGGAGAATTTCTCTTAATTAGCAGTGGTAATTTGATATAGAGGAAGGAATGGGTAGTGACAAAGAGGATGGTAATAGTGGTGGTGGTATTTTTTAGACATGGATGGTGGTAGCATATTGGTGGTGGTGGTTTGATGTGGGCTTTGTAGTTGAACGATGTGGTAGACGTGGTCTTTACAATAGTTGCGTCACATAAAGAGATGAGTTGGGTATCTATATAAAATTTATTAGAAAATATATTATATGTAATGATAATTAGTTATTAGAGTATATATGTTTTAGTATTTTGGTAATTAAATAATATTAAACAAAAATATTTTTTGTAAGAGGATGTTATGGATAAATAATTTATTTAAGAGGAAGTTATTAGTAATTGTCTCATAAATCATATATGTATAGTGACTTACGAAGAGCATATATAATTGCAATGTACCTTAAAATTCTACAATATTATATTTGTTTTATATAAGTTTTTGATTAACTATAAAAAGAGACTTATCTATTTTTTTATTTCAAGCAAAAATGATGTGTCACACTAATGAGTACTTCAAATATCTTTCAGTTACCATATAAGCGAAATGAATACAAATCCGACAAAAATATTGGGTGTTATCCCCGAGCATTCGTGTGACATAAAACCTTTTAACTTAAACTTCATAAACCCTTTAGTAATTACTTTCTTAAATATCTTACACCTCAACTAAACCAATATTTTTTCTTGAAGTTTTGGTATTTTAATATAAATTTTCAATAAAAATAAGGATCCAAAATTAAATTTTTGCTCAGGGCCTTCAAATTCCCAAGATCGACTCTGAGTGGATATGAGATTTTTTGAGTTACTTTGCTTTATTGTATCAAGAGGACACAATTCATTTTTAAGTTTGGAGTGGGGTATTGATGTCTCCCTATTTGTCATGAATTAATCCTAGTTGAAGACATCATTTTAGGTGTATTTATTAGAATATAGGTCGATTTTATCATGATTTAGTACACTTTCCTATTTTGTGTCTTGAATTAAATATTTATTATTTTTAGAGCATATTGGGTTTAATTGTTTATTTAGTGTGAAGCTTTAAAGATATATGGTAATTAATTAGAGTCCAAGTCAAGTCTAAGAGCTAAAGGAAAGAGGATAAACATGGAAATTGGAGTTAAGGAAACAAAAGCTAAAATATGGAAAGATAAAGTTACCAAGTAAATCTGAATTCCAGCACCTACGACCACAAATGGGCTTATATCTCAAAATCGGTGAGGAATCTGGAATAACGGTCAAGAGCAAAGTTAAATATCTTTCCGAGACGATGAATTTCCACTACTCATACGCGTCAAACGGATAAGTATTGAAACTGTTAGGACCAAAACCAAAACGGGGCTGATTCTATATTTTAGGGTTACGAATTTGAGTTGAGCTAGGAGTCCATTACTTACCTTCTCCTCCAAGAAAATGGATTAGGTTTTCCTATACCCTATAAATACAACCTCTTCTCATTATAAAATCATCCTTGGCAAACCCTTAAGCCAAGAGGAAGCTGCTACACAAGAGAAGAAGTCTGGAAGGAGCTGAACACCATATCATGTATTCTTCAACCTTTCAATTTGTAATTTCTTCTTTTTCTTTCTTTAGTATGAAATAATTTGCTTTTAGCTTGAGAGTTAGCATATATGTATGAACCCTAGTTTTTCTATTTGATTTGGGATACCATGGTATTTAATTGGAATTCATGTTTTATATTCTGTTTATGTGTTTTGATTTAATGACTGTTTTCCTTGCTAGTGCACGAGTATAGGATTACCTTAATAGTAGTTATATGATCACCTTAGTTGGGTGTCTAATAATTGAAACACCACATAACGTCTAGAATAAGGTTTAGACCTGACAAATCAACCTAACTAGATAATCATTAGGGTACGTTTTCACCGCTATCACCATGTTTGGAATTGAATTGCTTAGGGCCTTGGTGGCGCTTGATAACCCTAGGTTTAGGCTGACTCATGGTGTGTCTGTAGCCCCCTTAGTCGCTCTCAAGGTCTAAGGTATGGGAATTTAGAATCCTGGTTATTTCATATTACATTCTTTCACCCTTAGACGATAGAATAACCAAAACTAGTAGGGATTACTTGCTAATATCTCGAGCTAAACTCTCATACTATTTGCTTCTCTCTCTTTCATTTAGTTTTCAGTCTTTTAATTTATTAGTTAATTTTCTAGTTCTTAAAATCAAACAAAAATCTCTTTTCCTTTATTTCCTTGCGTATTATTTGTTCTAGTTTTAATATCTACACTTGAAGATTTTCATAAGTTCTTCTTAACCTTCGTAGTCTCTGAGGAACGAATCTTACCTATTTAGTAAAAATTGCACACGTCCTGTAATACTTGCAGAACCGTGCTAGGCTAGGGTGTCTATTTTTGCACTTATTTATATCATGTTTTTATCACACTCTAGTCGACACCAGGTATTCATTGTCCCTTATTCCCATTTCTTTCTTTTACATTAATAAAATGTGAAAAGATGAAAAGTGTAGTGTAAAATATGCATGTGACACTCGATAATATGAATTAAGTCTATGTTTAAGGAATGCTCATACTATGCCATGATAAATTGTATTGAAACATGTTGTGCATGTCAAGCCTTTAACTAGAAATGCATGAAAGGTAGCTTGAACGAAGCAGAGTATGAGTTTGAGTGTAGACCGTGAGTCTTTACCTAGTCTAAAATCGATTCACCTACAACCCTGAGCCAAGATATCTTGACAAAACCACATAGATAGGGTAATAATTAGGGTGGTTCTTTAAAAATCCACTTGTTTCTTTAGCCTATCCAAATGATGAATTAGTATCATCAAATCCCCTTTGAGCCTATGCCCTTTATTTGTTATCCACGTTACAGGTCTAATCCTTTTGTATGATAGGATATTACTATGTGACTCGCTCTTGAACCACAACAATTAATAAATTAAGCTATCTTTGAGCTTGATTTTGGGGTGGTGGGATGTTCTTGGGACACTATGGGTTGGGATTAAGTTCGTTTCATGCTAACATTATGAGGCACGTGCAAAAATTGTATTTGTACAATTTTCGAGTTCAATAAAAGATAATAAAAGATATTGAAAAATAAAAAAGAATACAAAGGAATCAAGTTAAAAGCCATCCCAAATTACAAAAAAATTGGTTATGCTTAGCTCCCAAAATAAAAAAAGGAGAAAAGTGCGAACCCGATAATGGAATTTCCTATGCCTCATTAAAAAGAGATTGATATGTCTTGTTTTTGGAATTTTTCATTTTTAATCGAAAAGGCATAGATAAAAGCCATCAAAGGCAATGAAACAAATACAAAGTTCACCCGATCCCTAAAGGTTCGGTATCAAAAGACAAGAGTTTAGCTAATTGGGATGAGGGAGAACACACCCATTGTATTGAGTAATAACATCTATGAATGAAAACTCAAGCTATTAGTAGGTTTGTTTGTTTATCTTAGTGAAAAGAGAGCCCAAAGCCCACTTTATGTTTTCCAAACATAAATATCATACCTACCCTAATCCTAACACTACAATCCAAATAGAGCAAGATCCTTAACATGTGGTTAATTTTTTTATCAGTAGATAGGAGTAAGAAAGTGAATCAACAACTAGACCAATGGAAAGTCCAATGATCATCCCATAGACACCACCTAGAGCTTAGTAAAAGTGATCCTTACTGCATTATGACACTAATACTCTTGATGCCTTCACATAGTTGATTTACATGCTTCATTGACATTTTTGTAGGTAATTTCCTTTACATATGATTTTATGAGAAGATTCCTTGCATTGATATATACTTTCTTTGAGCTCCCTTACGGAAAACATTGATTCTCAAGTTGGTTTATTTCTTACATTACCTGAAAGACAATGGTTTAAGTTGGGGTGTTGATATCTAGCCTTTTGGCATGTTATTTAATAGCACAAGACATTTTTTCTTGGTACTTTTTAGCCTAAAGTTGGTATTTTGTCCATTTATTTGATATATTTTGAGTCTTGATAAAATATTGTTGATTTATGTGTTATTGGAGCATTTTGAGGTATTTTGTGTTTATAAGTTAAGCCTGTAGGAATAAATGAGGTCCAAGAATTTATAGATTAGCTAAGGAGTCGGAAAAATAGAGAGAAGCCTCTAAGGAAGCAAAAAATATCAAAAGTGGACCCAGGAAGTTAAGAGTTAACTTAAACCTCGATAAGAGAGGTTTTACAATTAGCCCTAAATCTTCAAATCGCTGCCCATGACGATCCGAGAGGAGTTTGGAGCTGAACTATGGACCGTTGGAAAGCTATACAAAGATGCATGTGTTGAGAAACTAAGTGTTTCAGAGTCCAGATTGTTAACTTATGATCATTTTGGTTGCCCAAAAGTGACCCTCATGCACAAAACAAAAAAAAAAATCTACATTTTTGTAGTTTTTAACCCATGGAGCAACCTAATCTATCATGTTACATGAATTTAGAAGGTATAAAAGGCCCTTTATCTCATTTTATAATACATCTGGTGGTCCTTTGTGTGTTCTAGAAAAATGCAAATAAGGATAAGAGAACCACAACCGCAAGTGTACGGTTGTCCCAAGTAATATAAGTGATAAAATAGATTCGTTCTCAGGGACGGAATGGTTGACTCTAATGCATCAGATAGTGGTTAATTGCACGTAAAAACAAGTAAATGATTTTTAAGACTGATTGTTTGTGTTTCTAATAACTAAGAAAAAGAATGAAAAGACTAAATTAATGCAAGTAAATAACTAGACGCAAGAAAGTAAAGTGTTTACGCAAGATGAGAAGGCGGTACTTGAGAGACGCAAGGTATTCACCTAATTATCATTCATTTCATACATTATTGGTAAATTTGTATTGGTCGGGATTCGGAATTCTCCTTACCCCCGTCAGGGTGGACTAAGGAGCTACTCTCAAGTGCTACAAACCCCGTCAGGGTGATTATAGTCCACTCTTAAGTGACTAAGTCTATTCTACCCAATTGGTCATAGGTTTAATTAAGCTCGTCAGAGTCAAATAATTTCTAACCTATATTCGTTAACTAGTCCTGTACCCAGACCTCCCGTCAAGGTGATCCAATCGCCACTAATTGGAATAACCTAGATATTAAGTCCTATTATCAATTGATCAGGTCAATAATAGTAAATGAAATACAAATTAAAGAAAATATAAATTACCCAATTTGATTTAAATTATAATTATCCCAAATTCAAACATATGAAACGAAATCAAATTGGGATTAACCCATTATGCGTTCTCAAGCACTTAATGAAATTAGCTCATGCTAATGCGTAAAACTAAATTAAAAGAAATAAAAGTATTCATATTGTTTTACAGAAAGAAATAAAAAAAAAAACCTAATTGCGGAATTAGATTAGCTGTGATTTGGAGATATAGACCGTCTCCAGCTCTGTAGCTTTTCCGCTTCCTTACCTTGACTTCTCTCTGATGCTTTCTTTTGTAAAAAGTGAATTGTGTGTAAAATAGAAGTAAAAACCCTTATTTATACTTAGAAATTCGGACTTGTACCTTAGGCTAAAGTTTAAATGAAATAATAATGGCCCAAATCCATTATCTTAGCCCAAAATCCCGTAACTGCTGCACCACCTCCACTAAAACAGCTCTAACCGACTCGTTTCAACTCGGATTAACCTCATTTCAGTTGCTAAAGTTTCGTAACTCAATGGGGCACGTTTTCTCTTCACAAGTCAGTGGCTGAATCTACTCTTAGGTGGCTCGAAATCAGCAAACTTTGGAAACTTTCCAGATTTGCAGCTTTAAAATATCAATTCTTTCGGGATTTGTCTTCATGCTTTGACTCTATATCACGATCTTTGACTCTATTCTCGGATTCCTCTCCTAGCTAATATTCAAAACCTACAAACTTTTCACTAAAATACCCAATATTACGCGCAAAAGTTTAATAAATTAAAAATGCTAGAAATAAAAGAGGAAATTCGGATTATTGCATATTTAGTCCAAAAGTCTATCAAAATAGTCGAATAAACACCAAAAATGACATCAACATCTCATTCATTTTTCACAAACATGAACAAGATCTCATGGGAGATTTGAAAAACAAGTGGGTCTACAAATATTCATCCTCATCTTCAAACCTTCAAGTTCATCATTTTCGCACCAAATTTTGTAATTTCTTTTCTCTTTATATATTTTAATTCATGTGTGCTAGTTTATTATCCTATGATTTTATTACATCTAAATGTGAGCTAAATACTTTTGAGTATGGGATTTGATTAAATCATAGGGTTACTTTTCGGGAAATGTTATGTAATTAGGGGCATTTTAGCTTAGTTGACATGGATTATAACATAATTCTCTTTACATGTTTTGAATTATTATCAATTAATTTGGACAATTAGTTTATTATCACTAATCCTTGAATGTCACCCAGGAGAGGGGAGGGTATAAGGGTAGGTCTAGGTATTTTGATATTGCATTGATTTATTGAATGAAGTGATATTAGATGTGTGCATAGCCACTATGTGAGTAATGGTTTTTATCAATTTTTATTGTATCTTGGTTCATCTAGAAAGAGTTCCATATCCTAGAGAGTAGATCCTAATCATCTGGAAGGAGTTTAGTGTGTATTTCGAGTCCCTGTTGATGTGATATTGTCAATCTTGCGTTTATTTGATAGAATTTTCCCAACTAGACTTATGTGCTTTAAATTATCCTAAGCTCACATTTATCCCTTCATTCCTAGTATTTTTAGTCCAGACCTTATAATTTAGTTAATTGTGGTTTTTAGTCCTTTACTTTTTTTTAGTAGTTTTACTAAAAACCCAAATCTACTGCCCATTTTTGTTGTCCTCATAATAAATATCTAAAACCAAACTAACCACAAATTCTACACCACTAATCCCTTGGGAGATGATCTCTTTCTTACATCTATTACTACGTCAGTTCTGTACACTTAGGTGTTAGACAATAGTTGTTGGATTTTCCCTTCCTTTTTAATTGCTGGGGGGGGGGGGGGGGGGGTACTCCCTTCTTGACTTAGGGTGTGGGGAGGTCTTGAGCTAGTTGTTAGGATACACCGTGAGATGTCTAGGGCGCATTCTATTATATTTTTTCAAAATACAAAAAAGAATTCCATGACGCACAGAGTGTCTAAAATCAATAACGGACCCACCTCCCCAACCCCGATCCCGTTTTTCCATTCTAAATTTCTAGCATCAATCTTCTACATATATATATATATATATATATATATATATATATATATGTATATATATATGTAGTAACTGTGATTTGGGAAATTTTTCAACCAAGTTTGGAATCTAGTCCCTGCTTCACCTAGTGACTTACCTTATTGTTGCTTGAAAGTAGCTAGGTCTATTTGAGCTTTTACTTTTATGGTATGTGAATAGTATTTCTAAACAAAATAGTTTTGAGTTGATCCCAAGTAGTAATTATGCTTGGTAGTTGATAAACCAACCACTCGCTTACATCTCCGATTAAGAAGAACACAAATGTCAAGAAACACATTTGTTCCTTTTTGTCACCTTAAGTTACATGAGCATCGCAAATTCGCATGAATTTTTTAACCATTTGTATCGGGTTTTTGAGAATATCCACTATTGTTTCCATAACACGTAGCATACCCACACCAAGCTTGAATATTTTAACTTGAATAGTTGGTGGGCGGATCGCTAATACCTGTAAACAAAACTTAAAACCTTGACTCGGTGGCTGCCTATATAATTGATCTTGAAACGATTGATATGGTACCCATCCTTGATTCACTTGAGGGACATTATTGTATATTTTTTCCCCCAAGTGGTAGTTGAGCTCCATGGGGTTGTTGAAATCTTTGGGGTCCTTTTGGAATCATATTTTCTGGATTCAATTGAACTTCGCCCCTGTCATTATGTGAGGCATGTGCGAGTAATCCATCTGGACCGAGTGTGTTTTCGAATGCATCAAATTGTGGTTGCATATTGGATCTCCATTCACATCCAAATTCGTTTTCAATGCCATCTCAAATGTCGCGTCTTGCTTTTTTCTCTCACGTTATCTTTTTCATTTTTGTCAGAACGATTTCTTGGGATTTGAGATAATTCACCATTTTAAACACATGAAAATAATAAGACCAAGAGCAAGCGTAAAATATTCACAATTAAAAATTCAAACAAAATTACTATTACTAATGCAATCCCCGACAACGATGCCAAAAACTTGATATATCCCTCAGAGGGAGGTGATTTACACACCCGAGAAAGTAACTCTCCATAAGTGTATGGATAGTTTCAAGTAGTAACTTAATAGTCTCCATGGGGATCACAAGACTAAGATTGTGAGATTAATCAAAATGGATAAATCATTATTAAATAGAAATAAAATAGATAAATTTTGGACTTATGCTCTAAAAACTAGTAATTTAAAGGGAAAAAATGAAAATACTCAATAATTGAAGAATTGGAGTAAAAATAAGATATTACTTAAGCAGGGAAATCTAGCTTGGGATTATACAATTTACCAAAATGTCACAAATTAACTCAAGTTGAATGGGAGCGATGTAAAACTATTCACATTTACCATGACTCTACTCCCCTTAAACCTCTCCCAAGCGATTAAGGGGATACCTTCTAAATTAAGGAATTCCTCCCAGATAGACCTACAAATATATCTAGCGCTTGTTGTTTTAACCCATTAACGCCTATATAAATGCCCACGATCTCACAATACTATTGGAAATAAACACGCCTATTATCTAGTTCGACCTATAAATCCCTATCATGGGTGTTATTTATAAATTAAATTTAATAAATTACTTGTACTTCATAAAGAAAATCAAATTCATATAAGATAATTAACAATACAAAAAAAGTTTCAATTAAACAAACCCCTGGATTCAGAAAAAAACCCTATTTATAATTTTAGGATTCATAAGGAATCATCCCAAACTAGTAAAAATTTAAGTCCTTGAATAAATCAAAGCTGAGCATAGTCATAATTTGAACAATAATTAAATAAACAATAAAAGTAAAGGAATTACAATAATGAAAAAATGATGATATTTGCTTCTCATTGCTTCTTCTCTTAACTTCTCCTGTGATGAATAATAATAAGAATGAGTAAAAAGAATACAAAAGATAATTTAAGTATCAAATTTATAGGTCTCTCTCGTGGGCCAACCCATGGATCAAACTAGTTCAAAACTTGGTACACGAGAAAATTCACATTAAATTGAACAACTTGCATGATTTTCACTAAAATGCTTGTAATTTCTTAGTCTGAATTCGAAATTTGGATCTGCTACACTCAGATGAACTAGACTTCAATATTTATCCAATTGTATATTGACCAATATCTTGTTATTCTGCAATCATCTGCAACATCACTTCAAAGTTGGTGGACAGATTCGACAAAATTTTGCTTGAACTTATAGTGCAACTTTGGATTTCTTGGGTCAACTCGTGGTCTATATTCAGATAGGTTCTTACTTCGCTTTATGGATCCTTAAACCTTGTTTTTTTATCATACTCCACGCGTTCTTATGAGTTTAACCCTACATAGAAGAAAACACCTCAAAGTGGTCCAAAAACATGTAAATTATAAACATTAGATAAAAACTCGAATAAAACCATATCACGGGGTAAATCCCAAATTTTACATTCTTAAACCCCTTAAAAAATGATGTCACGTATCTATAAAATTTTATCACAAATGTGAGACATCATGATGCTAATAGTATTTAATTTTCAATTTTTTAATTAAATTAATTCCGTTGACCATAGCTTGATGAAACCGATGCCCGATCTATAACTGATCTTAATCCACACAACCTTAAATAGGTGGTTACGTTAGAGTTAGATTTCAGTGTATTTATAATAAATAAAATCAATCTACACTAGTAGGGTAGAATGATGATATCACAATAATCTATCTGAATGGGGTTAATAGATATATTTTTTGCTAAGTTGGCCACAATATGTATTTAAATTTTCCTTTTCTTTTTCTAACCAGTTGGGTTAGCTCAACTGGTCACCAAAGATATGTGCACAAGCTGGCCCAGACCACGAACACCACATACCAATATATATCTTTAATCTTCAACTTCCTATAACACTTTCTCTCCAAAAATAAAAGAGATAACTTAACAACAACACCAACTCCGTTCATCTTCACGGTGGTAGATAACATAGATAAGGATATAACAAGTTTGGTTCCTAAGGAACGAGACAAATTGCTAGACTCAGTGAGTGAAAAAAGACTTGACTCATTACGAATAAAAATAATGGTTTGAAGGATGAAAACAAAATAGCTAGAGACAAGAAGGAGTACTAGGTGAAGAACAATATTTTGATAGTGGGTGAACATATGGATTTTCAGACAACTAATGACCCTTAGAAGATTTTTTTGGGGAATCTCTTAAAATTAGTGACAAAGTTGAGGTGGACTGCCTCTTTCCTAGTCATATTTTTAACACACGGGCCAATAAGTTAAATAACAATACTAAAGAGGCCCTAAACTTATCTTTTGGGACCATTAAGAAAAAAGAAACTGAGAAAGCCTTATCATCTGAAGTCAAAGTGGGCTTTTTATTAAAAAATTACAACTACAAGTACACTACCCAGATTCACCTTCACTCCCGAACCAAAATCAGAGACAAAACCTAATTAGAACGTTGAGACAAAAAATGAAGTGATTCAGGTCAACCTCAGTGACTCGATATTGAAATGGGAAATTATAAATAGTTGTTGGTGCAAATTGTAGTATGGGTAATGAGAAGTTGAGAGATCTTAATCGCTCTAAGAGACAAACTCAACAAAGGCTTCAGAGTGAAAGGGCAAAAAATGAGATAATCTGGAGATCGAGATGGACACCAACGATGGGTAAGAGAAGTCTAACGGAGCCTGTGGAGGATGAAACCAAGAACACCAATGGAGGGTTTTGCTTGTTGAACCTGATCAACCCCATCTAACTCAATGACACAACTGATTTAGAATTGTTAGGGAATAGGCAATTCCCTGACAGGCCTGACACTCAAGGATAATGTAGTTCAGTATCACCCTAAGGTAATTTTCCTTACTGAAACTAAAAATGCTGATGAATATGATACAAATACCGCTTTTGAGATGAAATATGACGTAAGCTGTATAGTCTAAGGGGGGGACTAACTTTACATAAGGTTCCTAATATTAATATAAATATGTGTTGGAATATTTTGATAACCAAACATTGCTTAATTACTAATGAATATAAAAATTCTTTTTGTACTACCTTTGTATGTATTCCCTCCTATGATAATCAGAAACACCTAGTAATGCATACAATCAGAAATTGTAAGAATTATCACCCTAACTTAGCATGGAACATTATTGGAGACTTTAACATGTATAGACATTCTTTTGAAAATTTAGGGGGTATCCGTCCTAATAGAAAGAATATGGATAGACATAATAAATGGGTGATAAACTTGAATTGTCTGACCTTCAATCCAAAGGTTGTAGTTTCACCTAGTCCAATAAAAGGAAAATTTATGAAATCATTAAGTAAGTTATAGATAGATGTTGCATTAATAAGTATTGGGAGAAGTTGTTTCCAAATGTTTGGTTAACAATTCTCCCTCCTATTGGTTCCGACTACTCCAGGCTTATTATTATAATTAATATAACCCAGGTACCCCTTTTTAAAAAGGTTTATGTTTGAAAAAAATTAGTTCGATAATAATGAAAGCAGTGATATAATTAATAAGAGCTGGCTAGAAATGGCTATTCTTAGAGGTAAAGGTATTTATAAATATGGTAGAAAAATACCACATTATACTGGGAAATTTGCTTATTGGGCAAGAAAATTGGCTACGGAGGAAAAAAAACCTCCTTAAAGACAATTTTTTTTACAAAATATGATCAACTCTAATTCACCCATTGATTGGGATGAATATAACATTATCATTGAAAGAATGGAACAAATATGGGTCTATAATGAGACCTATTGGATATTAAAATCTAGAGTAAAGTGTCACTCCATGGCTATTTTCACTCCTTGGCTAAGGCCACGAGAAAGAGGAATAAGATTACTCGTATGCTGAATGAAAATGACATTTGGCTTGAAATAAAAAGGGAGATAGAGAATGATATAAAAAGTCACTTTAATAATATCTTCTGTAATAAAGGGCCTAAATATTATACTATTGTTATTGCATCTATCGAAAGATGTATAACTAATAATATGAATTTGGATCTTAATAGGCTTATTAGAATGGATGATTGTGGGTTATGGGAAGCGATAAGGCTCCTGGGCTTGATGGTCTTCCAACTTATTTTTTCAAAAAACACTGGAATCTTATAATATTTGATATACTTAGATGTATTTCTGACTTCCTTTGGAACAAGAGTAATATATATCAAATTAATAAAACTTTCATCACCTTAATCTCTAAGGTTAAAAGACCTGCTAAAGTTGCCCGCCATAGGCCAATTAGTTGCTCTAAACATGATATATAAAATACTTGCTAGATTTCTTGTAGAGAGACTCTAGAACTATATTCCTATGATTATAAATAAAAGTCAAAGTGCATTTATCCTTGGGAGAGGAATAAATGAAAATATTCTATTGTCCTATGAAGTTAGTAATTTTTTGAAATGAAAAAGAAACTCTGATAAACATTATGTATCCATTAAAGTTGATATGGAAAAAGCCTATGAAAATGTGGAATGAGATTTCATAAAAGATACTTTGATAAAAATGGGATTTGATAACTTTTGGGTGGATTGGGTGATAAGTTGTGTCATCTGCGTGTCCTTCTATGTGTTCCTCAATGGTGACCAAGTACCCTTGTTTGACCTTACTAAAGAGTTGAGACAAGGGGACCCCTCTCTTTATTTCTCTTTTATATCACTACACAAGCTTTGTCTACTCTTATGAATATTAAGATGGAAAATAATCTTATTATAGGGCTTAACATAGAAAAAAATTGTCCCACCCTTAGTCATATTTTTTTTGCAAATGATAGTCTTCTTTTTGTAAGAGCCGAGATAAAAGATATTGAGCACTTCAATGAAGTCTAACATGAATATAGAAATGCCTTAGGACAGTGTATAAATATTAACAAAAGTGGTGTAATAATTTGTAAAATTACTCTTGAATATAAAATGCATACTATACTTGATATATTAAGAATGAATAAACTGGTTAATTTAGGTAAAAATTTGGTTCTACCAGCTAGCTAGGGTAGATCCAAAGTAAAAAGCTATAGACTGAATGGTAGATATCATTAAAGAAAAAATTAAGAAATTGGACACTATCTTCTTATCTTATACTGGCAAGGAGACTCATATTAAGGTAGTAGTTAATACCATACTTTCTTATACAATGGCAGTTTTCTTAATTCCTAATAATGTGAGTGATAAAATAGATCCCCTTATTTCACAATTCGAGTGGAATTAAAATAATAGTAAAAACACATACTGGATAAACTGGAAAAAAATTACCTTTAATAAAAATGAGGGAAGTATGGGCTTTAAGAATATGAGACTGGAAAATTAAGCTCTTCTAGATAGAAATGCCTGAAGAAATATGAATAACCCCAAATCTTTACTTGCTAAGACCCTTAAAGGTATATACTACAAAAATTCAAGCTTTTGTAAAACTGAGTTAGGCTATAACCCTTTTGGGGTTGGAGAAGCTTACTTGAGGGTAGAAATACCTTTTATGTTGGAAGGTGGGAGATGGTAAAAGTAGAAATCTTTAGAAAGATAGCTGGATACCAGGGTTTACCCCACTCTAGTGACTTTTAAAATCTCCTCTTACTATAGCCTCTGATCTATTCTATAAGGATTCCAATATTTGGGATCTTAATATCATTTCAAAATGGTTTTCCAGAGAGGTAATGAATAAAATTCTTAGTATCATGATTCTCATTAAATATACTAAGGATAATTCCTTTTAGATATTATCTAATAATGGTGAAATCACTTCAAAAGCAATGTATTGGTACTATACCACCCAAAGATTATTTGGAAGGAGGTTTAGAGTCTCAAGGTCCTACCTAAAATTTAGGAATTTTATATGGAAATGATGTAAATGGAAACTACCTATTGAAGAGAATAAATATAAAAGGAAATGTGCACCTGATAGCTTGTGTAAAATTTATGGTATCGAAACTGAAACAATGGAACATTTGTTGTTTGCCTGTTTGGGCAAGACCCTTATGACTTATATCCCCAATGCAACAACTCTCTAAATCTATTTGCACTCAAAGATTTGACTTCTGGTTTTTAGATCTTGGATCCATTAAAAAATGCACAAATATAGCAAGTAGAAGGCTTGGGGACTTAGCCTCTTCCATTCTATGGTATATCTGGAATGAAAGAAACAAATTCTATTTTAAAGGACTAGTCCCTGACCCACATCATTATTATACTTGTCTCTTTAAACCTATGATGAATACTTTGTATATAATAAAAAAATTCTGAGGCAAATATATATTAAACCACTATTAATAGCGTAACAGATGAGCGTAATGCTACATGTCCATATAATACTTCCTTGAGTAATATTATTAGAAACCAATAGAGTTATGAGGTCTCTAATACAAGTGGGAAATAGGGATATAACTTGAATTCTAAATCACTTATAGTTAACACTGATGCAACCTTTGTGATAGATAAGAATGCTTTTTCTGCATATCTACTCAAAGACACAGATAAAAACTCATTCATGGTTTTGCTTGTTTTTTCTTTGTAACAGTGCAGAAGACACCGAGCTTTTACGAGTGCACAATGGTCTACTCTCAGCAATCAACTTCCAGTTTGAAGACATCAGGATTCTTAGTGATAAGAAGGTGGTTGTGGATCTGTTGAACTACCCCAAAGCGCCTTCTTGTGCAAGACATAAACTTTTTTATGATGATATTAACCTTTTGAGTTGTAATATACTACTTTTTATCTTCCACATTAGTAAGAAAGATAACAGAATAGCGGATTTGATCATTAAGCAACAACTCCAAAATATTTTTCCTAGTGATAGGATTGTTAAACCCCTTTTCCGTTTGTTGCATCTTCTCTAAGCCTCCTTTATTTCGTGTGGAATAGGGCTTTTTTTCTTCCAAAAATGTGGAATAGGTTTTTTTTTTCCTTCCAAAAATGTGGAATAGGTTGAATAGTACTTTTATTTGTAATGACTCTTATAGATATATCTATTTTAATTTTTGTTTTTGATAAAAAAAACTTCCTATAACACTATGAGATTTTTCGAACAAAAAAAAAAAAAACTATGAGATTTCATGTCCAAAAAAAAACACTATGAGAATTAGAAAAAAAAAAAAAACTAATACATATATAATTCTGATGAAACTCAACATAATATTGAACTTAAGAGCGAGCCAATTAAATCAAAACTCCTAAATGCAATCACCGACTCAAAAAGGGTAAATAAGGTCGATTGAACCCTAAAACTACCCTTTTCCCTTCATTACCTCTCTCTATCTCAAACACTTCTGTTAATCAAATTATTCCAAATTCACAAATCAAACTATACAATGGTCTGCGACAAATGTAAGTTCAATCCTTCAATTTTTAATTTCCGAAACATTTAGGGTTTTAATTTTTTCTTTTTTGCTAATATAAAATTGATACGAATTTATATATATAGGTGAGAAGAAGCTATCGAAGGTGATTGTACCGGATAAATGGAAGGCCGGAGCAAGCAACACCACCGAAGGTGGTGGTCGTAAGATCAACGAAAACAAACTACTTTCTAATAAAAACAGGTATTTTTATTTTTTATTTTTTTTATCTAATTTTTTTAGTTAGATTCTTCTTCCCTATCTTTAAATCAAAAATTAAAACGAATTTTGAAGTAAATTTAAGTTCGTGCAATTAGGTTTTTAACGAAAGTAATGATTTTTCTATCAGATTCTGTAATGTGCTTGAAAATTGTATTTATTTTTTTATTTTTTTAAAATTAAATTCTTCTTCCCTATCTTCTGAAAAATTTATGTTGATTAAATCAGAATTTAAAACGAAATTTGAAGTGAAATTAAGTTCGTGCAATAGGGTTTTTATATGACGAGGAAAATTGTATCTATTACCAATTTGATGGATTAATTGAGACTTATGTAAATCTTAGGGGTTAAAAGTATATATTTTGAAAGTTAGTGTACTAAAGTGTAATTATTATTTTACAGATGGACACCTTATGGGAAAAGTGGGAACACAAAGTGTATGATTTGTAAGCAACAAGTACACCAAGATGGTAAATATTGCCATACATGTGCATATACCAAAGGTAATTAATTAATTAATTAATTAATTAATTATTGTTATTTAAATAATTAGTGTAAATTTTATAATGTTATTTATATATATAATTAATATGGTTTAATGATGTGTAGGAGTGTGTGCTATGTGTGGAAAACAAGTACTTGATACCAAGTTTTACAAGCAAAGCAATGTGTGATGATGATGATGTCACGATTAGTCATGTATAAATACTGATTTGGTGTTATATTCACATATTCATGTAACACAACTCCCTAATGTTTGTTCTATTATATAAGACTGTATTAGCGTATCTTTTATGCGATTATGTTAGTCCATTTGGATTTAATGTGGACTGTTTTACCCCTAGTGTATATTTCATGATTTTATGAGTTAAGGGGAAGTGGAAAGCTAGGGTAATGTTTAGGCAACAAATTAGTTTTTTTTTTTTTCTTAACCATGAAAGTGTGTTAAAGGAGAATAAGCACTTTAAGGCTATGTGTTTGTTTTTTTGTTTGTAGATGAATGGAACTATTCTAATAAGAGGGTATCTTATTGAATCGAACTTTTAGAGTCATAGAATTATTCACTTAGTTATACTGAAAAAGATCATTTAAAAGTTATTTAAATGGGTAAAAACATTATCGTCCTATTTGTTGTAAGTTGTTCATACAAATTTGGAAAAATTGATAGATTTAGTGAAATAGATATAATAATTGCGGAAAAGTAAAAAACACAAACACATACCATGGTTCAGCAAAAAATAACTATATTCACGTTAACGTTAAATTATTTTGATAAGAGTAGCTTGTTTACTAGAAATTTCATATTACAGATTACAAAATCATGTTCAAAGCACATAACTTACTCAATCTACAAACAAACACTGAAAGTTATAAGTAATGAATTAAGAAAATTCTTATTGTTGCAAGAGATTTACTTGTTATATTAGTAAATCTACTACCAACTACACTGAAAGTTATAAGTAATGAATTAAGAAAATTCTTATTGTTGCAAGAGATTTACTTGTTATATTAGTAAATCTATCAATCTAGAGTGGGTATTGTGGCAACTTGATATTTTAAACTCTAAATCTATCAATCTAGAGTGGATATTGTGGCAACTTAAATTTTAAACTCGTAGAGTTTCGGTGGGATTGTAAGAGTTGAATGAATAATGATGAACCAACAAAAGATATTATTTATATGAGATATAACTCGAGTTTAATAAAAATAGTTTAACAAACACGAAATCAAGAGACCATAGCAAGCCATGTGTATTACCACTTCTTCAAAACGATGTCGTTTTCTACAGGGTTCAACAACATGTCAAAAGGTTTGTCACAACCTTCTTCTTAACAATATAACGCTTCACCAAATAATATATCATACATATATGTTATTTTCAACATTCCTCTTCCACTTTTATCTTATCCTACTTTCTTAGATTAATTAAGAGCGAATATGCCCGATTATTGCTAATGAAATTCTCAAAATACCATTAACTAGAGTGGCAAATGAAGATAAGTTGATTTGGCCCTTTACAAAGGATGGAGAATACTCAACCAAGTCGGGATACCATACATTAGTAAATCAAGAAAGCGGTATCAAAGCACAGACATCAATAAAGGGGGAAAGAGAAAATGACACAAACTTATGGAATCTAATATGGAAGGCCAATGTTCCATCAAAAATTAGGAATTTCGCATGGAGGTTATGTAATAATCTACTACCGTAAAAAATTAATCTGAAAAAGAAAAAAATGCAAAGAAGAAGCGGTTTGCGAATGGTGTGAAACAGGAAATTGAAACTACGAAACACATTATACTAAGATGTCCTTTTAGTATACAAGCATGGGCAGAATCAGCGCTTCAAATTAAAATTGGTATGGAGGAGGAAGAAACATTTGAGGATTGGTTCAGGAAAGTTGTGGATGATTATTCGAAGAATGGGTGGGATAAGAGGAAAGTGATTGCAATAGTGCTCACAACAGCATGTAATATATGGAAGGAAAGGATGAAAGGTTTCTTTGAGAAAAAAAAAGTGGGTAGTCAATAATATCACTTCTAACACAAATAGAATTATCGATAAACTCTTTGAAGAAAAAAGAGGTACTAATCAGGAAAGGAAAAAGGAAGGAGGAAGTAGAAAGAATATTAGTGAAGGTAACCCGATGACGGAGGACAGTGCGGAAATGATTTGGTGCAGCGATGCATCTTTCACAAAAGAATGGGAGCAGGCGCTATAGCGGCAATTGGGTGAATAAACAAAAGGTGATTACTCGAAGGAAAGCCACAAGATGTAGGATCAAGTCGTGTATTGAAGGGGAAGCTTGAGCTCTTCTGCTTGCCCTTAAAACAGCATGAGCTAATAAAAACCAGAGTAGCATTTTCTACTCTGACAACCCTGAGCTGGTTCAAGGAATAAACAAACAGGGAAAACTTCATTGGAGTCTAAACCCAATTATCAAGGAAATTAATGGATGGGTGAATGAATTTCCGCTATGGAAAATCTCGTACACTAAGAGAGAGCATAACCTAATAGCTGATGCAGTAGCGAAATGTGTTAGAAAAAACATTAGTCTAATGAAATGGAAGGATTACTCGACCACAGGATCGACTAGTTATTTACTTGGTCTTTTAACATCTTTGTAGTTTCACTTTTCTTTGCTTGTCAAAAAAAAAAAAATTAAGAGCGAATATGTATCGTACATATATTTCAACACAATTCCTATAAAGTTAAAAATTGAAAGTTGTCCATAGTTATATTCCAAAGCCACGTAAACGGTAAAATAGAAAGAAATTATACCCCAAGCTATGTGAGGTAAAAAAATTAAAAAGTTAAATGTAAAATATTTTACTTTATTGACATTGTTGTCTAATTACAAGAACAGAAAATTTAGTTTGTGATCTTTTTAAAAATTTGGTTGAAACATGGACTCCAAGAATACGCATGTGACAAAGATATTGGTAATTAGGTAAACAATATTGATTTTTTTATGTAAGATATAGTTATTATTCTTTTGATACTAAATATACGTTGATGATAAAATTTCTTTATAATTAATAAAAATAGTATTTATATTTGTAAGCAATTATACATAGATTTAAAATAATGATTTAATTAAAATATATTGAGAAATTATATAATATTATATTAGTGTCACGTAAATATTAAATATATTATAAGTTTGTGATAAATTTAACTTGTATTTAAATTAAAAATGAGATGTCATGTTAATACGTTTAATTTTTAATCATCCACCTTATAAATAAAAATTCAGATATAAAAAACAAACATATCGAGGACATTTTCTACAAACCTTCATGCACATAAAAACCTTTTTACTCAACCTCTTTAATCACCCCTAAAGTTTACATAAGCTGCATTTCACCCTGTTTTGATAGGCATTTTACAAGTGTGCACTCTAAATTAAACTTCTTACGTGTAGATTTCTAATAAAAACCATAAGAGTATTAAAACAAGACTTATGTAAACCTTTGGGGTTAAAATGTATATATTTTGAAAGTAAGTATACTTAAGTGTAACTATTATCTTACAGACGGACACCTTATGGGAAAAGTCGGAACACGAATTGTATGATTTGTAAGCAACAAGTTCACCAAGATGGTAAATATTGTGATACATGTGCATATACCAAAGGTAATTAATTACTTACTGTTCTTAAATACTTAGTGTAAATTTTATAGCGTTATTTATATACAATTAACATGGTTTAATGATGTGTAGGAGTGTGTGTAATGTGTGGAAAACAAGTACTTGATACCAAGTTTTACACACAAAGCAATGTGTGATGATGATGATGTGATGATGTCATGTATAAATACTGATTTGGTGTGAATAATATGCTATAATTGTTGAAATTTATTAATTAAGTGTGTTTAAAACCATTTAACAAGGTATTAATATAATTCCTTTTCATGTTTTATGGGAGAAGTGAAAAAGACACTTTTTAAGAAGAAAATGTCTCACATAGGAGCAGAGATGAAAAATATATTAGCTTAAATTAGCTTACCCATCTATTACTTTCAAAAGAACCAAAGGCTATGAAATCCAAAAGGCAAAGCCCCACGCGCGCACCACCACCACCACCATCCGCCCAGCCCGGCGACGACGACGGCGTGGGCTCGTTGGGGAGGTGGGGAGTTGGGGGGAGTTGGGGAGTCAAAAAATGAAAAATGAAACTATTTTTTGGAAGAGGCTCTAATGGAAGAAGGCTAGTTCTTATAGTAGTTGGTGGCAAGTCAAGTCCTTTCAGCAGAAGACAAACGTCCACCAATTACGCACCTAAAGACAAGCGTCCGCCAATTACGCACCAGTCAACTGTTATAGAACTTGGTCAACACGAGAATGTATCAAGTCAACATAGTGTCCAGATTCATTGCTGGAAATTAAAACGTGTAACATATGAGTCAACCAAAACCGTCAGTCAATCAAGGACCAATTATAGAGACAATCAAGATAATTAATTGGGACATTTCTACAAAGCACCTCACCTACTCCCCTATAAATACAACTCTTCCTATCCTTGTCTTACTTACGAAACACACTTGAAAAGAACAAAAATTCTACCTCTCTTCTCTCTGGAAACTATAGGATAGTCGTTAGAATTCCCGTTAGTGATAACCGGTACGCCAGAATATCTTTTTAACACTATATTACTGTTTAATCGTTGGATTTCTTTTATGTTTTTCCGTGTAAGTGTTTATATTGTAATCGTACTTCCATTTCTGTAATAGTTAGTTTACTTTAATAGAAGTATTATTTTTTTGGAATTCCATTTCTTATATTTTGAAAACCGATGACTTTCATTTTGACTCACAATAATATTCACATATTCATGTAAAGCAACTCCCTAATGGTTAATCTATTATGTAAAACTGTATTAGCTTATCTTTTATGCGATTATGTTAGTTCATTTGGATTTAATGTGGTCTGATTTATGCTAGTATATTTCATGATTTTACGAGTTTAGGGGAAGTGGAAAGCTAGGGGTAATGTTTAGGCAACAAATTAGTTGTGTTTTTTATCACGAAAGTGTGTTAAAGGAGAATAAGCACTTTAAGGCCATTTGTTTGTTTTTTGTTTGTAGATGAATGGAACTATTTTATTAAGAGAGGGTATCTTACTGAATCTAACTTTTAGAGTCCTAAAGAAATAGATTAGTAAAGAATAATTCACTTAGTTATAAAGGAAAAAGATTATCTAGAAGTTATTTAAATGTGAATTTGCAAAAAACAAATAATCTTATCTTAATTTGTTGTAAACCGTTTATACATATTTGACAAAATTGATAGATTAGGGTTTACGAGGACAGACATAATAATTGCAGAAAAGTAAAAAATAAAAACACATCGCGGTTTAACAAAAAATGACCTATATTACACGTTGAAATCTGATGAGAGTATAATATCACGTTCAAACCACACAACCTACTCAACCTACATATTTCACAAAACTAATCACAAATCTCACTAGTCTACCAACTATGCTCAAAATACCAACTATGTTGAAAACTATAAGTAATGAATTGAGAAGATTCTTACAATTACAAGAGATTTATTAGTTATTTCACTAAATCTATCAATCTAGAAGGTAAATTGTAGAAAATGGAGATTTCAATCTTTTGAGGTTTGAGGAGAGAGTTTCGGTGGAATTGATAGAGTTGAATGAATAATGCTGAACCAACAAAAGATGTTATTTATATGATATATAATTTAGGGATGATAAAAGTCGCTGATCAAGTGTCAAATCAAGAAACTAAAGCAAGAAACGTGTATGACTACCTCCATAACAATATCGTTTTATTATTGGGGTCAAGTAACATGTCAAAAAATTTGTCACAACCTTCTCCTTAGCAATAAAATACTTCACCAAATAATATATCATACACATATATGATTTTCAATATTACTCTCCCACTCTTATCTTATCCTACTTTTTTAGATTAATTAAGAACTATTTATATGAAGGTATATCGCCCAAATATTTTAACACAATTCAAAAAAGGTCAAAAATTGAAATTTGTCCATAATTATACCCCAAAGCCACGTGAATAGTAAAGTAGAAAAAATTATACCCCAAAAGGTAAGAGGTAAAATAAAAATAATGATAGTAAAATAAGTATCTTACTTTATTGGTATTGTTGTCTAATTACGGACAAACAAATTTAGTTTGTGATCTTTTTGGAAATTCTGTTGAACCATGGATTCCAAGGATATGCATGGGAATTCATTAAGTGAACTTAGTGATATTTTTCATAGAAGGGTTTATGGTTATAGTATTATGGATGGTAACTTTTTCTTAGAAATGATTCCAAACGAGTACCACCTATTTTGTGGTTAGAAGTACACCAATGGTGGTGCTTATATTGACACCATTATTGTGGTGTGTGATGCTGTTGTTGCAAAAAACACCTTAACCATGGTTCTCCAACCCATCCCGGGGAGAGTGTAGAAAAGAAGGGTAAGAGGTAGGTCAAATTTTTTGATAGATATTAATGGAGTAACTAATGTGCAATTGTTAAAACTACTAACATTTTCAAATAATAATAATAATAAAAAATCTACAAACATTGATAAAATACTATAATTACGCTTATTCATTATATGGTTTAAAATATAATCCTTGACCAAAATCTCAAAATTCACCTTTTGGATAATGATAAATTCCTCCATGTTTTTTACTATCCTCTCATCTTATTTTTATTTTTTGTGACAAAAATATTAGTAATTAGGTAGAAATATACTATATATAAAGTTCAATAATATTAAAAAAATCGTATAAATTATAACCATTATTATTTTAATACTAATTAATATACGTTGATGATAATTTTTTTTATTATTGATAAAATAATATTTATATTTGTATTTGTCTGCAATTATATGTATCTTGATTTGAAAGAATGATCTAATTAAAATATAATGGGAAAATTTTTATAACATTATATTAATTTTACGTAAATTTAAAATATATTATAAGTTTGTGACACATCTAACTTCTATTTGAATTAAAAATGAAATGTCATGTTAATACGAAGTTTAATTTTCAATCATCGTCCTATAAATATATATTAAAATATTAAAAATAAAACTATCGAAGACATTCTCTACAATCCTTACATAAAAACCTTTTTACTTAACTTCATAGGTTTCCACATTGATTATATTTCTCGATTGTCATTCCATCACATATCTTAACAATCTTTTTTCTTTTATGATACTATACTCATTTTTAATATTATTTCTAATAAGGACACAATTCAAATTTTTGCCTAAAATTTCCAAATTTTTAGAATATACAATGGAAATAATTGCCATTTTGCAAGCTATTCTTCACGACCAAACAAAAAAGTATCTATTATTTTAGAGGAATATACAAATTGGATCCTAAATTCCATTGATGTTATTTTTTAAAGTCTAGTTAGAAAATATTTTTAAATAAGGCCTAGTTTTTTTTTTTGGTTGGGTTTTTTCCCAACTTTGCCCTTTTTATTTTTATTTTTAATTTATTTTTCTTTTCTTTTCATTAAAGTGTATCTGATCGATCTGTACCCATTGGTACAGACCTAAGTTGGTTTTTAATTTTTTTTTAAAGTTATGTCAAGTGTTTTTGTGTGAAGTGATTTTTTATTTAATTGCATTACAAGTCCTCATACTTTTCGGGTGTTGTTCATGTCAAGGTATATGACAAGGTATAGGGGTTTCGTTTTTATCCATTTTTATCTGTTTTTATCCGTATCAATCGTTCGGGAAACAAATCGTTAGGAACCCATTAACTAGGGAATGTACCCTAGAGTATGTAACGAAAAACCTACAAGCTCACACAAACATAGGAAAAAAACGAATTAAAACAAAAAAAATAGGCTGGACCAAAGTTCTGGACCCAATACGCTGGACAAAGAATCAATCTGGACCCAATAGGCTGGACCAATGGTCTGGACCCAATACATATTGGATTTAAACTTACCTGCAAAAAAAAATACTGCAAATAAAAAAATACTAACATCATAGGTAGACCCACAAGGCTTGGACCAAATGAAACCCAGGTTTAAAAAACAGTGAAACGTTTTTATTAACAAAAGGCCAGGACCCACAAGGCTGGGCCGAAAGGGATTTGTACCCGAAGACCCACAAACGGCAAAAAAGAAAAACAAAAAAAATACCAGATCTGTTCAAATCTGGTTCAAAGTGGAGGCGGTTTTCTTGCGCTGGAGGAGATGGTTCGTTGGACTGGTAAGGGTTCACTGGACTGGTGACGGTCCGTGCTTCGCTGGACAAGTTAGAAGGACGGAGGCAGTTCGCAGTTCTGGTTCACAGCTAGGGATGGCAATGGTTACGGTTAAAAACCGAAACCGATGATAAACGAACCGATTAAAAACCGAATTATATAACCGTGGTTAAGACCATCAGGTTATGATTTTGAAAAGTGTAATCGATGGTTAAAACCGTTAGGTTATGGATTTTAATAAAAATAAAACCGAAAAACCGAAAACCGTTTATTGTCATATATATATTCAAATTTTATAATAATTTAGATTAAACTTAGATATATTGAAATTATAAAAGCAATATCAAAATACTAGATTTAACCAATTAAATTATAAATATGCAATTTAATCAAATACCAACATAATTTTTTATAAACCTTGGAGTTTTCTTTTATATGTGGGGTTTTATTTTAGGAAATTTAATATATTTATCAAATTATCATTTGAATATGGTTAAAACCGCAAAACCGTTTAAAAAACCGAAACCGAATAATACGGTTATGGTTTTGAAAAGTGTAACCGATGGTTAAAACCGTTAGGATATGGTTTTTAATTATAAAAATGGTTATGGTTATGGTTTTTGGAATTTTTACAAAAAACCGATCTGTTGCCATCCCTATTCACAGCAGAGAAGGAGGTGCAGTTCTAGTCTGCGTTGGTGGTACAGTTCGGAGCAGAGAAGGAGGTGCTCCGGCTTTGTCGCTGCAGAGACGGAGACTGTGGCTTGACTGTGGCGAGAGAGGTGGAAGGTGGAAAATCTGAATGATGGTGGTGAAGGATGGCGGCGCAGCAAGGCTCCAGCGGCTTTCTTGTGCGCAGCAGGGCTCCGTCTTTCTTGTGCACAACAGGGCTCCGACGCTGTGGATCTGATGGTGGAAGCGCGCGGCCTTGTTGCACTGGAGAAGACAAGGTGGGAGTGGTGGTTGTGAAGGGGCTGAGGTGGTTTGTCAAGGTGGGAATGGTGCTGCGTCTAAGAAGGAGGGAGGAGAGAGAAAGAGAGAAAAGGGGAGAGAGATCCGTGAGAGATTGGTTTCTGAAAATAAAATCCTAATTAGTTTTTTGTTTTGGGTAAATATGATGCCACCTTGAATAAGAAGGGACTAAAGGGAGTTTTTGGGTTTTTTCTCTTCTTTAATTGGGTTTCAACTGGGTGATTAGTACTTGGTTTTATTTTGTTAACTTACAAGTCATGAGGCCTTATATTATAATTCTCCCATTCTTTCAAGTCATGTGTGTACCTATCCTAAGATTTCACATATATATAAATCTGTAAGGAATATAAGGAATATAAATAGGGGTATTAATCGAAAGGGTCCATCACAAATATAAGTTTCTCTATGAGGTCCAGCCCACTACTGTAATATTTGTTGGCTATATTACCCTTAGTAATAACAAAATTAGTGATTAAAAATAAAGGCAACCCATTTATAAAATCCATTAAACATCAAAGAAATAAAATCCAAAACACGACATTTGATATCAACACCCATTTCTTTAAAACCACGGCCATGTACAATAGAGCCATTCTCCACCATTCTTCACCATCTTCAACATTCAAGCCCGCCGTTCTATCCTGCACAATAAAACCGCCGCCACATACCATTCTACAGCATCACTAGTAACAAATTTTTTAAGCGAAATTCATCAACAATTGAAGCCCAAATTAAGGTAACAAAATTAATTTTTACAACTGCAACTTTTACAAGTAATTTAATCACTTATCTACTCTCATTGGCATTGGGTTTACAACACCATCACCAATTACCGAAGAACAATGATGGGATGTTACCAATTATCGAAGAACAATGATGGGTTGTTACAGATGTTCGCTCGCCGGAGTCGGACATTGATGGGTTGTTATCACAATGATGGGCTATAATTGGTGATGGGCTGTTGTTATCACAGTAATGGGTTGTTATCGCAGTAATGGTGGGCTAGTGGTTTCTAATTGATGGCATAGTTAATCTCGTACGAAGATGGTGGGCTCTATGTTTGGGATATTTGGTGGCACAATCAAGATCTATGTTGAAGGTTGAAGATGGTGTTGAGGCGGTGGTTTCTTGTGTCGGTGAGCGCTTGGTGGGAAGAGAGTATTTTTGGTGGGCCAAGCCCTTTGTTGCAGACGGTGGAGGCGACGGAGCAACGTTGGTGTTTGATGGGCTCTGCGTTCGGTATTGGTGGGCTCTGTGTTCGGTATTGGTGGGCTCTGTGTTCGGATTGTTGATTGTCGATGGCAATTGCTTCCAAACTAGTATAAAATGGCCATTATGTAACCTGAAAAATTGTTGAATATGGTGGAGAATGACTTGGGCTCGATTGTTGAAGATGGTGGAGAATGGCGGCGGTTCCTTGTGCAGGTGAGCTGCTTGGTGGAAGAGATTTCTTATTTGATTTTGAATTGCGTTGTGTAGGTGAGAGGCTTGATGGAAGAGGTTTCTTATTTGTTTTTTGTTTCAATTCGAATTGCGGTGAAGAGATTTCTTATTTGATTTTTTCTTTGAATTTGAATTGCGTTGTGCAGGTGAGCGGCTTGATGTAAGGGGTTTCTTTTTTTTTTGTTTGAATTCGAATTGCAGTGAAGAGATATCTAATATTTTTTTAATGTTTTATGTTTAATTGTTTTTTAACGTTTCAAGTTGTATATTTTTAATTTATTTTTAATTTTTTTATTTAATTGTATAAGGTTATATTAGGTATATCATAAGTTTAAAAAATTATTTTGGACCTTATTCATCCAAACTTTTAGGCTGGACTTCATAAGACACGATTTGTTGGGTTTTGGACTTAATTAGAAATTATCTCATATAAATATTACTAAAATATTTTTACTATATGTATATATAAAAAAAGAGCCAATTGTTGATTGATGCCTATTAAAAAACTTATTTAGAAAAAGGTGTCTAGAAAAAAAATATTTATTGAAAACAGCCCCATCCCAAATTACCCTTATAATTAACAATTAAAAAAATTAGAAAAAAACTAATAAACACGCGCGAGTCCGTGATTTTTTTTAAAAATCGTCATAACTAATTCAAAAAAAAATCAAAAAAATCAAAAAAATTAAAAAAAATTATATTTGGATAAATTAAATTAATATTTACGTCTATGATTTTTTTCGGAATTTTTTGATTTTTTTTGATTTTTAAATTATTTTTTTTCGCAGACACGAAATTTCATGTTTATTCTGCGAAAAAAAATTTCGAAAAAATTCAAAAAAATTAAAAAAATTCATAGACGTAAATATTAATTAGATTTATTCAATTTTTTTTTTAATTTTCTGATTTTTTTTGAATTAGTTATGACGATTTTAAAAAAATTTCACGGACGCGCGCATATGATGGAATTAGTAAAGGTATAGAAAATATAAAGGGAATGTTTTTTATAAATAATTACTTCATTAGGCATTTTTTTATAAATAAGATTATTGAAGGCATAAAAAACAATTAGAGAATTTAATGAGGATGTTTTTAACAATAACCCCATAAAAAAAACTTCTAATAAAAAATTCTCAAATAACCATTCATATTTTTTTTGGATTCCATTTTCCTTTTGTTAAATAGGAAAGCCATTTTAAATTTAAAATCACTGTCTCGTTCAAACCTACCCTAGTAGATTGGATGATTAAAGCCTCGACCACTCTCACCTTTTCCTTTTTCTAAACTTATTTCATAGTCTTCTCACATACTTTCGCAAACAACTCACAAACATTTCACAGAACACCAAACAACACCTACCTTCACTGTCAACCCCACTAATCTCAGCCTCATCTCTGTCACTCCACCTCCTCTCCGCAGCGAGGAAGAGCCCTAATCTAACATTTCCTGAGCGGAAATCAATTTCCGCCCCTCAACCAAACCCAAAGCCCAATCATTCCCACCTCACACTCAAAACCTCTCAGGCGAGAATTTAAGTCGTGCTCTCACCTCACACTCAAACAAGCTCACCTACCCACCTCTTCAATTCACACTTCCTCACCATCAATACCAATTCATGCCTGCCATACCTCCGGTGAAGAGATAACTCAACGCCTAGCTCTAACCTCAAATTACTAACAGCTTTCTGAAATGTTCTATTGAGTCCAAAATATTCACGACATTGTTTACTTAAATTGTATATCATCTTTGTAGGAGAAGAACTCTAAACAATATGTTACGGCTGCAAAAACTGAGCAGCTGATTGAGTTAGTTTAGTTGAGATATTAGGTATAGACGCGAAATTAGAAATATGATTATTGCTATCTGATTACTTGCCAATAAAAATATGAGCAGAATTGAAACATTTGTTTCTTTTGTTTGACCTGAATGCTATGTTGAGTCAAAGAATACACATAAATATATGTAAGGAAACGATTTGATTCTCATATAGTGCTTAGCAAAAATAGGTGATGATATTTCGAAGAAGGAGCAAAGAGTTGTTGATGATATTTGAAATGAATTAGATTAAATAGATTCTAATAATAAAATGGAAGAAGAGAATTATAGAAGAAGAAGGAGAAGAGAAGAAGGAGAAGGAAGACTCAAGAGATAAGAAGGGAATTTATTTATCTTTTTACATACCTCCTTCTATACATTCTATTACAGTATATAAATACAATTCACCATATATTACCGTTATGCTATTCTAATTTCAAATACCAATTAATAATCCCTTCCCACCTAACATAATATTTCCTAAACCTAATCTAAACCTAATTCTAAGTCATAACATTGCCATACCCTATTTCAAGAACCTTGCCCTCAAGGTTCTGATAATAAAATTATAGTTGAAGTAATACTAACATATACCATTTGGGATACAGATGTATTGTGTGTTTCCATGAATCATACAAAAGCAGATATAATGGAAATATCACCGACATAATAATTGTTCCTTGAATCTGAAATAAAATATATTGGCCTCCAATTGCAGCAACATTTTGTAAGAAAACATCAATTCCATAGAGTGAATTCCCAATAAAATTAAGATCATCTCTTCCGTCACATGTGAAATTAGTTTCTTTGTAAGAAATCAACTTATCACAGTCAATATTAGAAATCATATCTAAAGATTTTACATCAAATTGTGAGCGATCTTTAACAAAAATCTCCTCTGACATATGTAAAAGTGAGACATGGATTTCTTGATCTAAATTTTTTTGTAATAATATTCTCTACATCATTCCTTGTTTGCATAAATCGAATTTTCAGTAATTGATCAAATTCTTCCCAACTTTGAAATGGACAAATATTACTTTTTTGTTGAAACCATTGTAGAGCATGACCATCCATGTGAACAGAAACCAGATCCAATCGCCTTCTGTCATCAACATTTTTATGAATTGTAAAGAAATAATTTGCTTGTGAAACCCAATCGTGTGGATCACTACCATCAAATGTGGGAAAATCAAGACGAACATGACGAAAAATATAATTTCCACGAACGGTTGATGTGGGATGTAAAATTGATGTTGGATCTCCAGATCTGTTTGTGCCCTTGTTCTGATTAAGTGATTGTTGCACACGTCCATCCATTGTATTAAGTTTTACCGTTATATCTATTATGGCGTCTGAAAATTGTGTGGTTAGAGCAGAGATTTGTTCTTGTATATGTTTGATTGCTGCATCCATTGTTTGAATACGTGTTCCTTCAACCATGGTTCAATTCAATGAAAGCACCAATGAAATGAATCAGATTAAATACATTCCAATAATGTTGTGGAAGAATAGAATTATAGAAAAAGAAAGGGAAGAAGGAGAAGGAAGACTCAAGAGATAAGAAGGGAATTTATTTATCTTTTTACATACCTCCTTCTATACATTCTATTACAGTATATAAATACAATTCACCATATATTACCGTTATGCTATTCTAATTTCAAATACCAATTAATAATCCCTTCCCGCCTAACATAATATTTCCTAAACCTAATTCTAAGTCATAACAATATTAGTCGAGGGATAGTGAATAAGCTTTTTGATGGTCCGATGCAACATTTAAGATGTGATGGAAGTGATGATCGAATTTTGAGCGAGACACTTGAGAATATACATGCGCTTAATAGGATGTTTAGTCTCGAGACTGAGATGTCTGTGTTAGAACAAAAGATTCTAGCTAAAGTTGAACAAACTACTCAACAATAGTCTTGAAAAAAAAATACTCAACAATAGATAATTTCACAATAGGCCCTATATTAATTGCAAGTCCTTATATTAGATCATGGAAACAACAAAACATAATCAATTCCACTATACGTCCTATATTAATTTTTTAAATCCCTATTATCTTATCATGCAACAACAAAAATAGATAATTACACATAGGTCCCTATATTAATTTTTTGAAAGAGTGGAGAAGGATTGTGACAAGTATCAACTTCAACGATGATTGAATCATAAACAGTACTCTTACCATCATATGTGTTACTAAGAGTCTTCTCGAACCAAAAAAAATGTTTCCAAGAGTCTCATATTTTATGTCATAATTACAATTGTATATTTCAAGTTTGTTAGCTTGGTTTTACTAACACATGTGGGCCCCATGAACATAAAGCTTGCAATGGGACGATTTGGGACTTATAGTGGAATAAACTCAAAAATATATTCATTTATATTGGAAGTAAGAAGTTTACTCCACAAGATGATGACCTATGCTAGTTGCCGCCTTTGCATTTGCTGTAGGTGTTAGGTTCGCCAACAAGTCTATGGAGGAATGCAATTTGTTAATCTTGTAAATTAAATCCGAAATTAAAACTAAATTTGAAGTGAAATTAATTGGGTTTTTATATGACGAGGAAAAATGATCTATTACCAATTTTTG
Source organism: Nemophila menziesii (assembly GCA_029959085.1). Taxonomy (NCBI): domain Eukaryota; kingdom Viridiplantae; phylum Streptophyta; class Magnoliopsida; order Boraginales; family Hydrophyllaceae; genus Nemophila; species Nemophila menziesii. The sequence continues at coordinate 44,195,668 of JARWIR010000004.1, read as the reverse complement.
GATTATTTTAGGGGGGTGTATTCAACTGGGAGTTTGTTGGATTTTTTTGGATTTTTAAAAGTCATAGACTTTGCAAATTCTACGGATTGTTTTAATTCCATGTAGAGTTTATAGGATTCTTTTTCATTCTATACAGAATTTAACGGATTTTTATGTAAAGATTTTAAAGGATTTTAACGGATTGTAATAGATTTTAATCTTTTTCTAAAAAATAAGATTACATCCATTTAAATAATTTAAGAAAAATAAAATATTCATCCACCATGATGGTCGATTCAATTTTTATTTTCAGTTTGTAATTCTGATTCTGAATATTAAATAAATAATAAATTTTAAAATAAAAAATATATACATAAAAACGTTGAAAAAATTTAGAGAAAAAAAGAAAAAATAAACAACGAAACTTGATGAAACCTAAAACCCATCTGTTCAACCTCGCATTGGAAAACGAAAAGAAAAAGAATTCCTTCATTCAGGAAAAAGAAATTGGAAAAAGAAATATGGTAAAACCTAAACCCATCTGAGCATTGGAAAAAGAAAACAAAAAGAAATTCTTTACCGTCAGAAAAAAAAATGGAACATGATAAAACCTAAAAACCCATCTCTTCACCTTGGTAATGGAAAAGAAAACAAACTGAATTCATTCCTACTCAAAAACAACACAACGAAAGATGATAAAACCTAAAACCCATCTCTTTATCCTTGCATTGAAAAAAAATAATAAACAATTCCTTTACAATTTGAAAAAAAAAAACAATGACGCATGATAAAACCTAAAAACCCATCTCTTCACCTTGGCATTGAAAAAAAAAAATTCTTTCATACTCATCCAATAATTAATAAATTCCTAATCCCAATCTATTAGAAATATACGGACATAAAAGATTAGATATTAGAATAATTATAAAATAGTTTATGATTTTTCTTTTTACCTCAAGCGTTGTTTTGGTTGGAGTTTATAAAATCTCTGTTTCTGCCAAAGGATTTGTAGAAGACATTTTTATTTATACTAGATCCTTAACTCCTATAAAGTCTAATAACTTGGAAAGTCCATTAACTTTTGAATACCTTAAAATTTTAATGGATTTAAAAAAGTCTTAATTGAATACATCTAGATTTTAAAAGAGTTTTTAAAATCTAGATTGAATACCTCAAGATTTTAATAGACTTTTAAAAATCCTGATTGAATACCTCTAGACTTTTAAAGTCCAAAAAAATCCAACAGACTCTCAGTTGAATACACCCCCCTTAGAGTAGTATTTGTTTTGATAGTACCCCATGGTTTTTAACCCCATTTTCTGACATATAAATAAATTACCCTTAACGTTTACATAAGCTTCATTTAACCTTGTTTTTATTAGCATTCTACACGTGTTCACTTGAAATTAAACTTCTTAGGGGTAGAATGCTAATAAAAACCATAAGGGGATTAAAACGAGACTTATGTAAACCTTAGAGGTTAAAGTGTAACTATTATCTTACAGATGGACACCTTGTGGGAAAAGTGGGGACGCAAAGTTTATGATTTGTAAAAAATAAGTACACCAAGATGGTAAATATTGTCATACATGTGCATATACCAAAGGTAATTAATTACTTCATGTTCTTAAATACTTAGTGTAAATTTTATAGTGTTATTTATATACAATTAACATGGTATACAGATGTGTAGGAGTGTGTGCAACGTGTGGAAAACAAGTACTTAACACTAGGGGTGAGCACGGGCCGGGTCTACCCCGGGTTGAGGTCTAGGGTAAGGGTAGGGTAAGAAAGCCGGGTCCATGATTTGTGAAGGGTAAGGGTATGGTTAAATTTTACCCTACCCTCGGGTTACACAAACACGGGTTACCCTCGGGTTTACCCGGGTTTACCCAAGGGTAATTAAACATGTAAATATGAAATGCAATTATAATATAAAGCTAAAAAATTAATTTAAATTGCAAATTTCTCCCATATAATTCAGTTAACTCACAAAATACCCTCAGATTCATAAAATCTTACAACTTAACTATTACAAATTGCAATTTAACCCCTTGAATTACTCAAATTCACAAAAAAAAAGGTACAACTTAATGATATTCTTCCAAAATATTACAACACAATCAAATTCATTACAAATATTTACAACACATTCAATAAAAATCAACATTCAAAAGCTTCAACTTCAGATTCATCACACTAACTTCCTGGAGCATTCAAATTCCATTTTCCTGTTACTAAAAAGCATTCTCAAATATATCAGTAAGTTATATAAGTTAAACATATTAAGGTTTAACCCTTAAGCCTCAGAACAGTGTCATCACAGGCTTGTAATAGCTTATAATTGAGTAGATCATCATAGGCCTCGTGTTATAAACACTTTCATCGGCCTCAGATATAGTTGGAAAATAGCACGGGATTCCCGGAAAACCAGCTACACCTCATCACCTGATTGTGTTTTAAACAAGTAGGCAACTCACTACAATAGGCGGCTACCATTACAAGTTTATATAAAACACAATGATAACAAGGTAAGGGTTTAGCTTACCCAAAATAATTTGTTCCTTAGGCTATTTTATCCAACATTTCCAGGTGGTGTAATGTCAAATGCACCTAAAATACACAAGTAAATACACAAGTCAGAATGTTAGTAAATACACAAGTAAATGATCCCAACAGTTAGCCGAGGTCACAGTTTTCCTTTTTTTGATAGGGGGAACAATGGTAGTTTCCTGAGAAAGAGGTGGGGGTTGAGTACCTTCAGTGGGTTGATTAACATCATCCACATCAATGGCAATGTCAAGAACAGGTTCTATTTCAACCATCTGCAATAAGAAATGAGAATTTAATTACATCAGAAGGCAATAAAAAGAAAGAACTTAGTAAAATAAAAAAGAAATAAATTTTTACCCACCTCAGAAAATTAAGAATGCTTTAGAAAATAAATTGCGTATATCCTGTGAACAAAAACAAAACCAAAAAATTAATTAACATCACAAGAACACTAATAGAAAATACAAACACCATAAAATTAATTAAATTATTACCTAAAGACTTTGAAAGTGATTCGTATCTGTGACAAAAAAAATTGAAACAAATTAATATAGGGTTAAACAATTAACAGAAAATGAAATAGAAAAAAATTGAGAAGAGGGTTTAGATATACCTTTGAATGGTGTGGCTTTTCTCGATCTGAAAAAGCCCCAATATATAGCCAAAAACCCATGGCTAATCGAATGAGAATAAGGCAACACGTTACTGAATCAATCAACAACGGCTACATCAGACCTCAAAGAGGGTTTTTTCAGGCCACATTAAATGCAAGCTCTCGAATCCAACAACCAAACGCGGCTTCATTTAATGTTGACCCAGAAATCGGCAGAGAAGAGAAGAAGAATAATAATATAGTACAAGATATAGGCATCTAGCATACAGAAATCGGCAGAGAAGATAGAGATTTGATGGCTTAGGGTTCGCCTTTTTCGTGTTTCAGAAGAGAGAAGGAGAAAAGCAGCGTAGGAGCCAAGCTGAGAAGGGAAAGAAATGAAAGGTTCGGATAAGATTTGCACGTTAAGTATATTTTTTTTTTATTGATGAACAGTGTCGGGTTGGTCGGGTCCAACCCGAGTGGTAAGAAGCCAAAGAGAGGCCCGTGGTATTTAGGACGGGTCCAGCTTCTCAAATGTTAGGCCCAAGTTAACATTGGGCCAATGTTAAAAATACCCAAAATCCCCTTTTTTTTATCCCCCTTTTTTACCCAAATTACCCAAACCCATTTTCTTGCTCAGCCCTACTTAACACCAAGTTTTACAAGCAAAGCAATGTGTGATGATGATGATGTCACGATTAGTCATGTGTAATGGTGTTAAGATATGCTATAATGTTAATGAGGGATTAAATTTTAAAGGCCCAAGGCCTAGGAAACATACTCCTAAAATCCCCAACCTAACTAATTCATTAGCGGCCCAACTAAAAAAGTAATATACCCAAAAATGCGCTCCCCGTCCCTCTTAATCACAGAGAAAATAAGAAAAACCAAATCAAAACCCTAATAAGAGATCTATCCCTCATCTCCCTACATTCTCTCTTCTCTCTACGTATCCTACCACCACACTCTCTGCTCTCTCACTATACCACCAACATGCTCTCATGTAGAAGATAGCCCACCGCCTCCCACCATTGAAGTCTCACCACCAAGAAGTACTTTTGCACAAGATTAACCGACGCTGTTCGTGGGCCTTTCTCCACTTCCAAACCACCGCAGTTTGTGGCGCACAAGAAAACCGCCGCTCAGGTCTCACCTTCGCACCATACCGCCGCCATCGTGGTACATTATCCACCATCATGGACTGTTGCACAGGAAAACTGCCTCTCTCCTCCCATGTCAGGTCTCACCTTCCCGCCAAAATACTCCACCAAGCCGTGTCTGTCCACCAAGAAAAAGAAACACTGCCGTTCTTGGGCCATTCTCAACCCCTAATATGTGGATCAAATTTCTTTTTGTTTTTTGTTCCAATGGTGATGAGTGTGCACAGATTTTTTTTTCCTATGTTGCGAATGTAAAGAGATTTTGTTTTGTTTTTTTGTTCCTATTATGCGAGTGTGCAGAGATTTGTTTTTGTTTTTCTATCCTATTATGAGAGTGTGAAGAGATTTCGTTTGTTTTTATTCCTTCCATTGGTATAGCCTAAGAGAACAGCTACCATGGGTACAACCCAAGAAAACAGCTGACATGGTGCTTCACTTGTTTTTTTTTTCAATGGCGAGTTACAAGAGATTTCGATTTATTTTTTATTCCGTTGCAACGAGTGTGAAGAGATTTCGTTTTGATTCTTGTTCCATTGCAACGAGTGTGAAGAGATTTCGTTTTGATTCTTGTTCCATTGCAACGAGTGTGAAGAGATTTTATTTATTTTGTTCCGGTGAGTGTGAGTTGTGATTGGGTCATGGGTACAACCCACTGTGGAAGAACGGGAGTGAAGAGATTTCGTTTTGTTTGAAATGGGTCCATACTCATCTAGCTATTGTTCGAGATGGTCCGTACCCATCTAGCTATTGTTCGAGATGGGTCTGTACCCACTTGGACTTTTACATGGACAACTATCAATGACTTAATAAAATTTAATAAAGGACACCTATCCGTACCCATCATTGTTTAATTTACAAAATTGGCTACGAACGCTAATTGGTCTACCCATCATTGTTTAATTGACAAAAATGGCTACGAACGCTACCGGACCTATCGAAATATCTAAAAAATTCTCTCTTCAAACCAAAAAGGGTATAAAAGTAAAAATTCAAACCAAAAAATTAAAAATAGGACTTTTATAGAATTATTTTTTAGTTGAAACTTAAAATATAATTTTACAATATTTTTAATCTTACTTTGTATTTTCCTCAATATTAACATATTCATGAAACGCAACTCCCTAATGTTTGTTTAATTAGTTTATGATTTATTATATCAATATATTTTATCCGATAATGTTCATTCATATGGAGTTAATGTGGTCTGCTTTATGCTAGTATATTTCATGATTTTAGGAGTTAGGGGTAATGTTTAGGCAAAAAAATAATTGTTTTTTTCCATCACAAAAGTGTGTTAAAGGAGAATAAGCACTTTAAGACCATGTGTTTGTTTTTTTGTTTGTAGATGAATGGAACTATTCTGAACTTTTAGAGTCATAAGGAAATAGACCTATTAAGACTTGGTTAGATGTGAATAGGTAAAAAAACAAACCATTAAATCGTGTTTTATAAGAGATAGTTTTTTTATAAAAAAAAAAGATGGATCTTCTATTAAATCGAGAAATTCCCTCAGTATTTGTTTGAGGTTTTAAATCGCTTGAAGTGATTCTAGATATAAAGATATTCTAGATCACACTTAAAGTTTCTTTTATGAAATAGATGTTTTTTTTTTTAAAATATTTAATCTTTATCAAAAATTATTTTTAATTCTGAAATAATATATCTTAGACAATCGTTAATATCATGAAAAAATAGATTAATTAAGAAACATTCACTTAATCTTTAAAAAAATATTATTTACATGGTGAATTAGTAAAATACATACAATCTTATCGTTTACACATATTTGAAGAAATATATAGATTAGGTTTACCAGAACAGATAGAACAACTGCGGAAAATAAAAAAAATACAAACACATATCGTGGTTCAACAAAAGTACCTATATATACCTATATATATGTTGAACTCTGATGAGCGTATCTCGTTTACTAGAAGTTTCATATTACAGATTACAATATCATGTTAAAACCACACAACTCATTCAACCCAGATATAACCGAGAGTTAATAAAAACCGTTGATCAAGTGAGAAATCAGGAGACCAGAGCAAGCCACGTGTATGGCCACCTTTACAAAACGATAGCGTTTTATTACGGGGTCCAGCAACATGTCAAAAGATTTGTCACGACTCACGACTTAGCAATATAACGCTTCACCAAAATAAAAAATATATATATATATATATATATATATATATATATTAACATTACTCTTTCACTCTTATATTATCCTACTTTAAAAGGTATTTATCATATACCATCCGGATAGTTTAACACAATTCCTAGGTCAAATATGGAATTTGTCCATATGTATACCCCAAAGCCAACTGTAAAAAAAAAATTAAAAAAATAAATAAAATAAGTATCTTACTTTATTGGTATTGTTGTCTATTTACGTATAGAAAATTCAGTTTGTGATCTTTTTGGAAATTTTGTTGAAACATTGTCTTTAAGGACACACATGGGGGTATTCACTAAGTGATTTTAGTGATAGTTTTCATAGAAGTGTTTATGGTAATAGTATTCTGGAACAAAAAGTTTTTCTTAGAAATTATACTAAACGAGTACAACCTAGTTGGTGGTTTTTTTTGTTCCAAAACCTAGTTGGTGGTTAGAAGTACACCAATGGTGGTTCTTATATTGAAACAATTAATGTGGTGTGATGCTTTTGTTACAAAAATCACCTTAACCATGGTGCTCCCACCCATCTCGCGGAGGGTGTAAAAAAGAAAGGTAAGAGGTAAGTGATGAACTTATTCTATATCGAAGGAGCAAGTAAATGCAATTGTTAGAATCACTATAATCTTAAAATAAAAATAAAATAGAATCTACAAACATTGATAGAATACTATAATTATATTTATTCATTATATGGTTAAAATATATTCCTTGACCAAAATCTCAAAATTAACCTGTTCGACAATGATTTATAGTAAAAAATCCCTCTATGTTTTTCAATATTTTCTCATCTTGTTTATTTTATGACAAAAGTATTTGTAATTAGGTAAAAATATGCTATATATAAAGTTACACAATATTAATTTTTTGTATAAATTATAACCATTATTATTTTAATACTAATTAATATATGTTGATGACAAATCTTTTTATCATTAATAAAAGTAATATTTAGATTTAGATTTAGATTTGTATTTGTATTTGTATGCAATCATTCATATATATATATATATATATATATATATATATATATATATATATATATATATATATATATATATGTATATATATATATATATATATAGAGAGAGAGAGAGAGAGAGTTTCTAATCAAAACATATTAGAAATATATTAAAAAATTCTATGATATTATATTAGTTTTACGTAAGTCTAAGTATATTATGAGTTTGTGACAAATTTAACTTTTATTTGAATTAAGAATGAGATGTTATGTTAATGTGTAGTTTAATTTGTAATCATCGCCCTATAAGTGAGAAATCAAATATTAAAGATAAAAATAACTAAGACATTCTCTACAAACCTTCATGTACATAAAAACCTCTTTACTGTCCTGGGATCGAATCTCATTGAAGTCAAAATGACTCCGAATCCAAAGTGGCTCTCCCATGTATTAAAAAAAACCCTCTTTACTTAACTTCATATATCCTCCATTAATTATATTTTTCGATTTTCATTCCATTACCTAGTTTAACGAGATTTTTTTTATTGTAATACTATACTCATTTTTAATATTAATTCTAACAAAGGCACAATTTAAAATTTTGCCTAAAAATTTCAAATTCTCAAAACATACCACACAAACAACTGTATGCCATATTGGAAGGATTTTGCCAATGTATACCTTGCATTTACCTCTAAGAGGAGTCCGAATTTAATTTTAGTAAATATATATCATAAGTAACAAAAACAATACTTTTACTTTATATGTGTAAGCAACTAAATTTTTATTAAAAATAACTTCACACAACTCACTCTCTTTCCACTAATTCTTTCTTCTCTCTCTTTACTCACATTTCACGTTTCTGTTTTTTATTCCTTCCAAACAAATATCACGCCCAAATCAAAAGCAATAAACACAATTCCTCCATCTAATCAAATCAATTAAGGCCTATTCAATCCGTACTTAGAGAAAATGAGTTCAAAAGAAGGAGGTTATTGTGCAGATTTACGACACTTGGAAAATCCAGTGTAAATTATTTCCTCATAGAAGTAGGTGGTGGGTTATAACATTTACAAACAACAAAGATAGAACAAAAGTGCTTTGATCAGTACCTTACTATACATTTAAAAATCCAATATTGGTTATATCCTCATTGCCTCTGAACCAATTGATCAAGAGAGGACAAAAGATCCTCCTTCTGAGGTGAAAAGTAAGACAACGAAGGAAGTTAAAGCTACTGGTACAGGCTCGATTTCGGAAGAATCAAATGCTCATCAAGAGAGCATGAAATTCCTCCTACTAAGGAGAAAAATTAACCCAAAGTTGAATGACTTATATGGAACGGCACAATATATACTTTGTTCAAAGTTGAAAGGCTTAAAGCCAAAACTCAAAGTCATGTATAAGCTTCATTTTTCAAATATTTCTGAGAAGGAAAAGGATATGAGTCTATGACTTGAGACCTGGAAGCAGCGGAAATCCAGCTTCAGTCTGACCCAACCAATGCAACAAAATACAAAGAATAAGTATGTTTTGACTAGATATATATTATGAATAATATAATAATAAAATTATTATATGCTATATACATCCAAGAAGGGGTCGCGTGATGGGGAATGCTTATTTCAAGAACCCACCCCGCCCCTATGTGGGATTAAAAAGTACTCCTCACGACGCGTCTCGATTCCCATTTAGTACTCTAAAATCCTCCCTGTTTGGATGAGAGTGTTGGTAAAAACTAACAATCACCGATACAGTAAAAATTGTTTTCATATAAAAATATTTAGAAAAAATGTAATACTACAACTATTACAATACAATGGAAAAAATGGAATATAAAGGTATCCCAAAAACCGTAATACAACAACTATTACAAGAAATGGGAAAAGAACATACATGGAAATATCAAAAATAATTTACTAGATACGATTACACAAAACGTGCATCGTTGAAAAAGATATTCCGGGAGTACCGGTATCTCCAACAATCGTATCCCTCTTCTACTCTTATCTCTATGTCAAAATAATTTGACTAATCATTGAGAATAGAGTGTTCCATTTTCTGAATTTCTAGAATAATATATCATTCTCTTTAGAATAATATTCTTTCTCACTAAAAGTATTTTCCTATTCTCTCTATAATAACATTTTTCCATTCTCTCTAGAATTACATTTTTTCTCTTCTCTTCTCTTCAAAAGCAAGTGACAAAGTCACTATTTATAGAGAAAATGATGAGACAAAGGGAAAAAAACCGTCACATAAATGCCTCTTCAATGCTCTTTAATGCTAGCCGTTTTTTTTTCTTTATCAAATTTTTGTAACTCCCATAACCACAAATATATAAAAGAAAACTATTAATCCTCCATCAAGAATAAGAAATTATTTGAAATTCAATAATTTCAATGGTTTTTCTTTTTCATTTTCTAGGTGGGATTTTTTAACACATATAAAGTTTACCCACTTTTTTTAAGAGAAAGAAAGAATTAATAAAATAAAACTCTTTAATTTTACTAATTCCAACAATTTCTTTCTCAAATTTTTATGTGGGACTATTAGTACACTAATAGTCTTTTCCACTTCTCCCAAGAGCATGAAAGAATAATAAAATAAATTGTCTTTTATTAAATAATTCCAACAATCCCCCACTCAGGGTCTTTGGGAGAGAAAGTGAACAGGTTTTTATAAATATCAGCATATGGGTGAATTGTACTTAAGTGGCAATATCTTTCGATTTGAATTGACACGTAGTGAAGTGAGGCAACCACCAAATTCCTGTCAAGTGAACGTACTCTTGAACTTGACGGTTTTCGATCGAGACCCTCACAGCACATACTCTACCCGGCCGATAGTTACAAATTCCTCAAACATCACCTTTTTCTTACACATAGGTGATCTCCAAGAGCGTCTAGCCTCATTAGCCGACCCCTCTCGGATTTCAAGATCATTAAGAGCAATAAAGTCCAACCTCATTATGTGTCTCGCGAATTCATCAAGTCCTTTCTCTTTAGGACCACCCTTATGGGCTATGAATTTGTGGTGAGTTTAAAAACTCATCCCTTGGGAACATTAAGGACGTCTCCTTAAAGTCATGTTATGATCAATATACAACAACCTCAACGGTGAATTCATCAATTTAATCTCAATAGGACCGCCACACATGGCTATGAATTCATTGAGTTTAAGCAATATACAAACACCTTCAACGGTGAATTCATCAAATCCGTCTTGATAGGACTACTACACATGGCTATGAATTCATAAAGTTTGATATATGTACAAAAACCTCAACGGTGAATTCATCAAGTCCATCTCAATAGGACCACCACGCATGGCTATGAATTCATTAAGTTTGAGAAATATACAACAACCACAACGGTGAATTCATCAAGTCCAACTCAATAGGACCACCACGCATGGCTATGAATTCATTAAGTTTGAGAAATATACAACAACCTCAACGGTGAATTCATCAAGTCCGTCTCAATAGGACCACCACGCATGGCTATGAATTCATTAAGTTTGAATTTTCTCATGTATGCACAATTTACACTATATAGATAGGAAGTTAGTGCATCATATATAATCATTAGTAATAGGTTCCCCATTAATGAGTTCTAAACCTATCACTCAACATTTCTAGGATTATTCTCCCAATTAAGTCTATTAGTAAAAGAATCAACCATTTATTTCATCACTTATATGAGACCAAGTTTGCGTAACAAAAAATCCTTCAAGAACTACATGAATTATTTTAAAACGCAGATTAGATCAATAGTACTCTCTCGTACTTTATTAAATGACAAAAAATAATCCAATGTTCAACACTTGAGTCTCTTTACAATATAGATAATACCAAGTTGAGTATAGTTCATTTATAACATCATAGTCCTTATAATTATTTCATATTCATCAAGGGGTGCACACCCCCACAATTCTCTTATTCATGAATATTTGTATTATAAGGAGTTTTACCATACATTATATCAAGAGAGTCAAACATTTCCACCAAAAATGAAACTAACTAAGGTAAATTCCATTATTGACTAATGAATTTCATCCTTATGATCAGCTTCCCCCACATCTTTTATATATAAAAAGAAGATTGGAAGCAGTAAGCCCCATGAAATGGAGTACCAAAAGACAATCATGTCATACACCTATTGAAAAAAGTGTAACACAACCTGATCTATCTTTTATTAAGGTACTATTAACAAGGTGCATGTTTAACAACACAAAACGATGTTCTAAGTTTTCATACTTTATCCCTTTAATCCAAAACCACCAACCCTTCATGTTGCAACATATAGATCTCTTCATATAGATCTTCATTCACACATAGATTTAATATCCAATTGATATATAATCTATGAATGATATTTAGTGCAGTAAGAGTTAAATAGTTGTAATAGAAAGGGGAAAAGTATTCCTTAAACTTATATAAACATGGAAAATTAAGGACTTATCTTTGAGCCGATTCACTTTTCTGACTCGTATGGGACCGATTGGATCTTTTTGGGTCATTCCCAAGTGATGTATTTCTTCTCATCAGACTCATCACCCTTGTACCTTTTCTAAACCGTTTCACAGATAGTCTTTATTGACTTCTCAACGGCACACAGATAAAGGCGGGGTTCGTCACATTATCCAAGATGAATCCACTAACCAATGAATTATCTTTCTTGAACCCAACTTCAAGAGCTAGGATCCTATCATAGTGTTCTTTGGTAATTTCCACATTGCCTTCAATGGCGGAGGGTACCTCGAGAACAACAAGATCTAGTTCATATGGTTCAAGGAATATCAGTGGCTTTTGTGCCCAACGTTTGAAGTTGGAACCATTGAAAGGATCCAACATAATCACGTCGGGAATGGCTTTTGCATTCAAGGATGAAGCAGCCTCCGAAATAGGAAAACTATTTTACAATCGGTGATATGAAAATATCTTTTTCAAATTGTTGGTAAAAACTAACAATCACCGATACAGTAAAAATTGTTTTCATATAAAAATATTTAGAAAAAATGTAATACTACAACTATTACAATACAATGGAAAAAATGGAATATAAAGGTATCCCAAAAACCGTAATACAACAACTATTACAAGAAATGGGAAAAGAACATACATGGAAATATCAAAAATAATTTACTAGATACGATTACACAAAACGTGCATCGTTGAAAAAGATATTCCGGGAGTACCGGTATCTCCAACAATCGTATCCCTCTTCTACTCTTATCTCTATGTCAAAATAATTTGACTAATCATTGAGAATAGAGTGTTCCATTTTCTGAATTTCTAGAATAATATATCATTCTCTTTAGAATAATATTCTTTCTCACTAAAAGTATTTTCCTATTCTCTCTATAATAACATTTTTCCATTCTCTCTAGAATTACATTTTTTCTCTTCTCTTCTCTTCAAAAGCAAGTGACAAAGTCACTATTTATAGAGAAAATGATGAGACAAAGGGAAAAAAACCGTCACATAAATGCCTCTTCAATGCTCTTTAATGCTAGCCGTTTTTTTTCTTTATCAAATTTTTGTAACTCCCATAACCACAAATATATAAAAGAAAACTATTAATCCTCCATCAAGAATAAGAAATTATTTGAAATTCAATAATTTCAATGGTTTTTCTTTTTCATTTTCTAGGTGGGATTTTTTAACACATATAAAGTTTACCCACTTTTTTTAAGAGAAAGAAAGAATTAATAAAATAAAACTCTTTAATTTTACTAATTCCAACAATTTCTTTCTCAAATTTTTATGTGGGACTATTAGTACACTAATAGTCTTTTCCACTTCTCCCAAGAGCATGAAAGAATAATAAAATAAATTGTCTTTTATTAAATAATTCCAACAGAGAGTGTGCCACGTACTCGCAAACTCAACAACATTCCCATTGACGTTCCTAGCTGCAATCGAAATTATTGGAGACGATGAGCTATGTTGTAGATCTCGGTTCCGTAGCCTAGGCGGTCGACCAGTGCTGTTTAGACGAGATTATACGGGGTTTAGCCAGGATTACACAGGATTACGTTGAATAATTATGGATATTTTATAATATACATGTAGTAATTATAACAATTTTAATTATTTAAGTCATAAAATTCATCTCACAACATTACTGTAAATATAAGAATACTTAATTTTAAGTTATAATATAAATTCAAAAAATTTCGAGAATAAGAATAATATAAAAGGGTAAGACGACTATTTTTTGTCATTGTGTCTAGCGGATATCTTTTGCCATTAATCGGTGCTAGGTGGGGTAGACGTCTCTTCCACGACGACTAAGGCGCTATCCGAAAACGCCTTACTAGACGTAAGAGGGAGAGTTGACGCCTAAGCGGGCGATTTTTACAGCATAGACACGAGGCCCAATGGATTCTTGACAAAAAAAATTATAAAAACATGGACGATTATAAATAACTCAATGTGTGCAGCGGTTAAATAATTTTTCGCTTTGGAGGATTACGATGAAGAAGGTTTCACTTGGGTTCGATAGGTAAATCATGCTTATATTTGGGGTAAAAGATCTTGGAAATGGGTTGTACACAAGAAGGATTCTTCTTCAATCAATAGAATTTCCTATTTGCGCGATCAGATACGAGTTGGTTATAACAATAACATTCAAGCCAACGATATGCTTAACAAATGGCATGGAGGGTGCAATTAAATCGGAGGACACGACTTATGAGTTCTTCCGTTCTAAAGCCAATAAAAATACCTCGGGTAACCCTTATATGAAGCTTTTATACTACACTGAATTACTCGTTCATTATTTGGCTTTGCAACAGGGGTCGTCTTAACATGATAAGCATGTTAACATTTTTGGAAATTTACCTGTGTTGATGTGTGTTATTTTCCGTTTTTCTGTTTTTCTTCTCTTTTAGTATACTGATGTTTTTCTTTTGCTTGTCTCTGGTCTTTTCATTATTTTATGCAGATACATTTTTCCGCAGGTTCCTGGAGATCATAACAAAGAAGAGTCTCTTTTTTTTTCCGTCATGGATTCTGAAGATCATAAGAGCATGCTGATTTGTAGTTCTTGATGTGATTTCAGTTGCCCAAAACTTGTAATTTTTAAAGGGACCTCGCTTTGGATTTTTTCTATGGGTAACAAATAAAATTGTTTCTATATACTTTGTCAAGAGCCTAGTAGTTTTTTGTTTTCATTGTTTTGTTACGAGTTAGACGAGTATTGCCTACTAATTTGTTTTATTCTTGGGATTTTTAGTAACTCGATCATCTCTGAAATTGTTGTTAATTGACCATTGCTACCTTGTTGGTAGTCTTTGTGATTCACCTGAGTATACTCAGTGTTCTTGTAACCTCTTTCGACCCCATTTATTTTATAATTTTTATGTAGAATATGGTTTTACGCATTGCTCCGAATCCCGACATGCAAGTATTACTCAGATGTGGACTCTGGGTGGAGGTCGCATCTTGTCAAACAAGCCTGGTTAATGAATCAAACTTTGACGTGGAATTTTAAGAAAACAAATCAAATCAATTAAGAGTTATCCAAGTACGAATAATTAAAAAAATAAGATTACTGAATTATTGTGCACTAAATCCGATTAAAATTTCATTAAACACAAATTAATAAATCCCTAGTTTTTTCGAGTGAATTTTGTTGTGATCAAAATCACAAACTTCAAACGAAAATAGATAGATATTTTTACCCATGGATCTTGAAATTTCCTTTTTAAAACCCATCTTGTTCTTACTAGAAGCCTCAAATCAAATAAATGCTTAGACCGAATTTAATTTGTGATCTTTTTGAAACACATATGGAGCTTAAAAGATCAACATGGGGGATTCACTCAAACGTTTTTACAAGTACATAGTAATATCAAAAAAAAAGTAATGTACACTTTTTAGAATCCCATATATAAGTAGGCAATAGGCATCTAAAAACATTAATAAAATACTTTGTTCATTATATCATTTAAAACAAAAACAATATCACAAGAATCATAACTCCCACATAACTACCGATTAACAAGTGGATTAATAGACAACATCATCAAATAGTTACTACGACAATACTAAGATACTTATAAAAAAAATTGGACAAGAATGCTTATAAATTACAAATCATATAACATGTAACAATGCCACGAGAAGCTAAATAATGTTCATGTAATATGTGTATGTTATGTATGTATCTTTAAGGTGTAAAAGAAAATAATTGGTACGTACTTAGAAACCATGCATTTTTATATTATCCTTCTTCTCAATACCAGCCTGAAAAATAAACAAGGGTTGAGGAAAATTTAGTGAAATTGCAAAAACAAAGAATTGTAGAGAAAATTGCATTATTGATCCCCCATTGTTTAACATATTGCACCTAAGCCCCTCCCCCTCCCCCGGGAGGGGAGGGGGACAGAGGGTGTGGGTGGGCAATTGTCGCGGTTTTTATTGAGTTAATTGCACTATAAGACCCTATATTTTGAAAAAAAAAATGCACCAAAGGTCTCTATATGATGAAAAATAAGTTATACTTTTTAATGAATTACACTATAGGTCTTTTATATTATACCCAATAAGATATATTGATCAAAGATCAAGAGTTTAAAATTAAAAAACCCAGGTTATTTATTAACTTAAAAACATAAAGGACTTGACTTTTAGAGTTTTTGAGAAGTTTGTAGTAGTTTGGGGGTGTACATAAACTTTCTCAGAACTTTAGGGGCCACGAGCAATTTTGTAGGGGTAATATCAACATTTTTCAAAAATCAAGAGGCCTAGTGAAATTTCTTTATGTTTTAGGGGTGGATAAGCAATTTTGGGAGTAAAATTAGCAATTTTCAAAATCAGGGGCCAAGTGAAATATCTCTATATTTTAGGGGGCCATAAGCAACGTTTAGGGGTAAAATATGCATTTATCATAAATCAGGGGCAAGTGAAAAATTTCAAAACTTTAGGGGGCCAAAAGCAATATTTTAAGAGGTAAAATCAACTTTTTTATCAAGGTAATATATGTTAATACTTAGTGGTTTTGCATTATTACTATGTGATTTGTGTTAATAGTCAGTGATTTTGTGTTAATACTCATTAATCAATTGTAACTTCCGTGGTTTCGAAATACTCAGTGATTTTGTTTTAAATACAAAGTGATTTTTATTAACATTCAATGATTTTGTGTTAATACTCATTAATTAGTTGTAACTTCGGCGATTTTCAAATACCAGTGATTTATTGTTAATATTCAGTGATTTTGTGTTAATACTCAGTGGTTTTAAATAATACTCAGAGAATCTACCAACAAAATCACTGAGTACTCAGCAAAAAACGTGTTAGGACTAATTAACCAAATTGAGTATGCCCAACAAAGTCATTAAGTAGTCAACAAAGTCAATGTGTGTGATCAACAAAGTCACTGACTACTCATCAAAATCACCAACTAGTTAACAAAGTCATTGTTGATGCACAGCCAAAACATTGAGTACTCAGTAAGAAATCACTGAGTATAATTGGTAATAACTCTAAGTATTATTTAAATCACTAAGTATAATTTGAAATCACTGAGTATTATTTAAAAACTATTGAATATTAACACAAAATCACTGAATATTATGCTAAAATCACTGAGTATTAACATAAAAAATACTAATTATTAACATAAATGAAAATGGATGCAAAAAGTGACAGGAGATCAAAGGTCATGCTATTTGGAATACATTGACTTAGTGGACACATATGGTAGCATCAGAATACACGACTTAGTAGGCAAATATGGTTTGTACAAAACTTTACAATATTAAATTTGATCAAAATATATGCTACAACACTTTCTTATAGCTATGTTTGTGAAAGAAAAATACAAGCTAAATCATAAGGAAAAAATGTATAGGAAAAATAAAATAAAGAACTTTAATAAATTATAGAAAAATGACAGATTTGGTTTCGATGTAGATCTGACATGGTTTCAATAGCTCAAGACCTTGATGGAAGATCTGATTCGAGCTCCGTGACTCAATTACAGGTGCAACGAAGTTTCATATGGAGCTCTCAAAACTCATGTCACGAAGTTATAGAAGAGATTCAAGGTCACTTGAGTCCATGGCCACATTCCACGCCTCTGTGCCGCTATATAGCCGCCCTGAAAACTCATTCTTGGGTGGTGAAGGTGGAGAGAGGAGAGTATAAATAAGAGTTTAGTGTTTTTAAGTGTCTTTATGTGTGGTTTAATATATATAGGAGAAGAAAAACATTTGTGGGTAAAATGGGTACTATGTAAAAAGCTATACAGTGTTGAGTTTTATTAGTGACCTTTAGTATGCATAGTAGATAGGTGAGGTGTGATTGAATCTTAAGGAGTGGCCTCCAAGACCCATTGGGTAAAAATCTCATCCGACATTGATCTTATAGAAAAAACCACCTTTCACATTTTTCTATATTATCTCATCTTGCTATCAATTTTATAAAAAAAAGTCATTATCATTATTTTTATTAAGTAATTAGTTAAAAATATGCTATATAAACTTATATAATATTTAAAAAATAAGTTGTCTAGTATACATTATAACCATTATTGATTCAATACTAATCAATAAACATGTATGATAATACTTTACAAATAAAATTATATTTAGATTTGTATATATATGCAACTATATGTATAACGGTTTGAAATAATAATATAACTAAAATGTATTAGAGAATTGTATAATATTACATTAGTTTACGTAAATTTTTAATAAATTATAAGTTTGTGACATATCTAACTTTTATTTAAATTAAAAATGAGATGTCATATAAATGAGTAGTTTAATTTTGTATCATCGTCTTATAGGTGAAAATTCACATATCAAAAATATACCGAAGAAATTATCTACAAATACTTGTATAACTTGTGAAACTCCTTCCGCGTCGAAAAAAAAAATTATCTACAAATCTTCATGTAAATCAATTCTCATTACTCAACTTCATATGCCTTCCATTAATTATAATTTTCAATTTTCATTCCATCACCTAGTTTAACATAATTTTTTTTTTGTGACACTATTAATTTTTATTATTATTTCTATTAGGGGCACAACTTAAATATTTGCTCAAAATCTTCAAATTCTCAAGACATGTTTTGTAGATGATTTCCTTTTTTGGAAGCATCGAGCATCATTTGGGTTATGGAACATACCTTATATTTACCTATTATGATACTCCACTATATCTATATAATAAGGAGTTAAGTGGATATAAGGACGACTTTCTTTTAGTTTGGGCTAAAATTATTTCAAGCTAAAAATACATTATAAAAAGAGTCAATTATAGATTAATGCCTATTAAAAAACTTATTTAAAAAAAGGTGTCTAGAATAAGATACTTTATAGAAAACAGCCCATCCCAAACTACCCTTATAATTAACAATTAAAAAAAAGAAATTAGAAAAAAAACAAAACAAAAACTAATAAACACACGCGCGCGTCCGTGAAATTTTTTTGAAATCGTTATAACTAATTCTGAAAAAATAAAAAAAATAAAAAAGAATCAAAAATTTATATATTTGGATAAAGCAAATTAATATTTACGTCTATGATTTTTTTCGGAATTTTTTGAATTTTTTAATGCGCAGACACGGAATTCCATGTTTTAAACATGAAATTCCATGTTTTGAAATAAGGAATTTGTTTTCCGCAGACACGAAATTCACCGTTTAAAACATGGAATTTCGTGTCTGCGGAAAAAAAAAATCAAAAAAAAAAATCAAAAAATTCAAAAAATTTTAAAAAAATCATAAACGTAAATATTAATTTGCTTTATCAAAAAATGCAATTTTTTTAATTTTCTGATTTTTTTGGAATTAGTTATGACGATTTTAAAAAAAAATTACGTACGCGCGCGTGTGATGAAATTAGTAGGTGGTGGTGGTGGTAGAAGTACCCTATTATTTGTTTAATATTTAAAAATAAATATTGTATTAACAATAAAATAATATATTTAATAATAAGGATAGTGTAGGTATAAAAATTATAAAGGAGATATTTTCTATAAATAATTGTTTTATTAGGCATTTATCTCTAAATAAAAAAATTAGAAACTTAAAAAAATTAGAGGCTTAATTAAGGAGACATTTATCTCTAATTACCTCTTATAAAAAAAATTAATTTTTTTTTAAATTTTTTTTAAAAATATCCTTACTATAATTAGTATATATAGTATATATAGGTTGCTAAAAAATAAATCCTAAAAATACTCTCTGTCCAATATTTCGGCCAACCCACTCAATTTCAAGCCCAATTCTCCTCACAATGTCACACACAAAAAACCATTGCCATTAAATTACCATCAATCTTAGTAAACCTCTATCTCTAACGGATATGGGTGTTATTGTTGTTGAGTTGTGAATAAGTCTCCAAAAAATACAGTCAATTCCATTGCTACCCAAGATTTCATTTGTATATCACTAATTAAACAAAATTGCTCTAAAGTGTGTGATCAAATAGTTGAGAGACAAAAGATGTTAATCTCACACTCTCTTATAAATATTGGTTCCAGAAGAATGGAGTTGCGAAAAAGGATTTATCGATTTTTTCTAGTAATTAATTAGATTTTCTTCTGGGTTAGACAATTTAGTAATTTCAACAAGGTGTAAAGGCATTCTGGATTTTGATTCATCAACGGGTAACCATAGGATGATTAATTTTTGCAGAAATAATAAGACAATAATAATAGCTTGTATAGCAGGTTCAGTACGCTCACATGGACAGTTTGGTTAAGTATCACCTGTCCAAGATCTCCATGTTTAGGAGTTAGAGAATTACAATAAACACATGGTGTCAGAAAATCATTATTTCTCTGAATTTTCCAAATATGTGTAAGATTACTATTTTTACCTCACAAAAATATTGGCAAACTGCATTTTATTGTCGATAATTTTGTTTATGGAATATGATGTTCACTCCATAAATTATGTTTAGTTCTTCTGTAAATTCTGTTTTTGGTTTTCAGACTTATTGAAAAAAGATAAGTGGTTTTGTAATTATTTGATCAGAAGAAGAGATCGTAATATAGATTTAAGTAGGATTTACAGCACAATTGGTCCCTAAGTTGTTAGAAACATTCAACTATACATGTGTTCAATTGATGTCAGATATACCATGTGTTATTTCAAAAGATTCCACAACTGGTCCCTGCTATGTTGGTGTATTACACAAAGGTATATTTGACATCTTTTGAAACGTAGGGGTACATTTGGCTAATTTATAACACACTGGTACAGTGGTACCCTTTGGAGTGTAAGAATTGTAAGGGAAAGTAATTGAGCATGATCAAGGGACATTCATATTTACCAAGCTATGTGATCTGATCTGAATAGGGTCAATGAATCTTTATGGAGTTGATATGATTCCAGTGTTTAAAAGAGAGACCCTAAACTTTGTATGAATGTTTGTGGGATATTGTGAAGTGTATAAAGACTTTTGACCAATTCAATGATTATGTGGACAAGGAGACTTTACACTTGGCGTATGACTTGGCTATACGGTGTCGTTTTACTTAAAAGAATGCGGAGCTATTATGGAGCGTTGATCTTATTTTATATGGACGGCTGAGATTAAGTCTCGAGGATGTCTCATATATATACCCTCTTCTCTCCTTAACCTCATTCATTCTTTCGTTCACGTTTTAGTTAAAACTCTCTCGCCTCTTTTACGAGACAAACTAGGGTTTGCTCCATAGTCTTGATCAATCTGTAATCTCTTGTAATAGTTAGTGTAATCTCTTGATTGTTCTTTGAATCGTGCTGATTCAAAGCTAGATATTCAGCGTAGTTGAGTATTGTTAGATTTGCTGGGTCTATTCATTAGGGTTGATTGATTCAAGTGTTTTCTGTAATCGTGAAGATTGTAATCGGTGATTAACAGTGGTGATAGTGGAAAGGCGCTCTCGAATCCGAGCCCAACGTGGATGTAGACTATTTTGTCGAACCACGATATATCCTGTGTTATTACTTTCTGTTCCTCTTTAATTCTTGTTTTAAACCTATTCAAAACTCAATCAAATACTCAACGTATTTACAACAGTGGTATCAGAGCTTGCTTAAAATCTCGAGTTAGGTTTTTTGATTCTCAACTCGCTTCTAGGGTTTTGAATCCGACCTAAATTGCGATTTACTTTTTCTAAAATTGTTGAGTGTTCTTGATTGGTGTTTTGGTTCTTGACCGATTCGTTTAAAGGTTTTAAAACGGTTTGTAGATCGTGTGTGAGACATTAACTTGTTTCCCGATCTATTGCTTTCACTTTCTTGTGATTTTAAAAGTATTTCTTACTTTGTGATTTTCTCTGTTCTTCCTAATGGCTACAACTCGTATTGAGATGTCAGTCTATGATGGGAAAATTGATTTTGGTGTTTGGCAGAAAAAGATGAAGGCTCTGCTGTCTCATCATAAGGTTGCACCTGCTCTTGTTGAGGACATTAAAGAATGGCCTGAAGGTACTTTGGATAAGAAGGCTGAAATTCTTGAAGAAGCATATAATATCATCTTCTTGAACCTCTCTGACTCTGTAATTAGAAAGGTGGATGGCTGTGATACTGCACTTGATCTCTGGAAAAAGTTAGAATCTCTTTACTCTTCTAAATCTTTGCCTAATTTAGCTTTCTTGAAAGGGTCTCTGTTCAATTATAAAATGGATACTAGTAAGTCTCTAGATGATAATCTTGATGAGTTCTTGAAAATGACCCTTGTGCTAAATAACACCCCACAGGCTTTAGATGATACTAGTAAGTGTATGATTATTTTAAATTCTATACCTGAGTCTTATCAAGTGGTTAAAGATGTGTTCCAATATGCTAGTACTGTCCCAACATTTGAACAAGTTGTTACTGCCTTGAAAACCCGAGAAAATGAGATTAAAAATAGCAGAAGAACTGGCTCTAATTTGTTTATAAAACCTAGAACAGATACTACACAGGTCCCTGAGGTGAATAAACATAAAAAATCTGGCCCTAACAATAAATCAAAGGGTAAGGAGACTAGAAAATGTTTTCACTGTGGTAAAATTGGACACCTAAAGAAAAATTGTTTTAGATTGAAAAACAAATTGTCTGCCAATGTGAATGAGTCCAATGTGGTTAGCATGCCTAAGATAGATGATGATGTTTATGAGGTACTTAACATTACTGATAAAGCTAGTCATGTTAGTTGGATTCTTGATTCTGGTTGTACTTTCCATATGTGCCCCTCTTCTGAATTGTTTCATGATCTGATTGATACTTGTAATGAAACTGTCTATATGGGTAATGATCAAACTTGTGATGTTAAAGGTGTTGGAAAGGTGAACTTGAAACTGTATAATGGTAAACAAATTACCCTTACCAATGTGAGATATATACCTGACTTGAAAAGAAACTTGATTTCTTTAGGAGCCTTAGATGATCTTGGTTGTGTTTCTGAAGTATCTAATGGCAATATCAATGTGTATAGAAATTCCAAATTACTTTTTACTGGAACTAAATGTGCTGGCTTGTATGTGTTAAATGGTACTCACATTTCTTGTTTGACTAATATTGTTTCTGAGCCTAAGCTTGCAGCTACCCATAAATGGCACTTGAGACTTGGGCATATGAGTCAACAAGGGCTTAATATTTTGGGTAAAAATGGTAGTTTTGGAAAAGATACACTTTGTGATCTCCCCTTCTGTGAGAACTGTGTCTTGGGAAAACAACATAGACAACAATTCAAGGCAGGAGCTCACCTAGCTTCTCAATGCCTTGAGTATGTTCATGCAGATTTATGGGGCCCTGAAAGGTATGACTCTCTTGGTAATTACAGGTATTTTCTCTCTATTGTTGATGATTACAGTAGAAGAGTTTGGACTTTTCTTTTGAAAACTAAAGATGAAACCTTTTCAAAAATAAAAGATTGGAAAGTTTTGGAAGAAAATCAAACTGGTAAATCAGTTAAAGTATTTAGAACTGACAATGGTCTTGAGTTTTGTAATGAACAGTTTGATAATTTTTGCAAAGAAAATGGAATTTTGAGGCATAGAACTGTTAGGAAAACCCCTCAGCAAAATGGTGTTGCTGAGAGGATGAATAGAACTCTTTTAGAAAAAGTCAGATGTCTTTTACTTACTTCTGGTTTACCAAAATGTTTTTGGGGGGAAGCTTTATATACTGCCACATACTTGATCAACAGGAGTCCCAATAGGTCTATTGAGTTTAAATCCCCTATGGAGGTTTGGACTGGAACTAGACCTGACTTGTCCCACTTGAGAATTTTTGGATGTGCTGCATATGCACATACAAAAGAAGGTAAACTTGACCCCAGATCTTTGAAATGTGTTATGATTGGTTACCAACAACAACATGGGGTTAAAGGTTACAGATTATGGGATAAGTCAGTTCATGGTTTCAAGATTCTTATTAGTAGAGATGTTATCTTTGATGAACTAACTTTTCCTTGTAAGAATGTGAGTAATACAGGTGATGATGCTACAGCTGAACCATCTGGTAACACTAGGGAAGTTGAGTTTGAGGTGGAGCCTCTCAGCCCTGTGCAGCCTCCTGACCTTTCAACTGGGGATCACCAAGTGGAGCAACCATTACCTCAGGATGATGAAGAAGACCCACCTGATTCTACTGAAAATGAAGAGGCTCAACACTTGGATGAGTCCACAGTTGGAGGTCTTGAAGGTTACCAGCTGGCAAGAGATAGGCCAAGAAGAGAAACCAGAACCCCTAGCAGATATTCCTATGCTGATCTTGTATATACTGCACTTACAGCTGCAGTTGAGGTTAGAGACACTGAACCTCACTCATATCTTGATGCTATTAGTTGCAAGGAAAAGAACCAGTGGTGTAAAGCCATGGATGAAGAATATAACTCTTTAATGCTTAATAAGACCTGGAGTCTTGTTCCTAAACCTGTTGAATCAAAGTTAGTGGAATGTAGATGGTTGTATAAATTGAAAGAAGGAAGTTCTGAGACTGATCCTCCTAGATTCAAAGCAAGATTGGTTGCTAAAGGTTACACTCAAAGGGAAGGAATT
The DNA here is from genome assembly GCA_029959085.1 of Nemophila menziesii. Lineage (NCBI taxonomy): Eukaryota > Viridiplantae > Streptophyta > Magnoliopsida > Boraginales > Hydrophyllaceae > Nemophila > Nemophila menziesii. Next base: position 44,171,240 of record JARWIR010000004.1, on the reverse strand, counting down.
GATTTTACTGAGATATTCTCACCTGTTATCAAGTTTAAAACTATAAGGGTGATGTTGGCTTATGCTGCTTGTTTCAATCTAGAAATTGAGCAGTTGGATGTTAAAACTGCCTTCTTGCATGGTGACTTGGATGAAACCATATACATGAGACAACCTGAGGGATATGGTGATCCAAAGTTACCTGATCATGTATGCTTACTTAAGAAATCTCTCTATGGTCTGAAACAATCTCCCAGACAATGGTATAAGAGGTTTGATTCTTTTGTCCTATCCCTTGGTTTTCTGAGGTCTAAGTATGATGCTTGTTTTTACTTTACTTGGAAAGAAAAATGTGGTATTTACATCTTATTATATGTGGATGACATGTTGATTATCTGTAACTCTCTATCTTTGATTGATAAGTTGAAAAATGCTTTGAAATCTGAGTTTGATATGACTGATTTAGGAAATGCTAGGAAAATCCTAGGTATGATAATTGATAGAGATAGAAATAATTGCATATTAAAGCTGCACCAGGAACCTTATTTGAAAAAGATAGTTTCAAAGTATGGTAGCTTAAATTGCAAAAATGTTCAGATTCCTTTGGCTGGTCACTTTGTTTTGTCTAAACAACTGTGCCCCAAGACTCAATCTGATATTTTGAAAATGGAAAATGTCCCTTACTCTAATGTTCTTGGTTCATTGATGTATGCTATGATTAGTACCAGACCTGACTTGTCTTTCTCTATATCATTGCTTAGTAGATTCATGTCTAATCCTGGATATGATCATTGGTTAGCACTTAAACATGTTTTGGCTTATGTGAATTCTACTTCTGATGTTGGTTTGATATATGGTAACCATAACTGTCCTTTTGAGCTTGTTGGCTATGTAGATTCAGATTTTGCAGGTTGTAGAGATTCTAGGAAATCTACTACTGCCTACTGTTTCACTTTGGGTAAAAGTTGTATATCTTGGAAATCACAACTTCAACCTTTAGTTGCTTTATCTACAACTGAATCAGAGTATGTAGCTATAACTGATTGTATAAAGGAGGCTATATGGTTACAAAATTTCTTGAAAGAGGTAAAATTGATAAAGTGTACCTCTACTATATATTCTGACAGTCAAAGTGCTATTCATTTAAGCAAGAATCCAGTCTATCATGAGAGAACTAAGCATATTGATGTTAAATATCATTTTATCAGAGATATAATTTCAAATAATGAAGTGAGATTGGAGAAAATCACTTCAGAACTTAACCCAGCTGATTTTGGTACTAAACTGGTGACTAACTGCAAGTTCAAACTTTGTTTGGATTTGTTGTGTATTGGTTAAGTGTTGTGCAGGTACTTTGGGCTATGAAGATTTTGACTGTGCCTCCTCTATCATCACTTGTGGGAAATGATGTAGCTGATCCTGCAATGGATTACACTTCAAGGTGGAGATGTGGGATATTGTGAAGTGTATAAAGACTTTTGACCAATTCAATGATTATGTGGACAAGGAGACTTTACACTTGGCGTATGACTTGGCTATACGGTGTCGTTTTACTTAAAAGAATGCGGAGCTATTATGGAGCGTTGATCTTATTTTATATGGACGGCTGAGATTAAGTCTCGAGGATGTCTCATATATATACCCTCTTCTCTCCTTAACCTCATTCATTCTTTCGTTCACGTTTTAGTTAAAACTCTCTCGCCTCTTTTACGAGACAAACTAGGGTTTGCTCCATAGTCTTGATCAATCTGTAATCTCTTGTAATAGTTAGTGTAATCTCTTGATTGTTCTTTGAATCGTGCTGATTCAAAGCTAGATATTCAGCGTAGTTGAGTATTGTTAGATTTGCTGGGTCTATTCATTAGGGTTGATTGATTCAAGTGTTTTCTGTAATCGTGAAGATTGTAATCGGTGATTAACAGTGGTGATAGTGGAAAGGCGCTCTCGAATCCGAGCCCAACGTGGATGTAGACTATTTTGTCGAACCACGATATATCCTGTGTTATTACTTTCTGTTCCTCTTTAATTCTTGTTTTAAACCTATTCAAAACTCAATCAAATACTCAACGTATTTACAACAATGTTGTTTGTGAACTTTACATACAACACTTCTCCTCATAGATCCAATAAATATAGAAGTTTTAACTATTACAACTAAGGTAAAAAGAACATACATAATATTCTACCATTCCTTCATTTCCTTTAATCCACTTCTCATAATTGCAATATATTAAAGCTCACGAGAGTAGAAAACAAATATTCTCAACTAATGTATTTCGACTAGGATTTTTTAGATTTTAAGAATAATGGGGTTTCCTACTAGGATTCTAAAGAATTATTTAAAATCGGGATGTCTTCAATCAATTGTTTAAAGAATTATTAGAAATCTAATTGTTTTCAATCAAAAGTTTTTAAAATATTTTAAAATTCTATGGTTTTATATAGTTTTTTTGACTCTTAAAAGTTATTAAATTTTGTAAGATTTTTAGGTTTAGTTATATATAAAAAATTACTCTACATATCTCAAATATCTCAAGTCAGAAGAAGAGATTTCATAAAATTTTCAGCAAAAAGTAAAAAACCCTTCAAACGACTGGTGGCGCATAGTAAAGAAACGATATTCGTTCGATTTTTTTTTCTTTCTTTTGTTTGATTCTTTTTCTTTTTTTAGTTCGATTTATTTGTTTTGATTTTGATTAGTCTTGTAATAGGTTTGTTTTTTTTAGTTGTGATAAATTGAATTAGATGTTAAGATAAATCGAATCAATTAAAAATACAAATTATATGGTGTTTACTTATATAGTAATTTTCTCAGATCTTGATAAGGCTTCAATTGAGCATGTGTTGATGCAGCTGCGTAAACTACCTTGGGATGAATGTGAATCATACCTTTCAAAGTGTTTTTTGAAAGTTAACAGGCTTCAGTTGATTCGTCTGTTATTTTTTTATAAGCTTTATCAGATTATTGTGTTTGGCCATGGGACATCAGAGCAACATACATTAAATCCCCCATAAGATTGTTTCAGAATCAAAATAGTTATAACATTACTCGAAACATGTGGACATTACTTTGATAGAGGTTCATCTAAGCGTAAGCTGGATCGTTTCTTAATCCATTTATGGAGATATATACTAAGCAAAGGTGCACTACCCTTGGATATCGAGTTTGACTTGCATGATATATTTGTTGATTTGCTTTCAAATATGATTCGATATTCAAGCATAAAAAAAGTTGATACAGATGTAATAGAGGTGGAGGAGCATGACCGTACAGTTTATATATTTTATTAACTATAATTGGAAGCTATTTATATATTTACCTTGACCAATACAACAAGAGTTTCATCTTTTTCTAACCATTTGTATTCCGGGTCGATATTTGTGGGCCCAGGTGGTGAAATTTCGCTAGGTCCTACATGCTTACGTTTGATATCGAATAATGAATTTGGATCAGAGGTTTGACCAGGAGATTGACTTTCAGTTAAAGGCTGTTCTTCTACATTAAGCATTAATGTATCTGCTTTAACTTGTTCTTCGCCTTCTTGGTTTTATTACACACTCAGTCTTCATTTTCACATCAGCTTGTTCTGAAACCCTAACGTTCATCTCACCATCATCGATGCTCTCAGTCTTAATCTCCACATCAGCTTGTTCTGAAACCATAACTTCCATCTTGACTTCATTCACACTTTCAATCTTTAGATTTCCCAAATCTTCCTCCATTTCAGAATCCACATTATTTCCATTCTTATTTAAAACTTCCTTATTTTCCACGAAACTTGTTGTGGGACCCGCTTGCGAACATTCGGAAAAAGGAAGTACTTCCATTTATCTCCTAGTAAAATCGTTGAAAATTAATAATTTAGATTAAAATTTAAAATTTAAAAAAAATATTAAAAATAATTTTAGAATCTAGAATTATATTAAGTGTTTTTTTTAGAAACACTAATTTAGTGTTTCTTTTAAAAATGTTTTTCAAGGTCTAAAATATATTTCTGTTAATTTACAGGTTATAAGATCATTAGACAATAATACAACATGCTAAATCAACATTTTAAGAGAACATCGTGCATAGACACACATACTACAACATGTATAAAAAGTAGAGCCGAACCGGCCCAAAATTTATAAGGGGCCTATTTGTTTTCTAATCTTAAAAGCCCATATATCATCCCAACTTTTTATTTATTAAACACTATTTTTTTCTTATCGTTACAGTTTTAACATTTAAATGAAAGACTTTTCTAATTCTTAAAAATTATTTTCGGTTTCTTTCTTGATTAAAACAATCATTATAGTTATTAATCGTATCTTTTATCTGCGTCTAATCTTCTAATATTTACTTTCAGTAATTTGTCTCTTTGCGTCTAGTAGTTTAATAACTCAAAACCAAACACTAAAATTTTAAAAAATATTTTAAAAATAAAACATATGTATGTATATATATATATATATATATATATATATATATATATATATATAGAAAAAAATGACAGGTTGGTTGGATAGAAATATGATGTATTTAACCAGTTGAGGTTAGATCACCTGACCACATCCTTGGTTATCTTTCTAAGAGGTATAGGTTCGAACCGTGTCAACGACACCGAATCAAAAAATGGCTCTCACATGTAACAAAAAGAAGAAAGAAATATGATGTATTTGGTTTTAAGGTACACTTTCGAACCCTTATAAATGATATTTTCTTGGCAAAATATTTTGATTTATTTTGCATCTTTTCTAAGATGTACTATAAATAATATGCAGAAAAAATCCCTAAAATATTACAAATATAGCTAAATTATTTTTTCAATTTTTCTATTAAACACGCCAAATTAAGATATGTAATTAAACATGTGAGTGTAGTTTCACAACTACACTTTTATAGTTGCACAACTACACTTTTGTACTTGGACCTGCAACCACAATATTGTAGTTGTAGTTCCAGTACAACTATTCGACAAAATCCGTCAGAGCTGGAAAAATAAAAACAATCAAAATAATTTGATAAAAAATCACAACAATATATTTTTATTTTATAATTGTAAAAAAACTCGCCGGAGTTGACCACCGTTGACCATGCATGGTCGCCCCAATTTTTTTTAAAAGAAAAAAAGTATCGTCGGAGTTGACCATTGACCGTCGTTGACTACCGGAGTTGACTGTCCAACAGTTACGGTAATGATAAAATAAATAATTAACTTATTAATTATAATAGTAAAACATAATAAACATGACTAGTAAATCAAATCATATTTAATGAAAATCAACACCTAAAATACAATTGAATACTTATATCCTTCTACGTCAATTGTTAGCAGCTAGTACAATTGCGAAAGTTTCTTTTGTTTTCATGTTCCAAATTATTAAGAATCTTATTTAAAACTGAAAAAATATTACAATTAATACATGAATCCAATTATAATCACCAAAAGGGTTTATGTTTTCATTTTTTTTCAATTATAAATTTGATTATAATATTTTATTCCATAAAAAAATTCTATTTATATTCAAATATTGGGACATAGGATACTAAAAGTATCTACAAAAAAGAGAGAGTAATTCAACATGAGCCTTTGTAAATAGTATTAGTTTAACAATCAATGATTATCTAGAATACAATAAAATGGAATTTATCGTGAAATAACAGTATAGAGGCAGTTTAAACAATTAAAGAATTTGAATCTTTTCACATACCTTATGAAATGAAACGACCATCGATCTAAGATGAGAAGATAAAGATGCACATTTCGACAAACTACGTCATAGAGATCTAAAAGAAGAGGAACAAGTTGATTCAATGAAATTAAGCACATAAATTACGTGAAAGTGTGATATGTGTTTAAAGATGGAGGCCACAAAAAGTTAGGGTTTGATAACAATAATGGGCTATATAATGTTATATAACAACTAGAAATATTTTATACTTAGTTTTTCAATTTTTTTAAATGAAATTAATATTTTTTTATAGTAAATGTACAATATTATTTTGAATATAATATTAAATAATTGTTTTTAATTGAATATATTATAGGATATATTATCGTGGAGGTCCATAATTTTTGAATTATTTCTCTATTTTCCCACCCATATTTCAAATTATTTAATTTAAGCCATCATATTTATAGTTCTTCTCCACCAGTAATCAAAATCTTGAAAATTGGATGGTAAACTTTAACGGTAATGTTCACATTTGAATTTTATCTTTCAAAATCTACAATTAAGGATAATTTTTATCTTTCATTTTTTCTAACTTTAAGACCACTCCCTAGTTATTCAAGAATTTACCTTTAGGTTATTCATTAATGTATAAATTACATGTCTCCAACTAAGATTAAATCATCACAAATAAGGAGATATCAGTAAGCTTCTCTTATTTGTACTTTAAACAATATTATTGGGATTCGACAGAAAAAAACTATATTATTAGGAGAATTAAACAGTATCATAATTAAAATAATTATATTTAATTTTTTAAAAACAATTGTACTGAATAAGTAAAAAATAGTTAGCCTCCATTGAATTTAAATTTTTTAAAATAAAAATCTAATTATTTTATTACTCGTATATAATTTGTCAATTTAATATTTCATTTTATCTATTTTTTATATGAACTTGTTTATAAACTATGCGATACGGAGTTGCACCAACAGGCGTCTTGAACGTCGTACGATATGCCCACAACGCATCATCTAATTTCATCAACCAATCCTTGCGTGGAACCAACTGTCTTCTCTAGAATGGATCCGATCTCTCGATTAGAGACCTCTAATATTTCTTCTACCCATCTACCAAATCTTTATTTATTCGGTTTCCTCTTTTATATCCTATTATATTTTTATTATTATGCAGCAAATTTTGTGCATCGATGGTATATTAGTGATTGTCTTTATTAGCCCATATCTTTTTTTTAATTTTTTTAATATTGGTCGATGCTCTTTCTCTTTCCTATTTATTTGCCCGCTTAGTATTCGTTATTGACCCTGATGGGCTTAACTAACCATGCAGACAATAAGGTAAAATATTATTCATCTGAAAGTAGCTTATAATCTCCCTGACAGGGTAGGATCCTAGGCAGATGTTAATAATTTGAGGGACAAACACCCTGCATGGTACCATAGGGCGAGTGTTACAAACTTGTACCTGATTGGGAATAAATCCAACAAGAACATATATAACAAATATTGCAAAAGAAAACTAATTGTACGCAACGGTGTATTACGTTTTCGTCACCTAATTTGTCATCATCCACTTCAAATCCCAAACCCTCAAATCAACTATAACAAAATGATTAACCCCTTGACAATTCTAGATTTTTCTTTGATATTGTTCAAATTCAATTTGGATATCCATTTCGTTTAGTATTCTAATTTATTAAAACAAGAGATGAGTAAGTTTAGAGAATTATCTTGTAATCGAGATTCCGTTAATCCTTCCTTGAAGACATTGGTTATTAATAAGTCCAATTAGACTTTCATTAAGCAGAGAGAAGAGGATCGGAGAAAGCAGGTCGCCTTGTCTAATACTTTGATGTGGACAAAATTTTTCGAGTTTTTGACCATTGACATTAATTTGAAAAGAGACCGACGAGATACAATTAAGGATCCAATCTCTCCATATTTTATATAAACCAAGGCTCTTGAGAGTTTCCAAAATAAAATTTCAGTTAACTTGATCATAGACTTTGACCATATCAATAGACGCACAGTGTTTCTTGGATTTTTCTTTTTATCTTTAAAAATAAGAAACTTATTAAGAGATAGAATATTTTCTTGGATACTTCTACCCTGTATGAAAGAGGATTGTGCTGGAGATATGATATCATTCATGAGCGTTGTAATCTGAGAGACAAAATCTTGGTGATAATTTTAGAGCTGAAGTTGATACACGCAACTTCAAATGTCATTACAACTTAGGAACTTTCAAGCATTAGGCCCAAGCTCTGGCCAGGGCTCTGTCTCTCAAGTGAGAGGTACAGGGTTCGAATCTTGCAGGCGACAGAAAGTTATTAAAGTTTGGAAAGTTCTCTCAAGTGAGAGGTACATGGTTCGAATCCCGCAGGCGGCAGAAAGTTATTAAAGTTTGGAAAGTTTCCAAGGTTCGAAATCCTCCCCAGAACATGGGCAACCTAGTTCTGAATTGCCTGGAGGTATGGTTGGGGAGGCAGTCATATCTCCCGGGGGACTAGTCGGGTGTAAGCCCGGGAACCCTCGTCATCAAAAAAAAAAACTTTATTTATCTTTTTACATATATATATCTTCTTGTTTACATACTATTACAATATATAATACAATTCACATAACGGTAATAAACCGTTCAACTATTCTACTTTCAAATACAAATCAATATTCTATTTCCGCCTAACTTAATATTTCCTAAACCTATTACAAAGTCATAACAAGGTATGAATAATTAAAAAAATAAGATTACTGAATTAATGTGCATTAAATCCGATTAAAATTTCTATTAACACAAGTTAATAGATCCCAAGTTTTTTCGAATAAATTTTGTTGTGATCAAAATCACATACTTCAAACGAAAATAAATAAATATTTTTACCCATGGATCTTGAAATTCCCTTTTAAAGACCCACCATGTTCTTTCTAGAAGCCTCAAATCAAATAAATGCTTAGACGGAATTCAGTTTGTGATCTGTTTGAAAATTTTGTTGAAACACATATGGAGCTTAAAAGATCAACATGGGGGATATACTCAAACGTTTTTACAAGTACATAGTAATATTTTCCCCAGAAGTGCCTTAAACTAAAAGAACTACGAAAAGAATTCACTTCCTTAGATCAAGTATTGTATACTTTTTAGAACCACATATATCAGTAGGCATCTAAAAACACTAACAAAATACTTTGTTCATTATATTATTTAAATAAAACCATATCACAAGCATCATAATTCACACATAACCACCGATTAACTAGTGGATTATTAGACAACATCATCGAATAGTTACTACGACAATACTAAGATGCTTATAAATTTCAAATCATAGAACATTTAACAATGCCACGATAAGCTAAACAATGTTCATGTAATATATGTATGTTATGTATGTTACGTATGTATCTTTAAGGTGTAAAAGATAACAATTGGTACTTAGAAACCATGTATTTTTGTATTATCCTTCTTTTCAATACCAGCCTGAAAAATAAATAAGGAAAGAGGAAAATTTAGTGAAATTGCAAAAACAAAGAATTGTAGTAAAAATTGCATTATTGGTCCCTCATTGTTTAACATATTGCACCCCCCACCCCGGCGGAGCAATGAAATTTAATTGGAGGTGTGGGTGGGCAATTGTCGCGATTTTTATTGAGTTAATTGCACTATAAGTCCCTATATTTTGTAAAATAAATTATATTTTTTAATGAATTACACTATAGGTAGTAATGATATTTGTCACCCTTTTTGTATCACCCTTTTATCACCTCCTACGTGTATGCCTACATGGACCAATGAATTGATTTCTCTATCCTATTTAATTTTTCTCTATCTTCTATTCAAGGAAATCAATACATATATATAGAAGGGTGATAAAAGGGTGACATGAAAAGGGGTGACATATATCATTACTCTTTATATTATACACAATAAGATATATTGATAAAAGATCAAGAGTTTAAATTTAACAAACCCTAATTATTTATTAACTTAAAAACATAAAGGACTTGACTTTTAGAGTTTTTGAGAAGTTTGTAGTAGTTTGGGAGTGTATATGAATATTCTCTAAACATTATGGGGCCACAAGCAATTTTGTAGGGGTAATATCAACATTTTTCAAAAATCAAGAGGCCTAGTGAAATTTATCAATGTTCTAGGAGTGGGGTAGGAGGATAAGCAATTTTGGGAGTAAAATTAGCATTTTTCAAACATCAGGAGCCAAGTGAAATATCACTATATTTTAGGGGGCTATAAGCAATTTTAAGGGGTAAAATCCACATTTATCATAAATCAGGGGCCAAGTGAATTCTCAAAACTTTAGTGGGCCAAAAGCAAAATTTTAGAGGTAAAATCAACTTTTTTTATCAAAATAATCTATGTTAATACTCAGTGGTTCCGTTTTAAATACAAAGTGATATTATTAACATTCAATAATTTTGTGTTAATACTCATTAATTAATTGTAACTTCTGTGATTTTTAAATACTTATTGATTTCTTGTTAAAATTTAGTGATTTTGTGTTAATACTCACTGATTTTAAATAATACTCATAGAATCTACCAAAAAAATCACCGAGTACTAAGAAAAAAACGTGTTAGGACTAATCAACCAAATTCAGTATGCCCAACAAAGTCATTAAGTAGTCAACAAAGTCACTGAGTAGTCAATAAAGTCAATGTGTGTGATAAAAAAAGTCACTGAGTACTCATCAAAATCACTGAGTAGTCAACAAAGTCATTGTTGATGCACAACCAAAACACTGAGTACTCTGTAAAAAATAACTGAGTATAATCGGCAATAACTCTAAGTATTATTTGAAAATCACTAAGTATAATTTGAAATCACTGAGTATTATTTAAAAACTAATGAATATTAACACAAAATTACTGAATATTATGCTAAAATCACTAAGTATTAATATAAAAAAATACTAATTATTAACATAAATGAAAATGGCTGCAAAAAGTGACAAGATCAAAGGTCATGCTTTTTGGAATACATGACTTAATGGACAGATATGGTACCATCAGAATACACGACTTAGTAGGCAAATATGGTTTGGACAAAACTCTACAATATTAAATTTGATCAAAATATATGCTACAATACTTTCTTTTTGCTAAAAATACAAGCTAAATCATAAGGAAAAATTTTATAGAAAAAGAAAATAATATAAAGAACGTTAATAAATTAAAGAAAAATGACAGATTTGGTTTTGATGTAGATCTGACATGGTTTCAATAGCTCAAGACCTTGATGAAAGCTCTTATCTGAGCTTAGTGACTCAATAACATATGCTCAATTACAGTGACTTGAGGAGCTCTCAAAACTTATATCTCGAAGGTATGGAGAATATTCAAGGTCACTAGAGTCCATGGCCGCACTCCACGCCTTTGTGCCGCTATATAGCCGCCCTGAAAACTCATTCTTGGGTGGTGGAGAGAGGAGAATATAAAGAAGGGTTTAGGGTTTTTAAGTGTGTTTATGTGTGGTTTAATATATATAGGAGTTATAAAAACATTTGAGGGTATAATGGGTACTATGTAAATAGCTATACAGGTTCAGTTTTATTAGTGACATTTTAGTATGCAGAGTAGATCGGTGAGGTGTGGTTGAGGCTTAAGGAGAGGCCTCCAAGACCCGTTGGGTAAAAATCTTATCCGACATTGATCTTATACAGTAAACCGCCTTTCACGTTTTTCTATATTTTCTCATCTAGTTATCAATTTTATAACAAAAATTATTATCATTATTTTTATTGAGTAATTAGTTAAAAGTATGCTATATAAACTTATATAATATTAAAAAAATAAGTTTTCTAGTATACATTATAACCATTATTGATTCAATATTAATCAAAATCAATATAAGTGAAGGATAATACTTCTTTATTACAAATAAAGTGTATATGCAACTATATGTATATAACGATTTGAAATAATAATATAATTAAAAAGTATTAGAAAATTCTATAATATTATATTAGTTTCATGTAAATTTTTAATAAATTATGAGTCTGTGACATATCTAACTTTTATTTAAATTAAAAATAAGATGTCATATAAATGAATAGTTTAATTTTTTTATCATCATCTTAAAGTGAAAATTCATATATCAAAAAATATACGGAAGAAATTATCTACAAATCTTCATGTAAATCAATTCTCATTACCCAACTTCATATGCCCTCCATTTATTATATTTCTCACTTTTCATGTCATCACCTAGCTTTGCATGATATTTCTTTATTTTTCGCGACACTGTTAATTTTTTATATTATTTTTACTTAAGACACAATTTAATTTTTTGCCCAAAATCTTCAAATTCTCAAAACATGCCTTGTAAATGATTTTTCTTTTGTAAGTTGCTTGTATCATATGGGTTATGGAGACATACTTTGTATTTAACTATTATGAGACTCCACTATGTCTATATAATAAGGAGTTAAGGTAGATATAACAACAGCTTTCTTCTACTTAGAGCTAAAATTATGTCAGGCTAAAAATATGTCATGGTATGGATTTATCCATTATATAGAAATTTAAAATTTTCTTAAATATCCTTACTATATATAGTATATTTAGGTTGCTAAAAAAATCCTAAAAATACTCGCTGATCCAATATTCCGGCCAATCCACTCAATTCCAAGCCCAATTCTTCTCACAATGTCACACACAAAATACCATCGCCATGAAATCACCATCAATCTTATTTACCACGCCCCTCTCTTAGTCAACCTCTATCTCTCTCCATATAATTCTTTGGTGGTTCTTCTCTACCATCAAACACAAATATATATACCATCCAAAATCACCAAGACGGATGTCTTTAACAGATATGGGTGTTATTGTTGTTCGCGAGAAAGAATATCAAGTTTAACGTCATCTGACAAAGGAGGTGATGTTTGATGTCTTAGACGGATATAGGTGTTATTGTTGTTGAGTTGTGAATAATTCTCCAAAAAATATAGTCATTTCCATTGCTACCCAAGATTTTATTTGTATATCACTAATTAAACCAAATTGCTCTAAAGTGTGCGATCAAATAGTCGAGAGACAAAAGAAGTTAACAACTCTAATCAATCTCACACTCTCTTATAAATATTGGTTCCAGAAGAATGGAGTTTTGAAAAAAGAGTTGTCGATTGATTCTATTAATTAATTGGATTCTCTTCTAGGTTAGACAATTCAGTAATTTCAACAAGGTGTAAAGGAATTCTGGATTTTGATTCATCAACGGGTAACCATAGGATGATTAATTTTTGCAGAAATAATAAGACAATAATAATAGATAGTATAGCAGGTCCAGTATGCTCACATGGACAGTTTTGCTAAGCATCACCTGTCCAAGATCTCCATGTTTAGGAGTTGAAGAATTACTATAAACACATGGTGTCAGAAAATCATTATTTCTCTAAACTTTCCAAATATGTATAAGATTACTATGCTTACCTTAAAAAATATTGGCCAACTGCATTTTACTGTCGATAATTTTTTTATGGAATATGATGTTAACTCCAAAAAGTATACATGTTTAGCTCTTCTGTAAATTCTGTTTTTGGTTTTCAGACTTATTGAAAAAAGATAAGTGGTTTTGTGGTTATTTGATCAGAAGAAGAGATCGTAATATAGATTTGAGTAGGATTTACTACACAATTGGTCCCTAAGTTGTTATAAAGATCCAACTATGCATGTGTTCAATTGATAGCAGATATACCATGTGTTATTTCAAAAAATTGCACAATTGGTCCCTGCTACGTTGATGTATAACACAAAGGTATATTTGACATATTTTGAAGCATAAGGGTAAATTTGGCTAATTTATAACACATGGACCACTGGTACCCTTTGGAGTAAAAGAATTGTAAGGGAAAGTAATTGAGCATGATCAAGGGGGACACTCACATTTATCAAGCTATGTGATTTGAATAGGTTCAATGATTCTCTATGGAGTTGAAATGATTCCAGTTTTTAAAAGAGACCCTAAACTTTGTATGAATGTTGTTTGTGAACTTTACATACAACACTTATCTCCTCATAAATCCAATAAACATAGAAGGGTTTGGCTTGCTCGATTTATCAATGTATGAAAGTACAAACTATATTTTTAATTTTAGATTAAATACACTTATACCCCCTGTACTATGACATGTTTGACAAATTACATTTTTAAAGTGTGTCCCTTTACTCCCGTACTAAATATTTGTGCCAGAATACCCATGTTGACGGTTTTTGTCCCTTTTCTTCGTTAAGTGTGAATATACGGTGTATAGATGGTCAATACCAAATATTGTCAGGGGTAAACATGCAAATTTAATGAATACTTGGGGGGTAATTAGGCATTTTTAAGATATAGAAACACTTACTTAAGAGAGAAAATGGACGGAAACTTTCAACAAGGGTATCCTAGGACAGAATATTTGTAATGGGACACGTTTTAGGAAGTATGGGGTAAGTTGAAAATTGCATCATAGTACAGGGTCGAATAGCGTATTTACTCTTTATTTCATTTTAGTTTAGTTTGTGATTGAAAACCAAATTGTTTTTGTAATTAGTGGCGGACCTAGAATTTTAGTTCGAGGGGGGCTAATTTTAGTTTAGTTCCATAAAATAATTGCTTCTAAGTTTAGTTCGAGGGGGGTTAATTTTAGTTTCAATCTATGAAAAAATTGCTATTACCAAGACTTGAACCTTAAATGCTCAACTTATGTCACCTTTGGTTTACCACTAGACCTACACAGTTATTTGTTTGTTTTGAACACTGAATATTACTTAATGCGTAAGGGAGCCAATTAATTTTTTCGAAAAAAATTGCACATACTTTGTTAAAAATCTTGGTTGTCCGGGTGGGCTTGATCCCTCCGTGGACCCACATAAGTCTGCCACTAGTTGTAATGTTGCATGGGTACAACTCTGTCTAAGTATTTGAATAATGATGATCCAGGAAAGTGGTCAGTTTCGGAAGTTCTAGAAATAGATCTTGAGATGCTGCAAATCTCTAAAAGATCTGGATCGATTATTACGAACAACTTTTTGAAATATACCAAAAAGAAGTTGGATCCTTTATTTTCTATCTAAGTAAAAAAAAGAATATTCTAAGTATGCTCTTTAAATGGTAAAGTTAATATCATCACTTTCTTCTACCATATAAAACCTTTTTCACCTTTTTCACCAGTTTCAAGAAGTTTTAACTACTACAACTAAGGTAAAAAAGAGCATACATAATATTCTACCATTCCTTCATTTCTCTTAATCCACTTCTCAATATTGTAATATATTAAAGCTCACGAGAGTAGAAAACAAATATTCTCAACTAATGTATTTCAACTAGGATTTTTTAGATTTTAAGAGTAAAGGGGTTTTCAACTAAGTTTCTAAAGAATATTTTAAAATAGGGATGTCTTCAATCAGTAGACTAAAGAATCATTAAAAATTCAATCAAGAGTTTTTAAAATACTTTGAAAATTTATGGTTTTATAAAGTCTTTTGACTCTTAAAAGTTATTAGACTTTGTAGGATTCTTGGTTTTAGTTATATATAAAAAACTACTCTACAAATCTCAAGTCAGAAGAAGAGATTTCATAAATACGCAGTGATTTTGTTTTAAATACAAAGTGATTTTTATTAACATTCAATGATTTTGTGTTAATACTCATTAATTAGTTGTAACTTCTGCGATTTTAAAATACTCAATGATTTCTAGTTAATATTCGGTGATTTTGTGTTAATACTCAGTGCTTTTAAATAATACTCAAAGAATCTACCAACAAAATCACTGAGTACTTAGCAAAAAACGTATTAGGACTAATTAACCAAATTCAACATGCCCAACAAAATCATTAAGTAGTCAACAAAGTCACTGAGTAGTCACCAAAGTCAATGTGTATGATCAACAAAGTCACTGAGTACTCATCAAAATCACCGAGTAGTCAACAAAGTCATTGTTGATGCACAACCAAAACATTGAGTACTTACTAAGAAATCACTGAGTATAATTGGTAATAACTCTAAGTATTATTTAAAAATCACCAAGTATAATTTGAAATCACTGAGCATTATTTAAAAATTATTGAATATTAACACAAAATCACTGAATATTATGCTAAAATCATTGAGTATAACATAAAAAATACTAATTATTAACACAAATGAAAATGGCTGCAAAAAGTGACAGGGGATCAAAGGTCATGCTATTTGGAATACATGACTTAGTGGACACATACGATAGCATCAATACACGACTTTGTAGGCAAATATGGTTTGTAAAAAACTTTACAATATTAAATTTGATCAAAATATATGCTACAACACTTTCTTTTAGCTATGTTTTTGAAAGAAAAATACAAGCTAAATCATAAGGAAAAAATGTATAGGAAAAGAAAAATAAAATAAAGAACTTTAATAAATTATAGAAAAATGACAGATTTGGCTTCGATATAGATCTGACATGGTTTCAATAGCTCAAGACCTTGACGGAAGCTCTGATTTGAGCTCAGTGACTCAATTACAGAAGAAACGAAGTTTCATATGGAGCTCTCAAAACTCATGTCTCGAAGTTTCGGAGGAGAGTCAAGGACACTGGAGTCCAGGCTACACTCCACGCCTCTATGCCGCTATATAGCCGCCCTGAAAACTCATTCTTGGGTGGTGAAGGTGGAGAGAGGAGAGTATAAAAAAGGGTTTAGGGTTTTAAAGTGTCTTTATGTGTGGTTTAATATATATAGGAGTAATAAAAATATTTGTAGGTATAATGGGTACTTAGTGACCTTTAGTATGCAGAGTAGATAGGTGATGTGTGGTTGAATCTTAAGGAGGGACCTCTAAGACCCGTTGGGTAAAAATTTCATCCGACATTGATCTTATAGGAAAAATCACCTTACACGTTTTTCTATATTTTCTCATCTTGCTATCAATTTTATAAGAAAAAAATCATTATCATTATTTTTATTGAGTAATTAGTTAAAAATATGCTATATAAACTTATATAATATTAAAAAAATAAGTTTTCTAGTATACATTTGACCATTATTGATTCAATACTAATCAATAAACATGTATGATAATACTTATTACAAATAAAATTATATTTAGATTTGTATATATATGCAACTATATGTATAACGGTTTGAAATAATAATATAAGTAAAATGTATTAGAGAATTGTATAATATTATATTAGTTTCACGTAAAATTTTAATACATTATAAGTTTGTGACATATCTAACTTTTATTTAAATTAAAAATGAGATGTCATGTAAATGAGTAGTTCAATTTTTTATCATCATCTTATAAGTAAAAATTCACATATCAAAAAATATACCGAAAAAATTATCTACAAGTTTTCATGTAAATCAATTCTCATTACTCAACTTCATATGCCCTCCATTGATTAATTCCATCAGCTAGCTTAACATAATATTTTTTTATTTTTTGCGTTATATTATTTCTACTAGAGGTACTAACTTAAATATTTGCTCAAAACCTTCAAATTCTCAAAACATGCCTTGTAGATGATTTTGCTTGTATCGGTTATGGAGATAAACTATGCTCCACTATATCTATATAATAAGGAGTTAAAGGGGATATAACAACGTCTATTTTTTTTTTGGGTTAAAATTATGTCATCCTAAAAATATGTCATAATATACATTTATCTACTATAAAAAAAATCTTAAATATTCTAACTATATATAGATTGCTAAAAAATAAAAATACTCTCTGGTCCAATATTTCGACCAACCCACTCAATTCCAAGCCCAATTCTCCTCCCAACGTCACAAAAAAAAACCATCGCCATTAAATCACCATCAATCTTATTTACCACACCCCTCTCTTAGTCAACCTCTATCTCTCTCCATATAATTCTTTGGTGGTTCTTCTCTACCATCAAACACAAATATATATACCATTCAAAATCACCAAGACGGATGTCTTTAACGTGTTAGACGGATATAGGTGTTATTGTTGTTGAATTATGAATAGTTGTCCAAAGAATATAGTCCTTTCCATTGCTACCCAAGATTTTATTTGTATATCACTAATTAAACAAAGTTTCTTAAAAGTGTGCGATCAAATAGTCGAGAGACAAATCACAAAAGAAGTTAACAACTCTACTTAATCAATCTCACACTCTCTTATAAATATTGGTTCCTAAAGAATGGAGTTTTGAAAAAAAGAGTTGTCGATTGATTCTGTTAATTAAATGGATTCTCTTCTAGGTTAGACAATTCAGTAATTTCAACAAGGTGTAAAGGCATTCTGGATTTCGATTCATCAACGGGTAACCATAGGATGATTAATTCTTGCAGAAATAATAAGACAATAATAATAGATAGTATAGCAGGTTCAGTATGCTCACATGGACAGTTTGGCTAAGTATCACCTGTCCAAGATCTCCATGTTTAGGAGTTGGAGAATTACAATAAACACATGGTGTCAGAAAATCATTATTTCTCTAAATTTTCCAAATATGTGTAAGATTACTATGCTTACCTCACAAAATATTGGCCAACTGCATTTTACCGTCAATAATTTTTTTATGGAATATGATGTTCACTCCAAAAAGTATACATGTCTAGCTCTTCTGTAAATTCTGTTTTTAGTTTTCAGACTTATTGAAAAAAGATAAGTGGTTTTGTGTTTATTTGATCAGAAGAAGAGATTGTAATATAGATTTGAGTAGGATTTACTGCACAAATGGGTCCTTAAGTTGTTAGAAACATCCAACTATACATGTGTTCAATTGATAGCAGATATACCATGTGTTATTTCAAAAGATTGCATAATTGGTCCCTACTATGTTGATGTATTACACAAAGGTATATTTGAGCTTATAAAAAATAACAGACGAATCAATTGGAAGAGTTTCATCTTTTTCTAACCATTTGTATTCTGGGTCGTTATTTGTGGGCCCAGGTGGTGAAATTTTGCTAGGTCCTACATGCTCAAGTTCGATATCGAGTAATGAATTTGGATCAGAGGTTTGACCAGGAGATTGACTTTCAATTAAGGGCTGTTCTTCTACATTAAGCATTAATGTATCTGCTTTAACTTGTTCTTCGCCTTCTTGGTTCTATTACACACTCAGTCTTCATTTTCACATCAGCTTGTTCTGAAACCCTAACGTTCATCTCACCATCATCGATGCTCTCAGTCTTAATCTCCACATCAGCTTGTTCTGAAACCCTAACTTCCATCTTGACTTCATTCAAACTTTCAATCTTTAGATTTCCCAAATCTTCCTCCATTTCAGAATCCACATTATTTCCCATTGACGTCCCTAGTTGCAATTGAAATTATTGGAGACGATAAGTTATGTTGTAGATCTCGGTTCTGCGGTCTAGGCGGTCGGCCGATGCTGTTTAGGCAGGATTATACAGGATTTAAGTAGGATTACACGGTTTCGAATGACGGTGAGTAATTATGTATATTTAATAATCTACATATAGTAATTATAACAATTTTAATATTTAAGTTATAAAATTCATCTCACAAGATTACTGTAAATATAAAAATACTTAATTTTAAGTTATAATATAAATTCAAGCATTTTCGGGAATAAGAATAATATAAAAGGGTAAGGCAACTATTTTTTGTCATTGATGGTGTCTAGGCGGCTATCTTTTTCCATTAATCGGTGCTAGGTGGGGTAGACGCCTCTTCCACGACGACTAAGGTGCTAGACGAAAACGCCTTGCATTTTTACTAGACGTAAGAGGGAAAGTTGACGTCTAGGCGGCGCTAGACGGCGATTTTTTACAGCATAGATGATAAGTCACCGAGGCCCGATGGATTCTTGACAAAAAATATTATAAAAACATGGACGATAATAAATAACTCAATGTGTGCAGCGGTTAAATAATTTTTCGCTTTGGAGGATTAGGATGAAGAAGGCTTCACTTGGGTTCGATAGGTAAATCATGCTTATATTTGGGGTAAAAGCTCTTGGAAATGGGTTGTACACAAGAAGGATTCTTCTTCAATCAGTAGAATTTTCTATTTGCGCGATCAGATACGAGTTGGTTATAACAATAATATTCAAGCCAACGATATGCTTAACAAATGGCATGGAGAGTGCAATTAAATCGGAGGACACGACTTATGAGTTCTTCCAATCTAAAGCAATAAAAATACCTCGGGTAACCCTTATATGAAGCTTTTATACTACACTGAATTACTCGTTTATTGTTTGACTTTGCAATAGGGGTCATCTTAACATGATGGGCATGTTAACATTTTTGGAAATTTACCTGATGTGTTGATGTGTGCTATTTTCCCTTTTTCTGTTTTTCTTCTCTTTTAGTATACTGATATTTTTCTTTTGCTTGTCTCTGGTCTTTTCATTATTTTATGCAGATACATTTTTCCGCAGGTTCCTGAAGATCATAACAAAAAAGAGTTTTTTTTTTTTTTCTGCTATGGTTTCTCATTTAATTGTTTTGCTTCTTACAAATTAAGGAATGGACCAGTATTATTGGAACTTAGAAATTCAGGGTGGAGCTCACTTGCTCACCTTGAAAATTTGTGACAGCCTTGCCTGACTTGCCAAGTTGCCATCACAGACCCGACCAGCTGGAATTGATAAAGAACTCAACTACACTCAGATGAAACTTGCTCGAATGAAAGTCATATATTCTGCCTCCGCACAAATACTTTGGGTCAATAAGAGCATGCTGATTTGTAGTTCCTGATGTGACCAAAACTTTTAATTTTTAAAGGGACCTCACTTTGGATTTTTTCTACTGTTAACAAAGAGAATTATTTCTATCTACTTTGTCAAGAGCCTAGGATTTCTTCGTTTTCGGCGTTTTGTGTTACGAGATAGACAAGTATTGCCTACTAATTTGTTTTATTCTTGGGCATTTTAGTAACTTGATAGTCTCTGAACTGGTCGTTAATTGACCATTGCGAACTTGTTGGTAGTCTTTGTGATTCACCTGAGTATACTCAATGTTCTTGTAACCTTTTGACCCGATTTATTTTATAATTTTTATGGAAAAAAAATGGTTTTACGCATTGCTTCTGAATTCCGACATTGAAGTATTACTCATATGTGGACTCTAGTTAGAGGTTGGCAAAACAAGCCTGGTTAATGAATCAAACTTGACAGTGGAATTTTAAGAAAACAAATCAGAAGTCATTCAGGTATGAATAAATTAAAAAAATAAGATTACTGAATAATGTCCATTAAATCCGATTAAAATTTCTATTAACACAAATTAATAGATCCCAAGTTTTTTCGAGTGAATTTTGTTGTGATCAAAATCACAAACTTCAAACGAAAATAAATAGATATTTTTACCCATGGATTTTGAAATTCCCTTTTAAAACCCACCTTGTTCTTACTAGAAGCCTCAAATCAAATAAATGCTTACACAGAATTCAGTTTGTGATCTTTTGAAAATTTTGTTGAAACACATATGGAGCTTAAAAGATCAACATGGGGGATTCACTCAAACGTTTTTACATGTACATAGTAATATCAAAAAAAAAAAGTAATGTACACTTTTTAGAATCACATATATAAGTAGGCATCTAAAAACATTAATAAAATACTTTGTTCATTATATCATTTAAAACAAAAACAATATCACAAGCATCATAACTCGCACATAACCACTGATTAACACTGATTAACAAGTGAATTAATAGACAACATCATCAAATAGTTACTACGACAATACTAAGATACTTATAAAAAAAATTGGACAAGAATGCTTATAAATTACAAATCATAGAACATGTAACAATGCCACGAGAAGCTAAATAATGTTCATGTAATATATGTATGTTATGTATGTATCTTTAAGGTGTAAAAGAAAATAATTGGTACGTACTTAGAAACCATGCATTTTTATATTATCCTTCTTCTCAATACCAGCCTGAAAAATAAATAAGGAAAGAGGAAAATTTAGTGAAATTGCAAAAACAAAGAATTGTAGTGAAAATTGCATTATTGATCCCCCATTGTTTAACATATTGCACCTAAGCCCCTTACCCCCCCCCCCCGGGAAGGGGGAGGGGGACGGAGGGTGTGGGTGGGCAATTGTCGCGGTTTTCATTGAGTTAATTGCACTATAAGTCCCTATATTTTGGGGGGGGGGGAATGCACCATAGGCCTCTCTATATAGGGGTGAAAATCGGAAGGAACGGATCAGAAAAAGGGTCTTTCGGAAAAATTCTAATTTTTTCAAGAATAGAATTTTTCCATTCCAATTCCTATCCAATTTTTCGGAACTGGGAAAAACAATTCCGAATTCGGAATTTCGGAATTTACCGGAAATTCGGAAATTTTGGTTCGGAAATTGTGGAACTAAGGGTTATAAATCGAAAAAATAGTTTAAAACTTACACGAACAGTAACAATAGTTAAAAACTAAGCTTATAAAACTTACACGAAGAGTAACATTAGTCAAAAACTAAAATTACATGAAGTAACAAAGTAACATTAGTTAAAAAAACAATGCTAAATCACTGTTACTTTTCCAATTACATGAAAAAAAATAGAGATAATTACACCTAGGGTCTTGACCACACCCCCCCTCTTCAAGATGGGGACCCGGCCTAGAGCCTCTTATTACTAAAGACCTCAGAAACTTTTTAACACATAAACCCCAAAACCCCAATTACTAAACTACCCCTCTTTTGTTTTTCTATACCTATATATATTAATTTCCATTTCTAGTTCCATTCACATTCTAAATTCAATACCTCATCTCCTCTCTCCTCTCTCCTCTCTCCTCTCTCCTCTCAACCACCACCGACACCACCTAAATAGCCTCCACCACCGACACCACCTAAATAGCCTCCACAACCGCCGAAATGGCCACCGCCGAGCAATCCTTCCTCTGCCTAAAGCTCCGGCCAACTCTCCTTCACCACTGCCACAGCAGGTATGCAGATCGAAGCCGTTCAAAGCCAGCTCCACCACCTCACTGCAACTCCGGCGCGAGATCTGGTCGCGCCACCTCACTGCAACTCCGGCGCGAGTTCTGGTGGTGACGAGAGATTCCTGCTTCTTCTTCTTTGATCCTAGCTGCAGATCTCGAAACTTGCTGTTTTTCTTCCTGTGTTGTTCGTTTGGTGGCGGCGAGGTTCGCGTGTATGGTGTTGACGAGCAGGGTTTCTTCCGGTGGTGTTCGTTTGGTGGCGGCGAGGTTCGCGTGTATGGTGTTGACGAGCAGGGGGAGCAGATGGGTGCTGCTGTCTTCCAGTGGTGTTCGAAGCTTTAGCTGCAGATCTCGGTGCTGCGAGTTCTTCCAGCAAAACAGCACCTCCGTGAGAAGCCCTTCATGGCAGTGACAGTGAAGCTCATTTCGTGACAGTGACAGTGAAGCTCCGGCGAGTAGTGTTTTTTTTTTTTTTCTCGCGTACACAGTACGCTGTTTGTTGTTTTTTTTTTTTTCAGATCTGGTTTGACCAGATTTGGTCAAACTTGTAACTAGTTTAGGTTTTTTTTTATTTATTTGTTGTAAATGTGTTATATATTTTGAATAAAATGGTATTTATACATTAATTTTAATAGAGTATTCATTTAAATTCAAAGAGTACTCTTAATATTTCATAGAGTACTCCGACTATTTAATAGAGTACTCCGACTATTTTTATAGAGTATTTATTTAATTCTCGGAGTACTCCGCAAATTCAGTGAGTACTCAGCAAAATTCTCGGAGTACTCTATACTTTTCTCGGAGTACTCTATACTTTTCTCGGAGTACTCTATGTTTTTTCCGGTGACCGGTGACCGGTGACTGGTGGTCGGAGGTCGGTTGTCGGTGGTGGAGGTCGGTGGTTGGAGGTTGGTGGTCGGTGGTCGGAGGTCGGTGGTAGGTGGTAGGAGGTTGGAGGTAGGTGGATAGTGGTAGGTAGAGGAGAGAGAAAGAATGACATCACACATTTTTGTCTTTTAGTGATAGTAAGGGTAGGAAAGACAATTGTCAAAATTCAGGTCACTAAGAAGAATGCCATTTAAAAAACTACTCTATAGAGAAGACAATTTGTCTCCAAGACCCTATATATAATTCACCCAAAAAAATATTGCAAAAAAGTCTCAGAAAATGATCCTGCAATTTTGTTCCAAAGATGTATTGCCTTCGAACCTCAAAAGGATCCTGCGATTTCCTATAAGTTGTTAGAAAAAGTGTGAAAATGATGTTGTATAAATTATTAGACAAAATGTGAAAACACTGATTCAACATTCTGAAAAGAAGATCACACTAGGCATTTTTAGATTGTCTTTGTTTCGACCATAAGAATCATTGAAACAGTTAAGGATGTTAAAGTAGTTAACAACATCAACAAGTTTACGGGCAATTTCAGTGATATGCAATTTGTTGGCAAAGGCATAAATTTGTTCATATGTTGAAGGTTTCGTTCAGACATTATCGATAACACAAGGAAGAAGAAAGCTAATTGTTCAACCTATTTAGGAGAAACTTAAGATTTTTTTTTTGGATTATATAAGTATACTTTGAAAAAGTTTTGGAAATATAAGTGGACAGTGGATACGGAAGTCAAGTTGATTGTCAAGTTCCAAAAAATTTCAAGGACCAAAGAAACATGTAATCAATTTTCATGTTATAAATACTCCATACAATATTATTTTGAAATATAATTTATTATTAGGAGATATAATTCGACAATAGAATCGGATCGAAAATATAATTCGGAAATAAAACCGGATCGGAAAACCCGGAAATTTATATTTAGTTCCAATTCCGATCCGATTTTATTGGAAAAATCGGAAATCGGAACTTCGAAATTTCGGAACCTTAAAAATCTGTCCTGAAATCGGAATTTTCGGATCGGAAAAGTTGGAAATCGGAAATTTCAGATCCGATTTCCACCCCTATCTCTATATGATGCAAAATAAGTTATACTTTTTAATGAATTACGCTATAGGACTTTTATATTATACCCAACAAGATATATTGATCAAAGATCGAGAGTTTAAAATTAAAAAAATTAGGTTATTTATTAACTTAAAAACATAAATGACTTGACTTTTAGAGTTTTTGAGAAGTTTGTAGTAGTTTGGGGGTGTACATAAATTTTCTCAGAACTTTAGGTGGCCACGAGCAATTTTGTAGGGTTAATATCAACATTTTTCAAAAATCAAGAAGCCTAGTGAAATTTATCTATGTTTTAGGGGTGGATAAGCAATTTTGGGAGTAAAATTAGCATTTTCCAAAATCAGGGGCCAAGTGAAATATCTCTATATTTTAGGGGGCCATAAGCAATGTTTAGGGGTAAAATTTGCATTTATCATAAATCGGGGGCAAGTGTAAATTTTTAAAACTTTAGGGGGCCAAAAGCAATATTTTTAGAGGTAAAATCAACTTTTTTTATCAAGGTAATCTATGTTAATACTTAGTGATTTTGCATTATTACTGTGTGATTTGTGTTAATAGTCAGTGATTTTGTGTTAATACTCATTAATCAACTGTAACTTCTGTGGTTTCGAAATACTCAGTGATTTTGTTTTAAATACAAAGTGATTTTTATTAACATTCAATGATTTTGTGTTAATACTCATTAATTAGTTGTAACTTCTGCGATTTTCAAATACCAGTGATTTCTTGTTAATATTCAGTGATTTTGTGTTAATACTCAGTGATTTTAAATAATACTCAGAGAATCTACCAACAAAATCACTGAGTACTCAGCAAAAAACGTGTTAGGACTAATTAACCAGATTGAGTATGCCCAAAAAAATCATTAAGTAGTCAACAAAGTCACCGAGTAGTCAACAAAGTCAATGTGTGTGATCAACAAAGTCACTGATTACTCATCAAAATCACCGAGTAGTTAACAAAGTCATTGTTGATGCACAACCAAAACATTGAGTACTCAGTAAGAAATCACTGAGTATAATTGGTAATAACTCTAAGTATTATTTGAATCACTAAGTATAATTTGAAATCACTGAGTATTATTTAAAAATTATTGAATATAAACACAAAATCACTAAATATTATGCTAAAATCACTGAGTATTAACATAAAAAATACTAATAATTAATAGAAATGAAAATGGATGCAAAAAGTGACAGGAGATCAAAGGCCATGCTATTTGGAATACATGACTTAGTGGACACATATGGTAGCATCAGAATACACAACTTAGTAGGCAAATATGGTTTGTACAAAACTTTACAATATTAAATTCGATCAAAATATATGCTACAACACTTTCTTATAGCTATGTTTGTGAAAGAAAAATACAAGCTAAATCATAAGGAAAAAATGTATAGGAGAAGAAAAAAAAAATAAAGAACTTTGATATATTATAGAAAAATGACAGATTTGGTTTCGATGTAGATCTGACATGGTTTCAATAGCTCAAGAGCATGATGGAAGACCTGATTCGAGCCCCGTGACTCAATTACAGGTGCAACGAAGTTTCATATAGAGCTCTCAAAACTCATGTCTCGAAGTTATGGAGGAGATTCAAGGTCACTGGAGTCCATGTCCACACTCCACGCATCTGTGCCGCAATATAGCCGCCCTGAAAACTCATTTTTGGGTGGTGAAGGTGGAGAGAGGAGAGTATAAAGAAGGATTTAGGGGTTTTAAGTGTCTTTATGTGTGGTTTAGGGCCCGTTTGGAAGTGCTTATTTTAGAGTAAAAAAGCGCTTTTAGAATAAAATTCATAATTTAAAAAAATTATTAAAAATAATTTTGAAATCTAAAATTATTTTAAGTGCTTTTTCTAAGAAGCACCTATTTGGTGCTTCTCATAAAAGTGCTTGTCAAATTAAAAAAAAACTCTTAAAATGCTAAAAGCACTTTTAAGTGCTTCTCCAAAAAAGCACTTCCAAACGGGCACTTAATATATATAGGAGAATAAAAACATTTGTGGGTAAAATGGGTACTATGTAAAAAGCTATACAGTGTTGAGTTTTATTAGTGACCTTTTAGTATGCAGAGTAGATAGGTGAGGTGTGATTGAATCTTAAGGAGTGGCCTCCAAGGCCCGTTGGGTAAAAATCTCATCCGACGTTGATCTTATAGAAAAAACCACCTTTCACGTTTTTCTATATTATCTCATCTTGCTATCAATTTTATAAAAAAAAAAAATCATTATCATTATTTTTATTAAGTAATTAGTTAAAAAGACGCTATATAAACTTATATAATATTAAAAAAAATAAGTTTTCTAGTTTACATTATAACCATTATCGATTCAATACCAATCAATAAACATGTATGATAATATTTATTTACAAATAAAATTATATTTAGATTTGTATATATATGCAACTATATGTATAACGGTTTGAAATAATAATATAACTAAAATGTATTAGAGAATTGTATAATATTACATTAGTTTTATGTAAATTTTTAATAAATTATAAATTTGTAACATATCTAACTTTTATTTAAATTAAAAATGAGATATCATATAAATGAATAGTTTAATTTTGTATCATCATCTTATAGGTGAAAATTCACATATCAAAAATATATCGAAGAAATTATCTACAAATCTTCATGTAAATCAATTTTCATTACTCAACTTCATATGTCCTCCATTATATTATTCAATTTTCATTCCATCACCTAGTTTAACATAATTTTTTTTATGACACTATTAATTTTTATTATTATTTCTATTAAAAGCACAACTTAAATATTTACTCAAAATCTTCAAATTCTCAAAACATGTCTTGTAGATGATTTCCTTTTTTAGAAACTGGGTGCATCATTTAGGTTATGGAGACATACCTTATATTTACCTATTATGATACTCCGCTATATCTATATAATAAAGAGTTAAGTGGATATAAGGGATGGCGTTTTTTTAGTTTGGGATAAAATTATTTCAAGCTAAAAATATGTCAAAACTGATGGCATTATAAAAAAAATTAAAATTTTTTTAAATTTTTTCTAAAATATCCTTACTATAATTAGTATATATAGTATATATAAATTGCTAAAAAGTAAATCCTAAAAATACTCTCGGGTCCAATATTTCGGCCAACCCACTCAATTCCAAGCCCAATTCTCCTCCCAACGTCACACACAAAAAACCATCGCCACTAAATCACCATCAATCTTATTTACCACGCCCCTCTCTTAGTCAGCCTCTATCTCTCTCCATATAAATCTTTAACGGATATGGGTGTTATTGTTGTTGAGTTGTGAATAATTCTCCAAAAAATATAGTCATTTCCATTGCTACCCAAAGATTTTATTTGTATATTACTAATTGAACCAAATTGCTCTAAAGTGTTGATCAAATGGTCGAGAGACAAAAGAAGTTAACAACTCTACTTAATCAATCTCACACTCTCTTATAAATATTGGTTCCAGTAGAATGGAGTTTCGAAAAAGGATTTATCGATTGATTCTGGTAATTAATTATATTTTCTTCTGGGTTAGACAATTCAGTAATTTCAACAAGGTGTAAAAGCATTCTGGATTTTGATTCATCAACGGGTAACCATGATGATTAGTTATTGCAGAAATAAAGGAGAAGGAGCTGATATAGGTGTTATTATGGTAAGTATTGGAAGTGTGAACTTCTCGAGCTGGAGAGAAAAACTGACAACATGCTTTAAAATGAAAATTGTTATTCTTTCTTTTCAATATAACCATCCCACCATAATATAAGACAATAATAATAGATAGTATAGCAGGTTCAGTATGCTCACATGGACAGTTTGGCTAAGTATCACCTGTCCAAGATCTCCATGTTTAGGAGTTGGAGAATTACAATAAACACATGGTGTCAAAAAATCATTATTTCTCTGAATTTTTCAAATATGTGTAAGATTACTATTTTTACCTCACAAAAATATTGGCAAACTGCATTTTATTGTCGATAATTTTTTTATGGAATATGATGTTCACTCCATAAATTATGTTTAGTTCTTCTGTAAATTCTGTTTTTGGTTTTCAGACTTATTGAAAAAAGATAAGTGGTTTTGTAATTATTTGATCAGAAGAAGAGATCGTAATATAGATTTAAGTAGGATTTACTGCACAATTGGTCCCTAAGTTGTTAGAAACATTCAACTATACATGTGTTTAATTGATATCAGATATACCATGTGTTATTTCAAAAGATTGCACAACTGGTCCCTGCTATGTTGATGTATAACCCAAAGGTATATTTGACATCTTTTGAAGCGTAGGGGTACATTTGGCTAATTTATAACATACTGGTACCCTTTGGAGTAAACGAATTGTAAGGGAAAGTAATTGAGCATATGATCAAGGGACACTCACATTTATCAAGCTATGTGATCTGAATAGGGTCAATGAATCTTTATGGAGTTGATATGATTCCAGTGTTTATAAAAGACCCTAAACTTTGTATGAATGTTTTTTGTGAACTTTACATACAACACTTCTCCACATAGATCCAATAAATATAGAAGTTTTAACTACTATAACTAAGGTAAAAAGAACATACATAATATTCTACCATTCCTTCATTTCCCTTAATTCACTTCTCACAATCGCAATATATTAAAACTCATGAGAGTAGAAAACAAATATGCTCAACTAATGTATTTCAACTAGGATTTTTTTTTTAAATTTTAAGAGTAACGAGGTTTCAATTAGGATTCTAAAGAATCATTCAAAATCCAGATGTCTTCAATCAGCCGTCTAAAGAATCATTAAAAATTTGACTATTTTCAATCAAGAATTTTTAAAATACTTTAAAATCTTATGGTTTTATAAAATTTTTGGACTTTTAAAAATTATTAGACTTTATAGAATTTTTGGATTTAGTTATATATAAAAAACTACTCTACAAATCTCAAGTCAAAAGAAGATTTCATAAGGTTTTCACCAAAAAGTAAAAAAAAGCCTCTAAGTGACTAGTGGCGCACAGTAAAGAAACGCTATTCGTTCGATTTTTTTCTTTCGTTCAGACTTTGATTTTTTTTTCTTTTTCTTTCTTTTGTTTGATTTTTTTTCTTTTTTTAATTTAATTTATTTGTTTTGATTTTGAATAGTCCTGTGATAAATTTGTTTTTTTTGTTTTAGATGTGATAAATTGAATTAGATGTTAAAGATAAATTGAATCAATTAAAAACACAAACTATATAGAGTTTACTTATAATAATTTTCTCAGATCTTGATAAGGCTTCAATTGAACATGTGTTGATGCAGCTGGGTAAACTACCTTTGGATGAATGTGAATCATACCTTTTAAAGTGTTTTTTGAAAGTTAACAGGCTTCAATTGATTCGTCTGTTATTTTTTTATAAGCTTTATCAGATTATTGTGTTTGGCCATGGGACATCAGAGCAACATACATTAAATCCCCATAAGATTGTTTCATAATCAAAATAGTTATAACATTACTCGAAACATGTGGACATTATTTTGATAGAGGTTCGTGTAAGCGAAAGCTGGATCATTTCTTAATCCATTTCTGGAGATATATACTAAGAAAAGGTGCCCTACCCTTGGATATCGAGTTTGACTTGCATGATATATTTGTTGAGTTGCTTTCAAATATGATTCGATATTCAAGCATAAAAAAAGTTGATACAGATGTAATAGACGTGGAGGAGCATGACCGTACAGTTTATATATTTTTTAACTATAATTGGAAGCTATTTATTTATTTACCTTGACCAATACAACAAGAGTTTCATCTTTTTCTAACCATTTGTATTCCGGGTCGATATTTGTGGGCCCAGGTGGTGAAATTTCGCTAGGTCCTACATGCTCACGTTCGATATCGAATAATGAATTTGGATCAGAGGTTTGACCAGGAGATTGACTTTCGATTAAAGGCTGTTCTTCTACATTAAGTATTAATGTATCTGCTTTAACTTGTTCTTCGCCTTCTTGGTTCTATTACACACTCAGTCTTCATTTTCACATCAGCTTGTTCTGAAACCCTAACGTTCATCTCACCATCATCGATGCTCTCAGTCTTAATCTCCACATCAGCTTGTTCTGAAACCCTAACTTCCATCTTGACTTCATTCACACTTTCAATCTTTAGATTTCCCAAATCTTCCTCCATTTCAGAATCCATATTATTTCCATTCTCATTTAAAACTTCCTTATTTTCCACGAAACTTGTTATGGGACCCGCTTGCGAACATTCGGAGAAAGGAAGTACTTCCATTTATCTCCTACTAAAACTGTTGAAAATTAATAATTTAGATTAAAATTTTAAATTTCAAAAACAATATAAAAAATAATTTTAGAATCGAGAATTATATTAAGTGTTTTTTTAGAAACACTAATTTAATTTTTTTTTTTAAAAATATTTTTCAATGTCTAAAATATATTTTTGTTAATTCACAGGTTATAAAATCATTAGACAATAATACAACATGCTAAAAGTACATTTTAAGAGGACATTGTGCATAGACACACATACTACAATATGTATAAAAAACATAGGGGTAAAGTGTAACCAGAGCTACACACCGGCCCAAAATTTATAAGGGCCTATTTGTTTTTTAATCTTAAAAGCCCATATATCACCCCAGTTTTTTATTTATTAAATACTATCTTTTTCTTATAGTTAGTTACAGTCTCCAACATTTAAATGAAAGAATTTTCTAATTCTTAAAAATTATTGTCGGTTTCTTTCTTGATTAAAACAATCATTAAAGTTATTAATCGTATCTTTTATCTGCGTCTAATTTTCTAATATTTGCTTTCAGTAATTTGTCTCTTTGTGTCTATCTAGTAGTTTAATAACTCAAAATCAAACACTAAAATTTTAAAAAACATTTTGGAAATGAAACATATATATATATATATATACAGAAAAAAAATGACAAGTTGATTGGATAGAAATATGATGTATTTAACCAGTTGGGGTTAGATCAGGTGGGCACAGCCTTGGTTATCTTTCTAAGCGGTATAGATTCGAACTGTGTCAACAACACCGAATAAAAAAATGGCTCTCACATGTAACAAAAAAAAAAAAGAAATATGATGTATTTGGTTTTAAGGTACACTTTCGAACCCTTATAAATGATATTTTCTTGGCCAAATATTTTAATTTATTTTTCATCTTTTCTAAGATGTACTATAAATAATATGCAGAAAAAATCCCTAAAAAATTACAAATATAGTTAAATTCTATATTTCAATTTTTCTATTAAACACGTCAAATTAAGATATGTAATTAAACATGTGAGTGTAGTTTCACAACTACACTTTTGTACTTGAACCTGCAACCACAATATTGTAGTTGTAGTTCCAGTACAGCTATTCGACAAAATCCGTCGGAGCTGGAAAAATAAGAACAATCAAAATAATTCAAAAAAGAGTAATGATATATGTCACCCCTTTTCATATCACCTTTTTATCACCCTTCTATATATATGTATTGATTTCCTTAAATAGAAGATAGAGAAAAATTAAATAGGATAGAGAAATCCATTCATTGGTACATGTAGGCATACACGTAGGAGGTGATAAAAGGGTGATACAAAAAGGGTGACAAATATCATTACTCTTCAAAAAAAATCACAATAATATATTTTTATTTTATAATTGTAAAAAAAACTCGTCGGAGTTGACCACCGTTGACCACCGGAGTTTATGGGTGGTCGCCCCAATTTTTTTTTAAAAGAAAAAAAGTATCGTCGGAATTGACCATTGACTGACGTTGACTACCAGAGTTGACTGTCCAACAGTTACGGTAATGATAAAATAAATAATTAACTTATTAATTATAATAGTAAAACATAATAAACATGACTACTAAATCAAATCATATTTAATGAAAATCAACACCTAAATTACAATTGAATACTTAAATCGTTCTACGTCAATTGTTAGCAGCTAGTACACTTGCGAAAGTTTCTTTGGTTTTCATGTTCCAAAAGAATCTGATTTAAAACTGAAAAAATATTTCAATTAATATGTGAATCCAATTATAATCACCAAATGGGTTTATGTTTTCA
Source organism: Nemophila menziesii (assembly GCA_029959085.1). NCBI lineage: Eukaryota > Viridiplantae > Streptophyta > Magnoliopsida > Boraginales > Hydrophyllaceae > Nemophila > Nemophila menziesii. The sequence continues at coordinate 44,138,691 of JARWIR010000004.1, read as the reverse complement.
TTTTGTTTTTCAATTATAAATTTGATTATAATATTTTATTCCATAAAAAGTTTCTATTTATATTCGAATATTGGGACATAACAAAAAAGAGAGAATAATTCAACATGAGCCTTTGTAAATAATATTAGTTTAACAGTCAATGATTAACTAGAATGCAATAAAATAGAATTTATCGTGAAATAACTGTATAGAGGCAGTTTAAATAATTAAAAATCAGATCTTTTCACAAATTACCTTATGAAATGAAATGACCATCGATCTAAGATGAGAAGATAAAGATGCACATTTCGACAAACTACGCCATAGAGATCTAAGGGAAGAGGAACAAGTTGATTCAATGAAATTAAGCACATAAATTATGTGAAAGTGTGATATGTGTTTAAAGATGGAGGCGACGCAAAGTTAGGGTTTAATAACAATAATGGGCTATATAATGTTATATAACAACTAGAAATATTTTATACTTAGTTTTTCAATTTTTTTGTTAAATGAAATTAATATTTTTTATAGTAAATGTACAATATTATTTTTAATATAATATTAAATAATTGTTTTTAATTGAATATATTATAAGATATATCATCGTGGAGGACCATAATTTTTGAATTATTTTTTCATTTTCCCGCCCATATTTCAAATTATTTAATTTAAGACATCATATTTATACTTTTTCTCCACCAGTAATCAAAATATTAAAAATTGAATGGTAAACTTTAAGGGTAATGTTCACATTTGAATTTTATCTTTCAAAATCTACAATTAAGGATAATTTTTATCTTTCATTTTTTCTAACTTTAGACCACTCCCTAGTTATTCAAGAATTTACCTTTAGGTTATTCATTAATGTATAAATTACATGTCTCCAACTAAGATTAAATCATCACAAATAGGGAGATATCAGTAAACGTCTCTTATTTGTACTTTAAACAATATTATTGGGATTCGACAGAAAAAACTATATTATTAGGAGAATTAAACAGTATCATAATTAGAATAATTATATTTAATTTTTTTAAAACAATTGTACTGAAAAAGTAAAAAATAGTTACCTCCATTGAATTTAAATTTTTTTAAATAAAAATCTAATTAAATTTTATTACTCATATATAATTTGTCAATTTAATATTTCATTTTATCTATTTTTTTATACGAACTTGTTTATAAACTATGCGATACGGAGATGCACCAACATGCGTCTTGAACGCCGTACGATATGCCCACAACACATCATCTAATTTCATTGACCAATCCTTGCGTGTGGAACCAACTGTCTTCTCTAGAATGGATTTGATCTCTCGATTAAAGACCTCTAATATTTCTTCTACCCATCTACCAAATCTTTATTTATTCGGTTTCCTCTTTTATATCCTATTATATTTTTATTATTATGCAGCAAATTTCGTGCATCGATGGTATATTAGTGATTTTCTTTTATTAGCACATATCTTTTTTTTTTAATATTGATCGATGCTCTTTCTCTTTCCTATTTATATGCCCGCGTAGTATTCGTTATTGACCCTGACGGGCTTAACTAACCATGCAGCCAATGAGGTAAAATATTATTCATCTGAAAGTAGCTTATAATCACCCTGGCGGGGTAGGTTCCTAGGCAGATATTAATGATTTGAGGGACAAACACCCTACATGATACCGTAGGGCGAGTGTTACAAACTTGTACCTGATTTGGGAATAAACCCAACAAAAACATATATAACAAATATTGCAAAAGAAAACTAATTGTACGCAACAGTGTATTACGTTTTCATAACCTAATTTCTCATCATCCACTTCAAATCCCAAATCCTCAAATCAACTATAACAAAATGATTAACCCCTTGACAATTCTACATTTTTCTTTGATATTGTTCAAATTCAATTTGGATATCCATTTCGTTTAGTATTCTAATTTATTAAAACAAGAGATGAGTAAGTTTTGAGAATTATATTGTAATCGAGATTCCGTTAATCCTTCCTTCAAGACATTGGTTATTAATAAGTCCAATTAGACTTTCAGTAAGTAGAGAGATGAGAATCGAAGAAAACAGGTCGCCTTGTCTAATACCTTGAGGTGGACAGAATTTTTTAAGTTTTTGACCATTGACTTTAATTTGAAAAGAGACCGACGAGATACAATTAAGGATCCAATCTCTCCATATTTTATATAAACCAAGGCTCTTGAGAGTTTCCAAAAGAAAATTTCAGTTAACTTGATCATAGACTTTGACCATATCAATAGATGCATAGTGTTTCCTGGATTTTTCTTTTTATCTTTAAAAATAAGAAACTTATTAAGAGATCAGAATATTTTCTTGGATACTTCTACCCTTTATGAAAGAGGATTGTGCTGGAGATATGATATCATTCATGAGCGTCGTAATCTGAAAGTTCCTAAGTTGTAATGACATTTGAAGTTGCGTGTTAAGAGAGCTCGGATCGAATCGGTATCACCTTTTTAAAATAAAACAAATAAACTAACACGACCCTCGTAAACTGACTAAGCATCTTTTCTAAGAATATATGTGAGTTTAGATGATTCCATAATAAAACATAATAAAACATGTATAAGGATACTCATCATTATATGCTCGGGACAAAGTAGGATTTCTTTTAGAGGTAACAAGAGTTCTTTTAGAAAATAGGTTATCTGTTACAAGAGTACTTCGCTATAATGTGTTGTGCTAGCTGGTGGCGGCCACCTCTCAGCTAACAAATTTTGAATGATATCTAGTCTAACAATATGTCCAGAAGTGTTCACTTTTATCTGTTTAGAGAATTATACAAATAGGATAATATCCAGATAAAATATTACTCTCTCCGTCCCAAAAATAATGTCCAACTTACTAAATATGGTGTCTTAAAAATATTGTCCACTTAGTATATCAAGACATTTTTTTCTAAATTTTTTCTTTATTACCCTTATTAAAAAATTAAAATTTATATTTCTAATGCATATTTAAAATATCAAGATACTTTATGAGGGATAAATTTGTAATGGTGTATTCAATTAATAGGTTTTTTAATTTGTGTGAAAAACTAATTGGACATTATTTTTTCGGACGGAGGGAGTATAATTCATTAAAATCTTTTTAAAATCCATTTAAAAACTATCATAACAATATGTCAAACTCTAAAAAAATAAAAGTAATCTTTTAAAATCTAAATAGAATTAAAACAATCACTGAACTTTACAAAGTCAATGACTTTTAAGAACTCTAATAAATTCTTTCAAAATCCAGATTGATGACACCCCCTATATCAGACTGAAACAAGTGAGTTGATCCATCGAGATAGTAATACAGTCATCAGAGTGAGTCTTACTTTATATTAATAAATAACCATTTAATAATTCAATGTTTGCTCTAATTTTGTATTGCCAGATCATCAGCAAGTGGGGCCCAAACGAGTAACTAACTAAGGCAAAGATTGGATATTATAACCATATATGTTCATTATATGATTTAAAACAAAAATCATATCATCACAAGCATCATAATTCGCGCATAACCACCGATAAACAAGTGGATTAATATATAACATCATAACTACGACAATACTAAGATGCTTAAGAATCTCAAAGCATCGAACATTTAACAATATATGTATATTTAAAGTGTAAAAGATAATAATTGGTAAAGCCACATTTGTAACTTAGAAACCATGCATTTTGATATTATCCTTCTTCTCAATATCAGCCTGAAAAACAAACAAGAAAGAGGAAAATATAGTGAAATTGCAAAAACTAAGAATTGTAGTGAAAAATTCATTATTGATCCCCCATTGTTTATTATATTGCACCCAAGCCCCCAAGCGGAGACATTATTATTAGGGGTTGAAGACGGCCAGTTGTTGTAATTTTTTTGAATTAATTGCACCGTGGGTCCCTGCATTTTTCAATAAATACACTATAGATCCATATATCATACAAAATGAGATATATTGAATAAAGATCAAGACTTTAAATTTAACAAATTAGGGTTATGTTTAGAGTTTTCGAGAAGTTTGGGGGGAAGTGAATTTTCTCAAAACTTTTAATAACCATAAGCAATTTTTAGGGGTAAAAAAAATCAAAGATCAGGGGACCAAGTGAAACTTCTCAAATATCCAGGGAGGCCATAATTAACTTTTTTAGGGGTAAAATCAACATTTTTCAAAAATCAAGGGGGCACGAAATCCCATTTCAGCGAAAACACGTCATAAGAAGTAAAGTATCCAAAACTATACTGGACATACAACTTTTTTTAACATTTGGGACTAAATTAAAGTGACGTGAAAAATATAAGGACTATAAAATGAAATTTGCTTTACAACTATATATATATATATATATATATATATATATATATATATATATATATATATATATATATATATATATATATATATATATATATGTATATATATAGGGGTTATTGCTCAAAACATTCTCATTAAGCTCTCTAATAATCTTTGTGTGCCTCTCTCTCTCTCTCTCTCTCTCTCTCTCTCTCTCTCTCTCTCTCTCTCTCTCTCTCTCTCTCTCTCTCTCTCTCTCTCTCTCTCTCTCTCTCTATATATATATATATATATATATATATCTCTATATATATATATATATATATATATATATATATACCGACTCTCTTCTCATTGTGCTCAATCTCTCTCTATTTCTATTGTGCAATACATTCTCTCTATGTCTTGCACTCTCCCCTTCTTTCACGATTTGATTCTTCTAATCTATTCTAACACATTTTGGCTGCAATTGATTTTATAACGCACACGTGTATGTATCTCTTCTAATCTCTCGTTTTTTATTTCATTTTGTTGTGATTTTTGTTTTGCAGGTTTGTTTTTAGCTTATAATACATACACACATGTATGTATTGATGATTTTATGAGCATTTTAATTCAAGCTTCTTCCTAATTTTTCAATTTCAAGCCAAATACTCAATTTTCAAGGTTTTTCTCTTTTAATTTTTTGTTTGATTATATAATGATTTCGTTTGATCATATACAGTATTTGTGTTTTTCTTCCTTTTTTTGTTTGATTTAATAGTTTATGCATGTTCTTATGTTTTTTATTTTGTTTTTTCTGTATTTTTTGTATGTATGTGTAGTATATGCTTCTATTTGTTGATATTTTGCTTGAATGTTATTGAATTATGTGTTTAAGTTGCATTGATTTGAGTATAGTTTGTGTTTGCAGCTATTATGCTCTGCATCGAATTCTTAAGAAATGGAATTTCATGTTTGTAACATGAAATTCTTTGTTTCTTAACAATTTTTTTTCTCTTTCCAACTTGTTGATTGTTTATGTGATCATATTCTACTACTCAAGTTATCACTTATTTCTGCAAATGGTTATGGTTGTCGTTAGGTTCGGTTCTCAACGTTCTATGCGTTTGTTTGATTTTTTCCCGAGTCACAATTCTGTTTTCGATTTCGTGTTGTCTAAATGGTCTTCCTTGCTCTTAAGTTCCATGCATTTAGTGTATTCAGTGGGAGATGACGTTAACTGTTTGTTGAACAACGAAGAAAACTTTTCCAACATGTAGTTTTTGGTTAGAGAGTCAACTTTGCAACGTATGAATTTCAGTATGAATCTAAGATGATAAGTTGTGGACATTGTCACACACGAGGAACTCATAATGCTAAAACTTGTCAAGTTACTTTTATGATGTTTCTTTTATATTTATGAATTTTCTAAGGCAATTAGATTTATAACGAATCTTTAATATTCACGAGTTTAACATTTTTTACATTTCTATTGTTATACTTTATATCCTTTTTGTCTATATATTATGTTGTTTTTCATTCCTTTTTTTTTAGTATAGGTTTCGAGCTGGGTAGCTTAACTTGTTAGTGTTCATGTAAACAAAATTTCATGTTTCAAACATGGAATGTCATGTTTCAAACATAATTTCTATTTTTGAAACTACAATTTTTCTAGATTTTGACTACTTTTACGTAACTTGTTGACCTTTACTCTTCACTTGAACTTTGAATGTATAAGAAATAATAGCCACACAATTGTGTCATTGTTTCTGATTTGTTTGTTAGACGCAAAACATGTTGCAGTTAGTATCGAAACCTTTGTTGGATAATGCATATTCAAATCAATAGCATAATATCATTTTCCTTAACAATTAGTTTCTATCACAATCATAATAAACCTTAAAAATTTCAATTTTAATTAAATCATTCATAATGCTTACAAAATTGGGCTTCCTTCATTCATTTGGGGGCAATCAAGTTCTTTTATTTATGATTGGGTTGGGTTCTCGAAATTAGGTACCACTTCTAAATAGTTGAATACCTTTTCTCCATTTTTCTTGCTTTTTCCGGATAAGGTATCATCTATACATGTTGTTGCCGACTTGTAGTGCTTCTATCTGAATTTTTTGTAGTGTTTCCTTGTATTTCCTTCTATCTGAATAATAATTAAAATATATTAGAACATTCTATAATATTATATTATTTTCACGTAAATTTTAAGTAAGTTATGAGTTTGTGACATATCTAATTTTTATTTGAATTAAAAATAAGATGTCATATTAATAAGTAGTTTGATTTTTTATCATATCCTATAAGTGAAAATTCACATGTTAAAAAATAAACTACAGATATTCTCTACAAATCTTCATGTACATCAAATCTCTTTACTCAACTTCATAAGCCCTCCATTGATTACATTTCTCAATTTTCATTCCATCACTTAGCTTAACAGAATATTTATATATTTTTTGCGTCACTATTAATTTTTAATATTATTTCTACTAAGGGAAAAACTTAAATTTTTGCCAAAGTCTTCAAATTCTCAAGACATGCTTTGCAGATGATTGCCCTTTTGTAAAAAAAATGTTATTACCTCCACGGGTCGATTCAAGTAATAGATAAATATAAGGGATTTAGTTCTAAGGGTCTGCTAAGTATTAGTCTAGTGTATAAAATAAATAAGCAGAGGTGCAATAATATAAATTAACTAAAAGCTTAACTGAAAGTAGATAATGAAAGTAAAGATGTGAACGCAAATATGAGAGGTGTACTTGAGTCTCGCAAGGGATCCACCTAAATTCATACAATTAATGCTTCCTTTTGAGGGCTAAATCGATATTTGTGTACTAGTCGAGACTCTAATATCTCCTGACCCCGCCAGGGTGGAATTAGGAGCTATCCTATGGTATCACAAACCCCGTCAGGGTGATTATACCTACTTTCGGATGTTGAAGTCTTTTACCCAATTGGTTGCGTGGTTAGTCAAGCACGTCAAGATCATTTACGAACACCACGCGTCTATTACTTAGGTTTGTAATTAAACCCCACGTCAAGGTGATCACCGCCACTAGTGAATAGCCCAATTACTTAACCCTATTTCTAATTTATTAGAATAAAAATAGTAAAATAAACTCACGATAATAGTCAATACAAAATACCCAACTTAAATTAAATCAAATAATTCCAAATTAGGAAAAAACATCAATTGCATAAATTAGGGCTTAACCCATTATTGCGATTCTCAAACACTGCATGTTTAGCTCATATTCAAATGAAAATAAATAAATGAATAAAAAGCATTCATGTTCCTAAACTACATATATAAAATAAACCTAATAAAAGATTGGATTGAGTTGTTATTGGAGAAAAGTGAATTATCTAGCTCTTACTCTCTCTTATGCCTTTTTGCTCTTTTAGAAAATAATGAAACATACTAAAAAATGAGGTCTAAAGAGCTATTTATACTATGGAAATTCGGATTGGACTTTTATCTCATTTAATTAAATGATTAAATGCCCAAGTCCAAATTCTAATTTTCGTATCTGTAGTACACACTTCAGTAAAACAGATGTAACTTTTGACTTGCTGGTCCAAATCACATGATTTTTCTTCTCAAATTTCACTTACTCAGAGGCGCAACTTTCTCATTTGAACCATCAGAACTGAATTTGTACCGTTTAGGCTCGAAATGAGCCTGAAGTGACGACTTTCCAGATTCATATGCTTCCCTTCATCTTTCTAAGTGGTACCTTTCGCTCTTTTGACACCTCCTTTTGATCTAAAACTTTAAATTCCACTTCTTCTCCTCATCTTGGTGCTCCCTAGACAATGTACCTAGAACTTCATACTAAAACGAACGAATAACACACAAAAACTTTAAAAATGCAAATAATATAATTCTAAGGGGAGAAAGTACAATATAGTCATTTAAGCTCAAAAATCTATCTAATAAGCTAATTCCTACCTAAAATGATGTCTCCTAAGATCATATATTTATCACAACAAGAAAGACATCAGTTGCCAACAAGAAAGATCATATATAATTAGCAAAAACTATGAGTATTATTTGAAAATCACAGAGTATAATTTGAAATCACGAGGTATTATTTGATATCACTGAATATTACGCTAAAATTACTGAGTATTAACATAAAAAATACTCATTATTAACAAAATTTAAAATTGTTGCAAAAAGCGACAAGAGATCAGTGTTTGTATTATGGTTTTATTACCATTTAAGTCATAAAACCAACAATAATAGCCCTCCAGCATCTTTACTTTAATAATCCCCATAAAAGTCATCTAAAAGATAATTATACCAAATATACCCCTTTTATAATTTAATATAAAAGTTAATAATTTTATAAATCAGATCAAACCAAACCCAAAGCTTCTTTCCATAAGTCGATCAAACCCAAAACTTCTTCTTCCTGCAGCCCCGTCACCACCGCCACCACCACCACCACCACCACCACTAACAAACTAGATAGCTCCTCTTTCGGTATATATTATTAATTATTGCTATACTACTCTCCTTTACTGCTCACTCCAAAAGCAAAAGATTCTCACGCGCATCACTTCTCATAGGTAAAAGGCTTCAAACGGTCATAAAATCGCCATTGCAGGCTTAAATTAATTCTGAAGAATTGTAGTAGAAGTGAAGAGAATAGGTTAAAAAGTAATTTAATTTCTGACAGTTACCTTAATTTGGGTTCTTCCGAGCCGGGTTGATGATGGTAGTTCCGAGTGGCGAGCGGTTTTATTGTGCAGAGGTTTGGTGGGAAGGTGAGTGAGAAGAGATTTCTTATTCTTTTTTGTTTCAGTGCTTTAATCTTATTATTACTATTAATATCGTAATTATATCTGCAACTTCGAGACTTTTGCTGTTGTTTTCAACAAGTAAGTTTAATTTTTTTTGCAATTGATTCATTATGTTCAATTTTTCTTGTTACAATTTTAATGTGTTATTTGGTGGGAAAAATCCCACCAAACTACATAATGTGTTATTCATATTAGCTGTTATACTTATTGGATGAAACAGGATTCTACTCTCTAGGATTACATGCTCTTGGAATTCATGTTTGTCAAGCCACAGGACAAGAACTGGTATTATCCACTGATTGTAAATAAATTTGTATTGCCATTTTATTCTAAGTTTAATTTATTTTATGATGTCAAGGTAGATGGATACTTCATCAAGGAAGATGAGGTTAATGTGGCCAGCTTTCATCCTTTAGCAGGAGGTGGTCTTGTTTATGGTACCACTCAATTTTGTTTATAGGAAATGGGAAAAGGCTGCAATAGCTGGAGTATCATTAGTAGCTGAAGCTGCTGAGCAGTTAGAACGAACAAATATCAATAAAGAGGGCCCACTTTGTAAGTTATTTTTATAATGCATCATTCATCAGTAAATATGTACTATCAATTTTTACGTGTTTTACAGTTACGGAGCATGCTAAAGAAGATGTAAATCCATTATTTAACGAGGATAATAATATACAATGTTCTGGAAAACTCAAGCTTCAGTTATTTCCAATCGATGAATCAACTCGAAAAGCCTTGGAAATGGTATATTTGAAGTTTTTTTTAATGTATTAAACAATTTAGTTTTTTAATTATATTATTACAGGACAATCATAATCCACATTTAGTACTAACTTTAAGTACTCGTAAGAAAATTTCATCAGTTATGGAACATTTTTATCGAAAATGGGGAAACTCAAGTATAGCTAATGATGAGCTAATGCTTTTTCCTTATAATACACATAAGGAAAATCTTGTGGGGTCCTTAAAATGGTCAAAGGAATGTAATATTAACGCTTCATACTATGTGTTTACTTTAGTTGGATCTCCTCCAATTTTTCTGTCTCATGTCCTTTTTTCAGTTATCTTTCATTTAAGCACATTTTGGGGTAAAATAGTAACTTTTTTTACACAATATAGGTATGGTGTGTATAGAATTATATAGTATAATTACTCAATTTTGTTTTGTTGAATTGAATTGTAAAATAATAATAATATGTATGTGTTTGTTTGTACAGGTTGGAGCAAAAGATCACCAACGTTTTCAAGCTTCATATTCAACTATCTTTATTGGCTACTTTAACTTGCTACAGACTTATTTTATCTATATAAACGCAAACTCGGGCTTAATCTAAGTTTTTTCTTTTATTATTATTTCTTGACAAGTTTCTCGAGTAAAAATTTATATCTTGTAGTTCAAATATTCCATTGACTAGTAGAGTTTTAGTTTTCATAAAACCAAAAGGGTATAAAGCAGAGTTGTCATTAGATTAGAACAGTATGAAGGAATTTGGTAGTTTAATTTTGAATGAATGAAAGATATTAATGTGAAACCAATCTTAAAAGGTGATTGGTGAAGTTTAATGCTGATCGAATAATTTTTGTTTTTTATTTATAGTTTTTGCTCTTGGCCTTAGTCATGTTTTGGTTTTTGTACGTTAAAAAACCTCTATATCTATAATATAGTCAAAATGATAATTGGATTAACAAAAAATGATATGCCTGACATTTATGTTTATAGTCAAAATGTTAAGTAATTAGATTAACAAAGAATGATATGAACATTTATGTTTATAGTCAATTAAAAAAAATGATATGCACCTACTATTTCAAAAATAATTTGATAAAAACAACAAAATATATTTAGGTAAAATTTTTGTCTACTAAAAAACATAAACCCCTAATTATAATTTGGTGGGATTTTTCCTACTAAATAACAACATAAAAATTTGGTGGGAAAAAAAAAATTTGCTGGAAAAATTTGGTGGGAAAAAAAAATTTGGCCGGAAAAATTTGGTGGGAAAAAAAGTTGGCCGGAAAAATTTGGCGGGAAAAAAAGTTGGCCGGAAAAATTTGGCGGGAAAAAAAATTGACCGGAAAAGTTGGTCAGAATTTTTTTGGTGGGAAAATTTAGTTTGGTGGGAATATTTAGTCAAGGGTATTATTGTCTAATTATATTTTTTACATTAGACATGACTTTTATGGGCAATATCACCTCCCTCTAGGGTGGTATTGGTAATTGCCTCTTGTATTATTTGGAATACATGACTTAGTGGCCACATGTGGTAGCGGCTGAATACATGACTTAGTGGGGAAATATGGTTTCGACGAAACTTTGCAATATTTAATATAATCAATATATGTGCTACAACACCTTATTTTAGATACATTTGTGAGAGAAACATCAGACTAAATGGTAGGAATAAAATAAAAAAAATAAAAAAAGTAAAGAACTTTTAAAATTATAGAAAAAGGGCAGGTTTGGCTTCGATGTAGATCTAACATGTTTTCAACAAGCCGAGACCTTGATGGTAGTTCTAATCCAAGCTCAGTGACTCCATTACAGATGCATAAAATTTTTAAATAGAGCTTTCAAAACTCATATCACGCCTTTGTGCGACAATTTAGCCACCCTGAAAATTCATTATTAGTAGGTGGAGGTGGGAGAGAGGGGAGAGTATAAAGAGTGGTTTAGGGGTTTTACATGTGTTTATGTGTGGTTTAATATCTATAGGAGTTATAAAAATATTTGAGGGTATAATGAATACTATATAAATATCTATATAGTTTTAAATTTTATTAGTGGCCTTTAGTAAGAGGAGTGGATAGGTGAGGTGTGGTTAGGTCTTAAGGAGGGGTCTCCAAGACCCGTTGGGTTATCCGACAATGATCTTATAGAAAAAATCATCTTTCACGTTTTTTGATATTTTCTCATCTTATTATCAGTTTTATAACAAATATTATTATAATAATTTTAGTAAGTAATTATGTAGAAATATACTATATAAATTAAATAATATCAAAAAATAATTTTTCCGTATATAATATAACCATTATTGATTCAATACCAATCGATATATGTGGATCATAATACTTTTTTATTATAAATAAAACCATATTAAAATTTAGATTTGTATTTATATGCAATTTTTTTTTTTTTTTTTCAGGAGTATTTATATGCAATTATATGTATAGCGATTTGAAATAATGATATGATTAAAATGTCTTAGAAAATTATATTATATTATATAAGTTTCACGTAAGTTTGTGATATGTTATAAGTTTGTGACATATCTAATTTTTATTTAAATAAAAATGAGATGTCATATTATTGAATAGTTGAATTTTTTATCATCGTCTTATAAGTAAAATTTCACATGTTAAAAAATATGCCGAAAATAATCTCTAGAAATCTTCATGTACATCATCAAGTCTCTTACTCAACTTCATAGGCCATCCATTGATTGTATCACCTATATTAACAAAAACTCCTTTATTTTTTGCAAAACTATTAATTTATAATATCATTTATACTAGGGGCACAACTTAAATTTTTGCCCAAAATCTTCAAATTCTCAAGACATGCCTTACAAATGATGCATTTTTTGTAAAATTGCCCACGTATTTGTGTGATGGAGGCGTATCTTGTATTTACCTATGATAAGACTTCACTATATATATATAAGAAAGATCTAGGATCCGATTGGTATACGGTAATGCATTTGGATGGGAATGGAATAAGTCAAGTATTAGAGTTAACACGATAATACAATTAATTTGGTAGTTATTATACCATACTTGGTATGTCATAAAAATAAAAATGAAAAAAATTAATTGATTATTATCATATACTTGATATAATATAACATTGTATAAAAATTATAAAACTATCATAATCATATTAATTATAACAAATCAATTAAATACTTTTACCTATTAATGATGGATGTTAATTTAAATAAGTAAAAAATCAATATATTACCAACCCACAACATAATCATCGGTTTGCCATCCCTATACATAACATCTTCAGAGCAGAACGAACGGTCATGGCTTCAATTTCAAACCTGGAGGATGCCTTAATAACCTGCGCAAACCTGTTACCAACCCACCCTCCCTATTTTGCATAAAAACGGCTACTTAAAAAACAACTATATAGGAAGCATCAACATTGACTTTGGTGGAGTTGACTGTTGATGGGACCCGATGGGAAAGAGAAATAGGGATGTTCTTTACCCGTGCTGAAGGAGAAGGCTATGGAATGGAGTTTTCTTCGTCTAAACAGATATATACATATAGAAAGGAATCTGCTATAACATATAATAGTGTTATCAAACACAAATTTGTTCCTCAAATGACAAATAGAGGCAAAGAAACACATGTATTTTCCTGAAACCATTAAAATTTTATGAGCCAAAAGGGAAAAGGGACAACAGGTAAACTTTCCGCAAGTTCACGTGTCGTTTGGAAGTATTAAGTAAGTAAAACATTTATCGGTACAAAATTTAATGTGTAAATAGTGTTCTTGAAAAGTATACTAGAAAGAGTTGATAAAAAATACTCAAAGACACTAAAATGTTTGTCTGGTTTGAAGACTCTACAAAATTAACAATTAGTACACTAAGACTTAAATTAAAGACAACTAAGGAAATAACAAAGGGATAAAACATGAGAGGTTAGCTCGAGCACTAGCAAGTAATCCCAAATAGCATTATTTTCACTTTTATCGTCTAAGGGATAATTGTGTAATATATAAGCAATAACCAAGATTCTAAATTCCTCCTAACTCTCGTTAAGGTAGCTTAGGTGGAAACCTCAACACTACCAAGGGACTTGGTTAAGGGAACATGTGCAATGATCGGTGGTTATATCTAACCATACTGACTTGAAGTTAGACAAACCTATTAGGATCATTGTCGCACACTAGACGATTATGTGTTGTTTTCTATAATTGAACCCCCGTCAGGGTGACAGTCATAATTACTAAAGGGGCAACCCTATACTTGCGCATAGTGAGGACTACACACCTAGGTCAAACACAAAATACAAAGCAACCAAAACAATTTATTTAAAGGCAACTCTTACATTGAATAAACGTATAAAATAAGTTTAGAGGATCATACCTATATACTATTCTCAAGATAAATATAATTAGTTCATAATAAAGATATAAAAACTAACAATTGATAATATCATATTCATGTTCAAAAGACAAAAAACAAAAATACTATACTAATTGTTAAAAACTGATAAATGGAAGGGTTGGAATGACATGAGCTGCTTCCCATCTCATTCTTCTCTTCTTCTCTCTTGCTCCAGGCGTTTTTCTCTTCTAAAACTAACTAAGTACTCTTATCTAATGTTGACTTCTAGTATATATAGGCCTAGAAAACGTTTTATGGGTCATGGGTTTGTTTTAAGTGACAAAGCCCACCTAAAAAACGTTTTACTAAAGAGATTTATGTTCGAACCACGACAACGACAATTAGCATAACTTCTTCATTTCGACTCCGAATTATGAACCCTCAAATCCTACACGTTACTGGCTTCAAATCCTAGCTAGATATCTAAGGGCTTCTCCAGAATCGCTACACCAATATCTATCATCCAAAATCACCAAGACGAATGTCTTAGAGGGATATTGGTGTTATTCTTGTTCCTGAGAAAGTAGATCAAGTATAACGTCATCTGAAACTGAAGAAGGTGATATCTGATGTCTTAGACAGATATGGGTGTTATTATTGTTTAGTTGTGTATGGTTGTCCAAAAAATATAGTCCTTACCATCGCTACCAGAGATTTTATTTATATATTAAATTGAACCAAATTTCTCTAAAGTATTTGATCAAATAGTCGTGAAACAAAAGAAGTTAACAACTTTACTTAATCAATCACGCTCTCTCTTATAAATGTTGGTTCCGGAAAAATGGAGTTTTGAAAAGGAGTTGTCGATCGATTCTGGTAACTAATTAGATTCTGGGTTAGACAAATCAGCATTTTTCACTTTCAATAATTTTTTTATGGAATATCATGTTCACTCCAAAAAGTATATATGTTTAGCTCTAAAATTTCAGTTTTTGGGTCTCATACTTAAGGAAAAAATAAGCAGTTTTTCGGTTATTTGATCAGAAGAAGAAATTGTAATTGTAATGTAGATTTGAGTAGGATTTATTGCACAATTGGTCCCTGTATTGTGAGAAACATAGAAATATACATGTGTTCAATACTTCAATTGATAGTAGATATACCATATGTTATTTCAAAAGATTGCACAATTGGTTCCTGATTCATTGATGTATAACATAAACGTATATTTGACATCTTTTGAAGCGTAGGGATAAATTTGGCTATTTTATAACACATGGTCTATGGTACCCTTTGGAATAAAAAAAAATTGTAAGGGAAATTAATTTAGCATGATCAAGGGACACTCATATTTATCAAGCTATGTGATTTGAATAGGGTCAATGAATCTTTATACAACCGATATGATATCAGTGCACTTTGTATGAATGTTGTTTGTGAACTTTACATGCAACACTTATCTCCTCATAAATCCATCAACATAGGAGGATTTGTCACAAACTATATTTAAAGTTTTAGAGTAAATACACTTATATGCGCATGTACTATGACCCGTTTGACATATTACCCTCCACTTTCTAAAACGTGTCCTTTAACCCCTATACTAAATATTTTGTGCTAAAATACCCCCGTTAACGGTTTCCGTCTATTTTCTCTGTTAAGTAAGAATATAAGGGGGGTAAACAGTCAATACCAAATATAATTAGGGGTAAACTTGCAAATTTAAAAATACTATAGTGCTAATTAGGCAGTTTTAAGACACACAAATGCCTACTTATCAAAGAAAATAAACAAAAACCGTCAACCAAGCAAATTTTGGAACAAAATATTTAGTACAAAGGGTAAAAGGGTACGTTTTAAAAAATAGGGCATAATTTGACAATCACATTATAGTACATGGGGATAATACTGTATTTATTCTTAATTTTATTTGTTTTAGTTTGTGATTGAAAACCAAATTGTTTTGTAATGATTCAATTCTTTACAAAAATGAGCGAGCAACTAACTAAGGCAAATAATTGTATAATATAACCACATTTATTCATTATATCATTTAACACAAAAACCATATCATCATAATTCGCGCATAACCACCTATTAACAAGTTCATTAATATACAACATCATCAAATAGTTACTAAGATGCTTATAAATTTCAAATCATAGAACATTTAACAATATATATGTATGTTTGTATGTATCATTAACGTGTAATAAAAGATAATAATTGGTAAGACTTAGAAACCATGCATTTTGATATTATCCTTCTTCTCAATACCAGCCTGAAAAAAACAAACAAGAAAGAGTAAACTTTAGTGAAAATTGCATATTGTACCCAGGAATTTTAATTGGGGCAATTTTTTTTAGTTAATTGCACTATAGGTCCCTAAATTTTGCAACCTATATTATGTAAAATAGGTTATATTCTTCATTAATTACACTATAGATCCCTAATATAAGATATATTGAACAAAGATCAAGACTTTAAATTCAACAATAAGCCAATTCTTTTAGGGGTTAAATCATCATTTTTTTTAAAAACAGGGGGTCAAATGAAATTTCTCAAAATTTCAGGGGGCCATAAGCAATTTTTTGGAATATTTTTTTAGGGGTAAAATCAGGGGGGGCCATCAGCAAATTTTTACTAAACTATACGAACCATTTTGTAACTAAATTAAAGAGACCGTGAAAAATATAAGGACTAGACATGAAATTTGCTTTTTAAAAGTATTTACAAAAAGACACGTGTAAATAATTAAATTACCTGAACAAGAAAAGATGAAACATTCTTCCTCTGATCCCCTTGAAGTTGAATTACCTGCAATTGATTGCACTGTAAGTCCCTATATGATATACTTTCAAATCAAGGCATAAAAATTGCTCTATAGGTCCTTATATTATTATGATCTGAACTATAAGTTTTGGACTAGGTCTGTATATTATGCAAAATTGCGTTACATATCCCTATACTTTTAATTAATTGCGCTATAAGTCCCTATGTTATACAAAATAACCTATATATTATAAATACACAAACAAAATAAATTAAAAGCCTAAATATACAAAATAGGTCCCTATATCATTATTTTCGATATAATTGAACTATAAGTCCCTATATTATACAAAATAGTCTATATTTTATCATATAAACAAAAAAATACTCACAAACAATATAAATCAAAGCTTTAATATACAATTTTAAAAAACTTCACTATAGTCCCCTATATAATGCAAAAATTGCACTATAGGTCCCTATATTATACAAAAATTGCATTATAGGCCCCATTATTATTTTTTAATTAATTGCACTGAATTATGAAAAACTGCACTACAGATCCCTATGTTTTGAATTAATTGCACTATAAGTCCCTATAATTTGAATTAATTCCACATGTCTCTATATTTTAAAATTAATTGCACTACAAGTCCCTATATTTTGAATTAATTGCACTATAAGTCCCTATATTTTGTATTAATTGCACTATAAGTCCCTATATTATCAAATAACCTATATTTTATCATATAAACAACAACATACACACACAAACACTAAATCAAACCCTAAAAAGGCAATTTTAAAGAAACTGGGGTCAAAGTGAAAGTTCTGAAAACTTGAGGGGACCATAAGTGAAAAGTATTCTGACCTGTCCAAGCTCAGGATCTTGAACAACAGTACCATTACAACAAAACTCCTTTTTAAGATCTTTAAGTATTTTATTGTAACTAAAATCCTTCTTTAATCCTTGAACTGTTGTTAAACATTTTCTACCATTCCTTTGTTGTACACGTATATGTACGTATTCTTTTGTTCCCGCACCTGAATTTTCAGCATTTGCCTCCGCAAAAGGGTCTATTTGTACATTACATAAAACATTAGGGACTAGTAGAGTAAATAATGAAAGAGAAAAAGGAGTACCAAAGGCGCCTGGGATCTGAATGTCAAGATCAGACATGAACCGAATAATCCTTTGTGTATAAGATTGATGATACTGAAATATAGGGACCTATAGTGTAATTAATTTTTATATTAGTTTATTACAGAAAGTATAGATCCGGTTAGGTATTACCGAAACAATTACTTTGATTATTGTATTATTAGTAATATACTTATACTTTCGATCAATACCCACGATTTTGATGGGATCAAAATGAAGAAAAAAGTGGAATATCGAGAAATTTTTGTAGAAGCAGGGGATCAAGAAAGTGGGAATAGGAGAAATTAAGAAGGAAATAGAATAGAGAGAATCATCATTTATGAATTATGGATCGTAGGAAAAATTTGAAGTAATTGAGAAGTGAAATTACCTGATCTTGAGGAAAGAAAGTGAGGATTTTGAGAAGTAGTTGGAGCAACTATGGAAGCTTTTCGATGATGAGAGAGTGAGAGAGATGTATGATGAAATATGAGCCTCGAAGTATTTTGTTTTTAATTCCTATTTATTAACTTTACTTAAATGATGCTAATGATTACTCCTATTTTATATATTTTTTGTTCAAAAAATTTAATTCCAATATCATAATTCAACCGATTCCTTTACCCAATCACTTGGCAATATTCTCAAAACTACTTTATTTTCATTCCCACTGATATGAAAGAAATTTACTAATCTATTACGACATAAAGATAAAGATATAATCAGCTTAAAACGAGTTAAAGAAGGTGTCGTGGGATTCCTTAGAACATCTATTATCACTTTGTTGTCACAAAAAATTATGCATTCCATGAATTTTGAAGGTTTTTAAGTTTTGGTAATCAGTCTCAAACTTTTGTGTACTTAAGCTCATAGAAAGTAGTTGCAATGGAAATCTGAGCCAAAAAACTCTAACCCATGAGCCAAAAAACTCTAACCCATGAACAAGTAAAGAATATTTTCAGTGAATTGGAAACGTAAACATTGTTTGACGTACTCCTGACAATCCTTATGAATAGAAGGCCAATAAAATCTGAATTGAAGTACCTTTGCGGTTGTGCGATCTCCCTTGAAGTGCCTTCCATAAGGTGAATCATGACAACTTGCAACCACGTCACGAATTTCATTCTCAAGTACGAATCTTCTAATAATTTGATCTCTACACACTTTGAAGAGGAATAAATCTTCCTAAAAAAAATTGCACGTTGAGCTAACCTCTTCTTCTCTTGTGAGTTGCTTTACATGGGAAACGAGATACTCACAAAAAGATTCGCTATATTTTCATACCAAGGAGTATTATTCACGGTCATCATAAATAAATTCTAATCGGTTATACCTCTTTGACCAACTCTGGTCCATGAGTATTCGAAGCGAGACAGATGATCAACAACTTGATTCTCGCTTCCCTTTCGATTTCGAATATCTAAATTGAATTTCTTGTAATAAAAGTATCCACCTAATGAGACGCGGCTTCGCATCCTTCTTTTCTATAAGGTACTTGATAGCTGAATGATCCGTTTAAACTACCACTTTCGCCCCAAGAAGATAGGAACAAAATTTATCAAATGCATACACCACGTCCGACAACTCTTTCTCAATGACGGTATAGTTTAATTGATCACCTGAGAAAGTCTACTCGCGTAATAGATAGCATGGGCCACCTTGTCTTTTCGTTGTCCCAACACGGCACCCATCGCTAAATCACTAGCGTCACACATCACCTTGAATGGAAGATCCCACTTAGTAGGTAACACAATCGGGGAGGAAATGAGTTTCTCCTTAATCGCCAAAAATGAAATTGTGCATGTCTCATCAAAACGAAAGGTAGTGTCCTTCTCAAGTAAATTACACAACGACTTGGCTATCTTCGAAATATCTTTAATGAAATAGCGGTAGAAACCAGCATGTCCCAAGAAACTCCAAACACCTTTCACATACTTTGGAGGTGGTAGAGTTTTAATAACTTCAATCTTCGCACGATCAACCTCCATACTTTTGCTCGAAACCTTGTGCCCTAGCACAATCCCTTATCGAACCAAAAGTGACAATTCTCCCAATTCAAAACTAAATAACTAGAGAATGATTTTGCTAGCTTGTCTTTATTCATGTTTTTTTTATATTTGTTGAATACTAATTAAATTTGTCGAATTTGCTCAACCATTTTTTGCAAGACTAGTCATTTTTACGTGAACAATTTATATTTAAATTTATCTTTGATAAAATAGGTAAACAAAGTATCAAGAATTTCCATAACAACTATCTCGTGTGATAAATACATTAGAGATTAAAATATCCATGCGTCAAGTAAAATAATGAAATATCAATAGGACTTGGACTATTGACTAAGGTGGCGTTTTTTTTTTCAACAAGTGCTGGATTCTGAATTGACATCTGAATATCACTGAATTTGTTAAAAGATACACTCTGAATACTGAATACGGAAACAATTAAGTTATTTAGTGAACCATCTGAACACATGTCTAAATATGTCATTATACCTACTTTAAAACTCTGAATAGTTAAGTAGTAATTCGTTTGCTTGTTATTTATTAAATATTGATCTGAATACTGAATACAAATCAAAATGTGAGCAAATTATATAAGAAAATGGTAAATTTGACTAAATTTTTTTTTTAAAAGTATTGTTAACATTTTTGAAGATTTATATTATTTTGATCACAAAGATGATATAAATAAGAATATAACACGTCTTTATATTCAATATGCAATTAATCAAGTATGAAGGACTTTTTTCTGAAATAAAATTTAAGGATTTGTAATTATTTAAAAATTACTCCATAAAATAAACTAACAAATTTTAATATTTTTTCTCTAATAAATTATATTAAATGATATTATAATTTATATACGTTTATAATAATATTTTTAATTCTAATATAAATTATATTCATATTTTAATATTTAATATATATTGTATAGCCATATAATCTTAAAAAATGCTATATAGTTAATAAAAAATTACACAATATTCTAATAATTTGATGTAAATTTTAGGTAAGTTATAAATTTAAACAAATCTAATTTTGATTTTGATTATGATTGAGATGTTATTTAAAAAATACTTTAAAGATTTTCTCATTATCCTACAAATAAAACCAATCAAAATCCTACAAAATATATCAAGGCGTTATCCCCATCTTACTCACAACGGCTGTATTATTATAATTTTTAGTTAATTAAGTGTAAACTATTTATATTAGCATAAAAGGCTCCAATTAAAATTTTCATTCAAAATTTTCAAATATAAAAATTCTTTATATAAAAATATTTATGTTTTATTCTTTCAACCATTTTTTAGTTCAAAAAATAAAATTATGATTTTATTGGTGACATAAATCAACTTTCAAAATCATTTCCATTCATTCAAAAGGTTAAAATGCACGGCTCTACCTATGATCTATTAGGAGAAGGCCTCAAGTGAACCAAAGAAAATTCATCTTTTATTTATTTATTTATTTTGGATCAAAATGTGTGTTTTCTACTAAAATTCAAACATTCTCCGAGTTTTAGTTTCATTGTGACTTACCATATATATAACTTTTTCAAACACTCTAACAATAATTAACAATTCTCTTAAAAACCACAATATCTAACATTATAATAAAAATGTGGTAAAGATAATATCACAAAAATTATATTCTTTCTTAACAATCTATATCAGTGTGTGCTTCTTTCCATCTCAAAAACATAAAAATAACATTACAATTGTACCTTAAACTATTTGTGTAAAGTTAAACTTCGCTAAAAATTATCCGATAGTGTTAATTATATTTAATTAAACATTAATAAACTTTAATTTTCTTAAATATATATTCATATCAAAACTTGTCTCATTTTTTTCATTATCATCTTCTTCGCTTTGATTCTTTACGCATCTCCGTTGTGTAGCTCTCGAGATTTGATTTTTCCCATAACCGTTTCTCTATAAGATCTTCCTTCGTTGATTCATCTGTGATTAAAATATAAATATAAATAAAGCAAATTTAAAAAAAAAAATTGAAAAAGAAAAAAAATAGATATATTATTACCAATATATAACCATGAGTCATAAGGTGCATTAAGAGCACGTCTAGTTAAATAAGAAGCATCTTCCCATGAATAAGTAGCTCTTTGTATATTATATCTCCAGTACCAAAATATATTCCATAATAAAAGCTGTTCATAAAAGGGTATTTTAGTCATTTTACTCCATAATGTGATATTTTCTGTAATTGATACAATTTACACCCTTTTAACTATCCCAAAATACTTGAAACATACCCTTTCAACTATGCCCATGATTTGTTTAAAGTTTATTGCACTATAAGTCCCTGTATGTTATACAAATTGCTCTATAGGTCCCTATGTTATGCTAAAATTGCTCTCTAGGTCCTTGTATTATGTAAAAGAATTACTCTATTTTTTTAATTAATTGCACTACAAGTCCTTGTATTATATGCAAAAAATTGCTCTATATGTCCCTCCCTATATTATATCCACAAATTGCTCTATAGGTCCCTACCTATATAATATGCATAAATTGCTCTCTAGGTCCCTCCCTATATTATATTATCCACAAATTGCTCTATAGGTCCCTACCTATATTATATGCATAAATTGCTCTCTAGGTCCCCCTATATTATGTAAAAATTGCTCTATACGTCCATATATTATGCAAAATTGCTTTATAGGGACAAAGAAAGAGAGCAATTCTTGCAATCAGGTAGTTAAAATATAAGCTGTTCAGAAAAGGGCATTTTAGTAATTTTACTCCACAATGTGGTATTTTCTAGTAATTAATTACAATTTACACCCCTTAACTATCCCAAAATACCTGAAACACACCCTTTCAACTATGCTCACTATTTGTTTCAAGTCAATTGCATTATAAGTCCCTATATTATGTAAAAGTATTACTTGGAGTAACTAATACAAAAGAACTAATATAGGGACATATAATGCAATATATTTTTAACAATATAGGGAGGGACCTATAATGCAATATATGAAAGATGAACTAACCTTGGCGAGAGTATAAGGAAGAAGTATGAGTTGAATACCAAGTAGGCCCCACACAGATGGTTTTTCAGCACCCTTTATTTGCAAATCTAGTTCTTTACTTAGCTCTTCCAATAATTTCCTATTAAAAAAATAAAAAAAATAAATACATGCTAATCAAAAAAGGGAAAATTTACCAAATGGTCCCTCAACTTTGAAAGTTATTTAAAATGGTCAAAACATAAGAAAGGGAATAAATAAAACAAGGAATATGGAAGTAAGTAATAGATAACATTTTTTGGAAAATTTTCTCAATGGTCCCTGAAAACTATATAGACTATTTACTAGCTGAGGACCTGAACTTTGAAAGTTTACCCAAATGGTCCTCGAACTTCTTTTTTAATTACAGTCAAATTCCATCTATTTTTACAGTTAACTAGTTAAGTCCACAGGTGGTAGGAGATATTTTCGTAATTATTAATAGGGAAAATTAACCAAATGGTCCCTAAACTATATCATTTTTACTGGTTTGGTCCTTGAAAATCTGATGAAATTAGACGAGGAAAAAATGAAGTTTCGAGGACCATTTGGGTAACTTTAAAAGCTCGAGGAGCAAAAACTGGTAACTAGCTTATAGTTCAAGGACCATGTGTTTTTTTTAAATTGCATTAGAAGTCCCTATATTATGTAAAAATTGCAATATAGGTCCCTCAATTATGTAAAATGTGCACTATAGGTCCCTCACTTATGTAAAAAGTGCACTATAGGTTCCTCTATTATGTAATAATTGCACTATAGGTCCCTCTATTATGTAAAAATTGCAGTATATGTCCCTTTGTTATGTAAAAGTTGTGGGGGACAAAAATGATATTCAAGGACCATTTGTGTAACTTTGAAAATTCAGGTCCTTAGGCAGTAAATAACTTATAGTTTAGGGACCATTTGGGGAATTTTCACTAAGAAAAAAAAAACATGAAATCTAGATTAATGAAGGAAATATTCCCCAAATGGTCCCTGAACTATAAGCCATTCGCTGGTTTGGTCCTCGAACTCCAAAAGTTACATAAATGGTTCTCGAACTATGTTTTCTCCCCTATAAGTCAGACTTTGGGTTCGAGGATCAAAACAATAAAAGGGGTATAGTTCAGGGACCATTTGAGAAACTTTGCCAATTACTAATTACAAAAATACCTGCTTCTCTGAGATCCTAATGGTCAAAATTTGACAGAGTAAAAAAAACAAAGTTTAAGGACTATCTGGGTAACTTAAAAATTTCAAGGACCAAACAGGTAAATATGATATAATTCAAGGACTATTTAGAGAATCTCCCCATAAATGAATATCCAAGTAAAAAAGGGACAAAAAAACAGGAAATCTAAATAAACAAGTATTCAAGTAATAAATAATATTTTTAAATAAATAAAAATTCATACTTATCCATTTGTTTATTAGTCTTCTTTTTAGTAGTGGTCCCACCAGTGCGTTCTAATTCCAAAGCACGTAACTTATTCTTATAAGCTGGTGTTTTTTTCACCATATCTAAAGCCTGAAATAAAAATTAAATTAAAATAAATAATATGACTAAATTTACCCAAATGGTCCCTGAACTTCGTTTTTGGCTGATTTTTACCTCATTCGAGGACCAAACCGGTGAAAAAGTATAGTTTAGGGACCATTTAAGAAATTTTACTAAAGATTAGATTCTAAAGTATTAATAAATTAGTATTTTATGTTTTTGTTACCTGAGTATACCTTGTCCACTGATTTAAATATTGAAACCCCGAAATAATTAATAAAAGACCAATTAAAACAGCTCGTGTGTCCTACAAAATAGAATCATTAATTAATTTAAACTGTATATATATTATATATACGTATAAATTACAGATTGAGCTAAGAAATGGAGAAATTCTTACTGTTTTGTGGCCATAATAAGCTCGGTAATATCTAGCTGTATTGTAAAAGACCTAGTAAAAGTAAAATTTGATTATATTTTTTACTTAGATCATATATTTATATATATTAAATTAATTTTGTTGAAATTAAACGTAGAAAGTGTTGAAATGTACCTCTTCTGGATGAGCAATTGCATAATCATACTGTTCTCTTGTAGCTTCATCTCTTAAAATCTAGAAAATTATAATAATATGATCAATTAAAGCTACTTTAAGAAAATATTTACAATAATTATATAGTTTAGTTACCTCATAAGCATTTGCAATTTTTACAAAGAGTTTCTTCGATTCAGGATCAGGATTTTTATCCGGATGACTAAAATAATCAAAATTCTGAATCTATTAACTTCAGGAAATTAAGAAAATCGAAATTAACAAAAAGGAAAAAAAAACTTACTGTTTAAGTGAGAGTTTGTAGTAAGATTTCTTAATTTCAGACGTATTAGCACTTTGTGTAACGCTAAAAAAACAATAAATTAGTCGAATTAAACAATGGAATGTACGGATTAAGAGGAGATTAGAGGAGAGAAGGTGAAGATTAGTACCCGAGGAGATCGTAACAATCGTCTTCATCGCAGTAAATGGAGGTGGAGGGTTGGATCATGAGAGAGAACATGAGAATTACGGTGAGAGCGAACCAGTGGATCCTAGCTCCTGTGGATGAAGCCATTGAAGGTGAAGGTGAAGGTTAGCTCTCTGGTGGGGATGCTCTCGCTAAATCTGATGAATTTGAGGAGAGGAGGTGTTGAGTGTGACCTGAATTACTTTTATACCCTTTTGAGTTGGTTGACTTTTCTAATTTTGTTTTGTTTGTCTGAATTTTGTTTTTCGTTTCCTTTTTGCTTCGTAACTGAAGTTTTTCACTTTAATTTATTTATTCTTAGTGATTA
Source organism: Nemophila menziesii (assembly GCA_029959085.1). NCBI lineage: Eukaryota > Viridiplantae > Streptophyta > Magnoliopsida > Boraginales > Hydrophyllaceae > Nemophila > Nemophila menziesii. Next base: position 44,112,797 of record JARWIR010000004.1, on the reverse strand, counting down.
TTCAAATTATTTGAAAGTAAAAGAATAGTATTAATTTATTTTATAAACGTCCAAAAAAAAAAAAATTATTTTATATAAAATGGACTGTACACAAAAAAATACTTTGGTTTTCTTTTTTTTTTTTTGAAAAAAAATCATTTTGATTTTTTGATGGGTTGAGTATTTATGGGCTTTATTTAGCATGACGACGATTTTATTAAAGAAAGACGGGTTAAATCTTAAACGTTGATCTTGATCACTTTAGACGGTTCACATTAAAACCTTACCTATCCCCATATATAAGGCGTTCTTTTTCAGATTTCAGCTTATTCTCTTGTTTTTTTAGTTTTTTAGTTTTTTTTTCTCGTCTCTCAGAAATAATTTTAAGGTTACTCTTCTTGATTGATTAGAGTGTTGAAATCTTCTGTAAAAACTTGTATATTCTAAATATAGCAAGAATCATCTTGATTCTTGTTTAGCGTAGTTGGTTTGGGTAATGTAGATTAGCCGATAGCTTGAGGGTTTAGATTTGATTCTTTGAATATTGTTGAGTAACAAGCGTAATCTGTAACAATGGTTATTATAGTGGACGACGCTTCTCTTTGAAGCCAAACATGGACGTAGACATTGTGTCAAACCACGACAGACCTTTGTGTTCTTTATTTTCTGTTCTAAATCTTTGCTAAAAACTATTTGATACTCAAATCTTAGATCTAAACGTTTTTACAACAATGGTATCAGAGCTTGTTTAAGTATCTTACATATTTGTGGTATTTTTCGACTCTTCTAAGGGTTCGTGATCCAAATCTAAAAGCCGATTTAACTTATTTTAATTTTCCGGGTTTCTAATTTGGTGGTCTCTAGGTTCTTGAAAATATTTAAAGGTTTTTCAAAAGTTTTCTTATATTCAGATCTCCTTGGAGACTTTTTAGTTTCCAAGATCTGGTGGGTTTATAAACTCGTGATTTAAAAAGTATTTTCATACTTTAAAATTTCTTTTTAACATATAGCACATATCTATATTTTTATCGTCCTATCCTGATGGCTACAACTCGTATTGAGATGTCAGTCTATGATGGGAAGATTGACTTTGATGTTTGGCTAGAAAAAGATGAAGGTGTTGTTGTCTCATCATAAGGTAAAAAATGTACTGATTGAGGACATCAACCTATGGCCTAAAGAGCTCCTGGACAAAGTCGGAGAAATAAATGAAGAGGCGTTCAATATATTGTTCCTTAATCTGTCTGATTTGGTTATTAAAAAGGTAGACGGATGTGATATTGTACTTGAACTCTGGGGTAAGCTAGACTTTCTCTATTCTACTAAGTCTTTTACCTAGTTTGTCTTTCTTGAAATGTTTTTTGTTTAACTATAAAATGGATGCAAGTAGATATTTGGGTGATAACATTGATAACAATATAAGGACCTGACCACTTCGATCTCAACTTTCCCAGATGGTTACTAAATTTGGAGTTATATCCTAATTCTCTATTAGGAGCAATTTGTCTTTGTTACAGTCTTGTGAAGTTTTTTTAATACATCAAAATCATATAATTACTATATATGTACATTAAGTATTATTATTACCAAACTTGAGTAAACAAATTGTTAGACCATAAGTGTGCAACCTTTGTATGGTGGTGTTAACTGTTAACCAACCATACGCTAAAAAATAGCTATCTTGAATCATCTTATAATTCATCACGATCTTCAAACTCTGTTGCAGACATAGATTTTATAATATAGCAAAAACCATAAGACTCACATTCATTCTCCACCCAATTAATCCCAGTATCTCAATGACTATGATTCAACAAGCATAAACCATCAAATACAGGGTAATCCTCACCAACATTGAATCTTTTAAGAGATTTCATCTGGTCTTGCAGTGTTTCAGGAGTGACGCTCTTGAAGCGATCAATGAAATCTGAGACCAAACTGCCCGAAATAAAAATTAAAGAAGACCAAATTCACACATATTCCAAATATATAATATACTAAAATCAAGGAACGGGGGGAGACTTAATAACTAAAGCCCTTTCAATTAGGTTCCATTAATACATAATATCAGCTACACGCCCACATGTGAATGGATTTATTCTAAATCAACATATATATTGTCTCTAAGTTTCTTCATAAGGCCAGTATGTGACGCTCTTAGAATCAGGTTTATAGAAGCTCATAAGATATGTGTCTTAAAGAGTTCTACAACTTTTACAGCTGAATATGAGCCAAGTTACATACAAATCAGTTATAATTGAATCTCATGTGAGGATGTACTACATATTAATCTCAACTATATGGCTATCTATAGTATATTATCGATATAATTCAGAGAAAAAGCTTTTTACCCACAACTCTATATCTTCTTCATACCCAATTAGGAATAGGCGTTGATCAGGTATTGTTGCCATTGGAGTGTATCTACAACCAATAATTTCATAAGTGATTACCTTTTTTAATAAAGGGACCATGATAAGCTGGAATTGTTAAACCATGACTTGAGATAGATACGATCTCCATCCCCAACAAGTTTATGGTTTCCAAAACAATCAAACATACTCAAAGCTGTAAGTGACATCTGGTATAGGCTCTGAGTGATATGAATCTTTTGACTTTCTTCTTTTTATACCTTGTTTATATCAACTTTCATAACCGTAACAATTTTTTGACTTTTTAAAACAAAATGCTTGTCATTGTTTCACCAAGGAAATATAATTATTGTATAAATGGTAAGTACATAACAAACATACTATATATATAATAAATGATAATGTTCTTTGAAAGAATCTATACAAGAAGAAACCAAATTCTTTTTTATCAACATTCAGAAGTAAAACCCTGCTTATATACTTAAAAGGCTCAATAATTTAATGTCTACATCAAAACCAAACACTAGCACTATTTGAGTGTATCCACAACCAATATCCTAATGAGATGAATTATTTTCCTTATGGTCATCCTTGGTTGGTTTGGTAAAAAAAATTCCACCAAACAATAATATATACTCAAATACATTTCTGTAAGATTTGTTCTACCAAATGGTAACATAAACTAAAAGTAGTTTGGTGAGATTTGTTCTGCCAAACAATAACATAAATCCTCAAGTGTAATTTGGTGGGATTTTTTCTTTTGTCAAAATAACAAGAGGGACAATTACTTATACATCGATCTTAAGTAACTATAAGATTCAAGCACGGAACACTCCGTCGAATTTGATAAATTAATATTACGCCGCGTGAATTTTGCAAGAAGATCGGCGACACCGTTCAACTTCCGATTGACGAAAAAACCTTCCATAAAGGAAAATTTTGAAGCCAGCTCCTCATGTCGGTAATAAAAGGGTAAATTTGCCATCGAAGACATGTGCGTCTAGAGATACCTTGAACTAACTCAAGGTTGTCGGAGTAAAAAGAGACACTCCGAAGATTACATAAATTTAAATAAATAAATCCAAAATTAGTTTAGTGGAAAATAACAACATAAACTAAATTGTAGTTTGGTGGAATTTGTCCCACCAAAAAATAATATAAATCCAAATGTAGTTTGGTGGGATTTGTCCACCAAATATCATCATACAAATTTGGTGGAAATTTTTTTTGACGACAAAATTCTAGTGGGAATTGTGTTTGGTGGGATAATTTTGGCCAAATTTTTTTGGCTAGGAAATTTGGTCGGAAAAGTTTTGGTAGAATTTTTTTTAGTGAGATGAACACGATTCATGGGTATTACTGTCTATTATGTCTCTAATATTAGACATGATTTTTAAAAACATTATTATGTTACATAAAGGTACTTAGGGTCTGATTGGTACGCATTAATTAATTTAGACAGGAATGGAATAAGTAAAGTAATTAAAATACTATGAGAATCAAATAACCTTAATGATTATTGTACTATGTTTGATATACAATATGAATAAAAGTGGGAATAAATTAAATGGTTCCAATCTCATAATTGGTAAAAATATTATGACATAAAAATTAAGAATAATTTTGGTAAAATTACAAAATTAGAAGGAGACGATAGTGTATTTATAGGATTGACAAGGATAAATTAGTCCATTTAAAATAAATTTTGATTCCTAATCTAAATGGAATGGGCTAATACCATGGGGAGGGGATGGAATGGATATTACCATGTTTGTGAGATTGAAATGTCTATGGTAATAAAAATCCTATTCTTTTAAACACCTACCAAGTATAGGTATAGAATTTAACAAGGAATCAAAATCTATTCCTCATATTATTAATGTGTACCAATCGGATCCTTAGGGTTTGATTGGTACGCGGTATTTGATTTAGACATAAGTAATTGAAATACTGTGAGAATCAATTGACCTTAGTAATTATTGTACCATGCTTGATATACAATAAAATTAAAAGTGTGAATAAATTAAATGTTTTTCATTCCATAATTGGTTAAAAAAATTACAACATAAAGATTAAGAATAATTTTTACAAAATTACAAAATTAAAAAGAAATGATAGTATATTTGTAGAATTGACAAGGATAAATTACTATGTCTAAAATAAATTTTGATTCCTAATCTTAATGGAATGGGTTAATACCAGTGTTCTAAAAGGCGCTAGGCGGGTGCTTAGGCGGAGCCTAGGCGATTTCTTGTTAGGCGGTTTTGATATTTATTTAAATATTTTTTAGGGTTATATAATTTTTAAAATAAATTTATATAATTTTTTGTGTTAAAAAATATTTTTTTAATTTTTTATATTAAAAAGTAATTTTATTTTTATTTGTTTAGCTTCAAACCGCCTAGGCGCCGCTTAAACCCGCCTAGGCCCGCCTAGGACCTTCTAGGACCGTCTGGAGGCTGCTTGGGCCATTTCTTGAAGTTACGCTACCTTATAGCGCCTAGGCTGACTTTTAGAACACTGGTTAATACCATTGGAAGGGGAATAAATGGATGTTACATGTTTGTGGAATTGAAATGATTATGGTAATTAAAGTCCTAATCTTTTAAACACTTGCCAAGTATAGGAATAAAATTTAATAAGGAATCAAATTCCATTCAGCATATCATCACTATTTATAGGGATGTCAATGGGGCGGGTTTACCAATCCCCGCACCCCGTTCCATAAAAAACCATACGTCCCGCCCCGCTTGATGTCTCCCCATTTGTGATGATTTAATATTAGTTGGAGACATCATTTTTAGTGTTTTAGGAATTCTAATACTCGATTTTCCCATTAAATATTACTCTTTCTAACTTCTTGTCTTGATTTAATGATTTATTATTTTTAGAGCATATTGAGTTTCATTTATTTATTTAGTGTGAAGCTTTAAAGATATATTGAAATTAATTAGATGCCAAATCAAGTCTTAAGAGATAAAGGAAAGAAGATATGCATGGAAATTGGAGATAAGGAAGGAAAAGATAAGATATGGAAAGATAAAGCTGCCAAATAAATCTGAATTCCAGCACCCACGACCACAAAAGGGCTCATAACTCAAGATTGGCTGGGAATTTGGAAGAATGGTCTGAATCAAAGTGATAGAGCTTTCCGAGGCGATCAGTTTCGACATATGGAACGCGATCCGAGTTGAAACGAAGAAGTTACGGCCAAAACAAAACAGCGGCAAATTATTACCTTTTCTATATTTTAGGGTTTCGAATTTGAGTTGGACTTGGAGTCCAAGTTACTTGTCTTCCACTCCAAGAAAACGAATTAGGTCTTCTAAATACCTATAAATACACCCTTTAAACCTTTGTAAACGATCCTTGCTCAGTTCTAAACCATATATTAATTCTTAGTCATTTAAAGAGAGCAAGATGAAGTCTTTGTATCATTCTTTTATTTTATTTCTTTCAGGTATGAACTAATTTAACCATAGCTTGGGTTTGCATTATGTATAATCTATGAATTTTTTATTTTTTTTCTATCTAAGTTTCTTTGGGAATTATATGTTTTAATCTGATTCTAACTACTTAACCATATATTTGTTTTATGTGCTTTGATTTATTGTCTGTCTTAAACCTGATCAATTTAGGGATGTGCTAATAGTAGTTAGATGGTCGCCCGGAAGGGGTGTTTAACTATTGAAAAACCACATAAATGTCTAGAATAAGGAATTGGTTCTGACAATACAAGCCTAACTAGATAGTCATTAGGGATTGTTTTAATCACCATATCACCAATTGAAGGAAAGATCTACTTAGGAACCTAGTGGCGTAGGCTAACCCTATTTAAGGTTACCTCGTGGTTGTGTCGTAGCCTCCCTATTCGCTCTTCCGGGATAGCGAGAGGAATTTAGAACCCTGACTAAATATCTAAGAGCTATTATCTCCCTTATAAACTGAAATTGATAGAAAGAATTAGAAGAATTAGTGCATACTAATTTCATCTCATATTTAATTATTGTCTTTACTTTTATTTAGTTATTAATTTCATCTCTCAATCAATCATCTTTATTTCATGTCTTATAATTAATTAGTGCTACTCTGATTTAATTGCTCATTCGTATAATACACTAAGTCCTGAGAAGGAATCTAACTTATCATTAAAACTTGCGTACGTCCTGTAATACTTGCAGTACCGTGCTTGTCTAGGGTGATTAGTGCATTGTTTTCCGTCTTGATTTATCATATTTTTATCACACCCTAGGCGACATCACCGCTCTTTAAAACCCCATGGGGTGTAGGTTCTACCCGCGGGTTTCAATCTAATCGTTTAATTTTTTTATTACTACGAGTTTTATTATTTTTAAATTCTCAAATATTCCATTCTTCAAGAATTTGCATTTGTATTTTGATGTTTAGACAAATTCTCCCCTTAGAGTTGTACTTTGATTTGAATAATTAAAACTTTGTGTGTTGTAAAGACACACACAAATTTTGATTTAAATAATTATTGAAACTAAAATATATAGTATAGTTTAAATATATTAATTATATACTATTTACATGCAGGTAGGGTTTGCAAAGTGGGGAATACTTATCCCCACATCCCGCCCCGCCGCCTCACACGGGTTTCAAAAATCCATCTCCACATCCTGCCCCAAACCCCATTTAATACCTTAAAATCCGCTATGTTTAAAGTAAGGTGGGGCAGGTACCTATAAACATGCGTTTTGTTGACATCCCTAACTGTGTATCAGTCAGACCCTTATGGTAATTCTCTTTATTATAATACCTATTTACCTTAAAAATCAATCTTCTCCAGGTTTGTTTTATATTTTTATACAACTTATATTATAAATGATTAATTTAAATGTTATATAATTAAAATATATTATAAAATTTTATAATATTATATAATTCTTTTTATCAAATAGTAAGTTTGAAACAAATTTAGTTTTATCTTAAATAATAATGAGATGTCATGTTAAGAAACATTTTCTTTTCATAATTAATCTATAAGTAAAATTCAAAAGTTAAAGAAAATATTAAAATATTATAATAAACCTTCATGAATATCAATTCTCATTAACTCCAACTTTCTAAACCTGCCTAGCATTATCTTAATTCATAATTTTCATTTAACCTTCAATTTAACGAAATCTCTTTCAAAATTTGTGTTACATTAACATATAGTATATATTATTTCTACTAATATAAGAGAACCAATTTCAAGGTTTTAGAAATACCTTAATTCACGTTATATGTGAAAAACAGATGGAAAGAAAATCCATTTATAGTTCATAAGTAACATTAGTAACTCAACTCAGAGAACCTTCCATATCACGCTGACCTAATGACATTATGATAGTAAAAAAGCCGATTTTCATAATCATTAGGAAATGTTGTTGCTTATTATTTAAGTAGTAATACTATACTAATCTATTCCCCCCTTCCTGCCATTGTTGAGTGATATATTTCTGAAGGATAGCAATAACGATTATATCACATATAATACAACGAAAAATAGAAATTGCAATCCAAATAGAAAATCTAGTTGCGATTTAAGAATTTAAAACAAAGTATAATAACGATTACATACCTTAAGCCGTTGTGTGAGAATCGAACTGTCAAATTCTAGCCTCAAAGATTTGAAGCCTCCACGCTTTGCACACCGAATTTGATTTTGCTTTCATAACCATTCTGATTTGGAGAGAGACCTTCTATCTACTGTATTTTTTTCAAGAGAGAAAAACTGAAAAGAAGTTACATGTATATATTGATTTCTCATTATACATATATTAACTCTTGAAGAAAAAATGAAGGGGTAATTAGAGATAAATGCCTCTTTAATGATGCCTTTAATTTTTTTAAGCCTCTAATTTTCTTATTTAGAGATAAATGCCTAATAGAACAATTATTTATAGAAAACACCCCCTTTATATTTTTTATCCCTATACTATCCTTATTATTAAATATATTATTTTATTTTTAATACAATATTTATTTTTAAATCTTAAACAAATAATAGGGTATTTCCACCACCACCACCACCACCACCACCACCACCCCCACAACCACCACCACAACCATCACCACCTCCACCATCACAACCACCACCACCACTACAGCCACCACAACCATCACCACCTCCACCACCACAACCACCACCACCACCACCACCTACTACTAATTTCATCACACGCGCGCGTCCGTGAAACTTTTTTTAAAATTGCCATAACTAATTCAAAAAAATCAGAAAATCGAAAAAAATCATATTTGGATAAATCAAATTAATATTTACGTCTATGATTTTTTTCGGAATTTTCTGAATTTTTTGGTTTTTTTGATTTTTTTTTAATTTTTTAATTCGCAGAACATCGAATTCCATGTTTTAAACAGTGAATTTCGTGTCTGCGGAAAACAAATTCCTTATATCAAAACATGGAATTCCATGTTCTGCGAATTAAAAAATTCAAAAGAATTCAAAAAAATCAAAAAATTCAAAAAATTCTGAAAAAAATCATAGACGTAAATATTAATTTGTTTTATCCAAATATATAATTTTTTTATTTTTTTTATTTTTTTAGAATTAGTTATGACGATTTTAAAAAATATTCACGGACGCGCGCGTGTGTTTATTAGTTTTTGTTTTGTTTTTTTCTAATTTTTTTTAATTGTTAATTATAAGGGTAGTTTGAGATGGGGCTGTTTCTTATAAAAAATCTTATTATAGGCACCTTTTTTTAAAATAAGTTTTTTAATAGGCATTAATCTCTAATTGGCTCAAAAATGAAAATCCAAGAAGTGGAAAAGCCAAAAGTCAGGAACGTATAATGAAAACTAATTATCTTAATAATTTGGTCCATTACCCACTTCTGAAGTGGACTTGGACATTTTACATTATACAAAAAGACTTGACTAGTCTAGTGGTTAGTTACATATTCCATACTACTAGAGGTCCATGGTTCGATTTATGAACCTATGACCTTTTTCCCCTTTTTTTTCTCTTTTGCCTTAGATCAGTCTTATATTAGAATATAAATTTGTGCTAGCAAATCAATATACCAATATTCCAAATATATAATTAATTAATTTTTATGAAATAAATAAAAATAAATATTTTTATCCCATGTCACCCATGACGGGAAAGACATGAGCGTACATGAAGTTATCAAAGATAACTTCCCACTTTGATGGTGGAGGAAGTGGAGAAAATGGGAGAGTGTTTTATTTACAGGCAATAAACCAACTCTCCAGCTCTATAAATAGAGCCTTTCTTTCTCACAACAACACAACAACACAGACAACACAATTCAAGCGTACAATTATTTTCTCTCCAAATCAATAACACGCAATAGATAATTCTGAGACATTTAGGTGGTGAAAACAAAAAGTTTAGTTCTAGTAATTAAAATTACGACCAGATAGCAGAAGCGATTCATTCATTCTAATTCAATCAAGTACAAGAAGGCAGAATTCTGGACTCTTCATTCCATTCCGCTGCGTATAAGGTTTGTCTAATAAACCTTCTTGTATACATTCTAGGGCAACAATTGGTATCAGAGCATGTTACCCAATTGAAATATATGAATGAAGATTATTTTTTGTCGAATGAAAAAAAAAATTGTTGAGAATTTTTTTCTGTCGAAAAAAAATTAAAAGGAAGAAAAGAGGTTTACTAAGTAGGAATTTCAATTTGTATCTACTTATTCTACTGCCGCATGATTTTTACACTTTGAAAGTAAAAGAATAGTATTAATTTATTTTATATAATATGGAATGTACACAAAAAATACTTTGGTTTTCTTTTTTTGAGAAAAAATCATTTTGATTTTTGATGGGTTGAGTACAGCATGACGACGTTGTATTAACAAAAGGCGGGTTAAATCTCAATTGTTGATCTTGATCACTTTAGACGATTCAGATTAAAACCCTATCTATCCTCATATATAAGGCGCTCATCTACGGATTTCAGCTTAATCTCTTGTTTTCTAGTTTTTAGTTTTCTTTCTCGCCTCTCAGAAATAATCTTAAGGTTTCTCTTCTTGATTGATTAGAGTGTTGAAATCTTCTTCAAAACATGTATATTCTAAATATAGCAAGAATCGTCTTGATTATTGTTTAGTTAGCCAATGTAGTTGGTTTGGGTAATTTAGATTAGCTGGTAGCTTGAGGTTTTCAGTTTGATTCTTTGAATATTGTTGAGTAACAAGCGTAATTTGTAACAATGGTTATTATAGTGGACGACGCTTCTCTCTGAAGCCCAACGTGGACGTAGACATTGTGTCGAACCACGATAGACCTTTGTGTTCTTTATTTTCTGTTCTAAATCTTTCCTGAAAACTATTTGAAACTCAAATCTTAGATCTAAATGTTTTTACAACAGTGGTATAACAGTTTGTTTAAGTCTCTTACATATTTGTGGTACTTTCGACTCTTCTAGGGGTTCATGATCCAAATCTAAAAGCCGATTTAACTTATTTTAATTTGAGATTTTGATTTGGTGTTTCTGGATGCTTGAAAATCTTTAAAGGGTTTTTCAAAAGTTTTCTTATATTTAGATCTCATTGGAGACTTTTTGGTTTCGAGATCTGGTGGGTTTATAAACTCGTGATTTAAAAAGTATTTTCATACTTGAAGTTTCTTCTTTACCAGTTAGCACATATCTATATTTTTATCGTACTAACATGATGGTTACAACTCGTATTAAGATGTCAGTCTATGATGGAAAAATTGACATTGATGTTTGGCTAGAAAAAGATGAAGGCGTTGCTGTCTCATCATAAGGTCAGAAATGAACTGACCGAGGACATAAATCTTTGGACTAAAGATCTCCTGGTCAAAGTCAGAGAAATAAATAAAGAGGCGTTCAATTATTGTTCCTTAATCTATCTGATTTGGTTATTAAAAAGGTAGACGGATGTGATATTGCACTTGAACTCTAGGGTAATCTAGAGTTTCTCTATTCTACTAAGTCTTTTACCCAGTTTGTCTTTCTTGAAATGTTCTTTGTTTAACTATAAAATGGATGCGAGTAAATCTTTGAATGATAACATTAATGACAATATAAGGATCTGACCACTTCGATCTCAACTTCTCGGATAATTACTGAACTTGGAGTTATATCCTAATTCTATACTAGGAGCAATTTGTTTTTGGTATAGTCTTGTGAAGTTTTTTTAACACATCACAATCATACAGTTATATGTACAATGTGTATTATTATTACCAAACTTGAGTAAACAACTTGTTGGACCATAAGTATGCAACCTTTGTTTGATGGTGTTAACTCTTAACCAACTAAACGCTAAAAAATAGCTATCTTGAATCATCTTCCAATTCATCACGATCTTCAAACTCTTCAATTGTAGACATAGATTTTATAATATAGCAAAAACCATAAGCCTCACATTCATTCTCTACCCAATTAATCCCAATATATCAATGACCATGATTCAACAAGCATAAACTATCGAATACAGGGTAATCCTCACCAACACTGAACCTCTTAAGGAATCTCATCTGGTCTTGCAGTGTTTCAGGAGTTATCTGATACCATACTGTCCCTAATCAAAATTAAAGAAGAACAAATTCACACATATTCGAAATATATTATACACCAAAATCCTATTGAAGGAACGGGGGGAAGACTTGATAACTAAAGGCCTTTAAGTTAGGTTCCATTAATACATAATATCAGTTACATGCCACATGTTAAATTGATTTATTCCGAATCAACATATATTGTCTCTAAGTTTCTTCATAAGGTCAATATGTGACCCTCCTAGAATCAGGTTTAGAGAAGCTCATAAGATATGTGTTTTAAAGAGTTCTACAACCTCTATAGCTGAAGATGAGCCAAGTTACATACAAACCAGTTATTATTGAATCTCATATGAGGATGTACTACATATTAATCTCAAATATATGGCTATATCTAGTATATTATCGATATAACTCATAGAAAAAGCTTCTTACCCACAAATTTTATCCTCCAATAGCAAATGTATGACCACACACAACTCTATATCTTCTTCATTACCAATTAGGAATAGGCGTTGATCAGGTATTGTTGCCATTGGAGTGTATCTACAACCAATAATTTCATAAGTGATTACCTTTTTTTTAATAAAGGGACCATGATAAGCTGGAATAGTTAAACCATGACTTGAGATAGATATGATCTCCATCCCCAACTGGTTTATGGTTTCCAGAGTAATCAAACATACTCAAAGTTGTAAGTGACTTCTGGTATAGGCTCTGAGTGATATGAATCTTTTGACTTTCTTTATTTTGTACCTTGTTCATATCAACTTTCATAACCGTAACAATTTTTGACATTTAAAAAAAAAGAAGCTTGTCATTATTTCACCAAGTAAATATTGTTATTGTATAAATGGTAAGTACATAACAAACATACTTTTTATAGAATAAATGATAAAATTCAATGAAAGAATCTATACAAGAAGAAACCAAATTCTTCTACCACTATCAACATTTGAAAGAATAACCCTGCTCATATACTTAAAATGGTCAATAATTTAATGTCTACATCAAAACCAAGCACTAGCACAATTGGAGTGTATCTACAACCAATATCCTAATGAGATGAATTATTTTTCTTATGGTCATCCTTGGTTAGTTTGGTGGAATTTTTTCCACCAAAGAATAATATATACTCTCATTCATTTTTGTAAGATTTGTTCCACCAAATAGTAACATAAACCAAAAGTAGTTTGATGAGATTTGTTCTGCCAAACAATAACATAAACCCTCAAGTGTAATTTGGTGGGATTTGATTCACCAAACAACAACATAAATTTAAATAAATAAACCCAAAAGTAGTTTAGTGGAAGATAACAACATAAACCAAATTGTAGTTCGGTGAAATTTGTCTAGGGATGGCAATGGTTACGATTAAAAACCGAAACCGATGATAACCGAACCGATCGAAAACCGAATTATATGACCGTGGTTAAAACCATTAGGTTATGGTTTTGAAAACTGTAACTGATGGTTAAAACCGTTAGGTTATGGTTTTTTAATAAAAATAAAACCGAAAAACCGAAAACCGTTTATTATCATATATATTTTCAAATTTCATAATTATTTAGGTTAAATTAGATATATTGAAATTCTAAAAGCAAAATCAAAATACTAGATTTAACCAATTAGATAAATAAATATGCAATTTAATCAAATATAAACACAATTTTTTATAACCTTGTAGTTTTCTTTTATATGTGTGGTTTTATTTTATGAAATTTAATATATTTATTAAATTAATTGAATATGGTTAAAAACCGCACTACCGTTTAAAAAACTGAAACCGAATAATACGGTTATGGTTTTAAAAAATGTACTTGATGGTTAAAATCGTTAGGATATGGTTTTTAATTATAAAAACGGTTATGGTTATGGTTTTTGGAATTTTTGCAAAAAACCGATCCGTTGCCATCCCTAAATTTGTCGCACCAAAAAATAATATAAATCCAAGTGTAGTTTGGTGGGATTTGTCCACAATAGAATTTTTTTGACTATGGTGGGAATTGTGTTTAGTGGGAAAATTCTGGCCAAAATTTTTTGGCGGGGAAATTTGGTCGGAAATTTTTCAGTGAGATAAGCAAAATTTAAAGGTGTTACTATCTACTATGTATTTTTTATATTAGATATGATTTTTACAAATATTATTATGTTACGTAAAGGTACTTAGGGTCCGATTGGTACGCGGTAATTGATTTTTTATAGAAATGGAATAAATTAAGTAATTGAAATACAATGAGAATCAAATGACCTTAGTATTTATTGTACCATGCTTGATATACAATAGGATTAAAAGTGGGAATAAATTAAATGATTTTAATCTCATAATTGGAAAAAAAATTATAACATAAAGATTAAGAATGAATTTTTTTTTAAATTACAAAATTAAAAGAAGATGATAGTATATTTGTAGAATTGACAAGGATAAATTAGTCAGTCTAAAATTATTTTTGATTCCAAATCTATATGAAACGGGCTAATACCATGGTGAGTGGATGAAATAGATGTTACCATGCTTGTGGGATTGAAATGTCTATGGTAATAAAAGTCCTAATTTTTTAAACACATGCCAAGTATAGGAATAGAATTTAATAAGGAATCAAATTCCATTCCTCATATCATCACTGTGTATAGGGATGTCAATGGGGGGGGGGTTTACCCATCCCCGCACCCCGTCCCATAAAAAAAAGGCCCACACCCTGCCCCGCCCCGCTCTTTAAAACCCCATGAGTGTGGGTTCTACCCCCGGGTTCCAATCTGATCGTTCAATTTTTTTCATTACTACAACTTTTATTATTGTTAAACTCTCAAATATTTCATTCTTCAGAATTGCATTTGTATTTTGATGTATAGACAAATTCTCCCTTTAGAGTTGTACTTTGATTTGAATAATTAAAACTTTTTGTATTATAATAGATACACACAAACTTTGACTTAAATAATTATTGAAATTAAAATGTATATTTTGGTTAAAATTATATACTAATTATATACTATATACATGCAGGTAAGGTTTGCAAAGTGAGGAATACTTATCCCCACATTCCGCTCCGCCTCACGCGGGTTTTGAAAATCCATCTCCAAAACCCGCCCCTAACCTCAATTAGTACCTTAAAACCCGTCCTGTTTAAAGTAAGGTGGGGCGAGTAGCCGTAAACCCGTGCCTCGTTGACATCCCTAACTGTGTTCCAATCAGACCCTTATGGTAATTGTCTTTATTAAAATACTTGTTTACCTTAAATATCAATCTTATCCAGGTTTGTTTTATATTTTTATACAACTTATATGTATAAATAATTTATTTAAATGTTATATAATTAAAAGATTGTTATGAAATATTATAATTAGTGGTCTTTATTCTAGAGTAGTGGAGAGCCTTTGTAACTTTTTCCTTTTATTCTTTATAACTCTCATATTTAACCTTATATAATGGTGTAGTTGGTAGGCTAGTCCAAGGGTCTATAATTCCCTATATAAAGGCTAGTTGATTGTTGTTCCTAACACACTTTTGGTTGCATAAGATGAATAAAACTCCTCCATTATCTTTATACTTTTTCTTCTTGTTTTACAACACGTTATCAGCACGACTTTACCAACCGAGCTAATGTGATTTGAGACTCTTCGTAATTTTTATTTTCTTGTTATATAGAGGTAAGTAATTCTTGAGGTAAGATCTATTTTATTAATTGTTTATATTATATTATAATATAATTGATTAATTCAACTATATATAAAAATTATATTCCAAAAGAGTAAAGATTCATCAACATTCATTTACCTCTTCAAATCTAGAATTCTGAAAGAGAAAATTCAACTTCATATTGTACAAGTTTGCTTCAAGAAAAGCAATTACAATCAGTTTAAAAAAATGACGAGAATAAGCAACTGAATGTTTGCTTCAATTTATACATTATGATTGCTTAAAAGCAATATGAAACTCGTTTTGTTTATGAAAAAATTACAACTTTCGAGTTGTTTATAAAAAAGATTATTCAAGCCTACTTGTTACGAAAGTATGATTCATTAAATTGAGTCTAACGAAATAATTTCTATTCATATATTGAGCAATATTATTGTCATATATCTTGACTTTGAAATCAAGTGAGAAAATAAGGCTTATATGAAAAAAATTGGACATGTAATCCAAATACACCACAATAAAAAAATGTGGATTGAAATTGCGAAAGCACCTATGAAAGATTGTGAAATTCATTTATCATAATCTCGTTAATTATATACTTAAAGTCTCAATATTTTATGAAAATAAATAAATTAGTCAATCATGCAAATAAATATTAAGATGAATTCTCTTAAATTCTCAAATAAATCTTGATGACATTAAAAAAATGAACATTCTATTATCATTTTTATGAAATATTGAATGTTGAAATGTTCATCTTTTACTAACAAGATAATCAAATGTTACCAGGGGGATTTGAACTCTCACCCTCTCGCAAAGAGGTTACTTGAATATGTTGTTTTAGACCAGTCGATCATCGTGTCATAACTGAAAAATTTGACTCGACAAAATTATTTGACATAATTATTTTATGACGAATGTCATTTGGATAAATTCAATATTAAATCAATTACTAGAAGATAAACTTATACTTCTATGAAGGATATTATATCTTTATCGTATCCTCTCAAAGGTCTAAGGTCTAAACTTATATTATTTGATCATGATCGAATAATATGTGCAAACAGTCATGTAAAAGTTACTAAATGAAAACGATGATCTTGAATCGATGTCCATTCTATAATGTCTTCTAGAAAAATTAATTCTCCAAATATAAAAATACGCATTCAGACATAATCATACTCATACATTCAATGTGAATATATGAAGTACTTTTTTGGTGGAAAATATTTGTCTGAAAGTTTCATATAGGACTTCATGTGCGTCTTATGGTAAAATAAATTTAGAAATTTGTTCGTGTGATACGAAAAATTAAATGAATGTCTTTAGAAGACTAAAAATGCATATACATAAATCTTAGGATATATTAGAATGATATTTGTATTACTTTTGTTGTCTTTAACAATTTTTAGTTGTCTTATATATTGTCATGTAATCTACCATATATTTGTTTTATATTTCATAAGTATAATATGTGTTTATTTATGATTATGTGCATGAATATTTATCACTCTTTATATATTGCACATGATTGTGTTTAGTGGATTATTCCAATGTTATATGACGATATGACTGCATATATTGTTTAATTTGAAATAATAGTTACTATTATAAAGATGTGTAATATACTGAATATCGAGATTATATTTGAAACTGAAGATCATCACATATACATTTACATGTGGGGGAGAACAACACATATTGCACTCTTTATTCCTTCGTCAAGATTTTTTCCCACAGGGTTTTCCTAACAAAGTTTTTAACGAGGAAAATTAAAAGCGTATTGATAAGGATTATGTACTCTTTTTCCTTCATTAGGTTTTTATCCCACATGGTTTTTCTAGTAAGGTTTTAATGAGGCATATCAATAAAAATTTGGTGGATATTCAACTCGACTTGGTCAAATTAAAGTTCACAAGGAAATCCCAAGATGCAAAATCCAAGATGAATATCATGTCAATATAATTTATTGGCTGCACTATACAATTTTATGCAAAGATACTTCCATTTCATAAGTCAAGTCGATAATACTAATGATCAAGATATTTTGTCCATACATTCAGGGGGAGATGCATACGCGTTGCACTCTTTTTCCCTTGACTAGTTTTTTCCCACTGGGTTTTACTAGCGAGGTTTTTAACGAGGCAACATCATATGCGTATTTGAAATAATACCCAATGGGGAGTGTTATGCAATATTATAATTAGTGGGCATTATTCCAGAGTAGTGGAGAGCCTTTGTAACTTTTTTCTTTTATTCTTTGTAACTCTTATATTTAATCTTATATAATGGTGTAGTTAATTAGTAGGCTAGTCCAAGGGTCTATAATTCCCTATATAAAGGCTAGTTGATTATTGTTCCTCACACACTTTTGGTTTCATAAGATGAATAAAACTCCTCCATTACCTTTATACTTTTTCTTCTTGTTTAACAACAAAGATATCATAAATTTTTTAATATTATATACTTTTTTTTATTAAGTGGCGAGTTTGAAACAAATTTAGTTTTATTATAATTAATAATGAGATGTCATGTTAAGAAAAAGTTTTTTTTTCATAATTAATCTATAAGTGTAATTCAAAAGTTAAAAGAAAATATTGAGACATTATTAACAACCCTTCATGAATATTAATTCCCATTAACTCCAACTTTCTAAACCTTCCTAACATTATTTTAATTCTAATTTTCATGTAACCTTCAATTTAATGAAATCTCTTTCAAAATTTGTGATATATTAACTTATAAGTTAATTATTATTTCCACTAATATAAGGGAACCAATTTAAAGATTTTGAAAACGCACTCAATATATAATCCACGTTATATGTGAAAAACGGATCATGGGTGGAGTATCCATTTATAGTTCATAAGTAAAATTAGTAACTCAAAGCACCTCCCTATCATGTTGACCCAATGACATTATGATAGTTAGAAACTAAGGTTTCGCTAATCATTAGGAATTTTTGTTACTTATTGTAAAAATAGCGATACTCTACCAATCTATTCTTCCATTCTGTTGAGTGACATATTTCTTGATTAAATCAAATAATACAATATATTGTAATAGATATAAAAAAATTTGTTCCTCATATCTGAAGTCAACAAGATCTTGTGATGTCATATCAGGCAAAACTTAGAATATATAAAACGTAATACAACATTTGTTTAGCTATTAAATCACTAAATAACCTTTTTATTAGTACAAGACAATGTAAAATCTTATGAAAAATTTAATTTTGACACAACATTCAACATACAAGTCAATACCTAAACTAAAAGTTTTTTTTTTGTTACATAGGAGAGCCACTTGGACTCGGAGTCATATTCTAGAGAACACAGATGGAACTATAGAAGGCATGGTGTTTATGTAATGCATCGAGATCACTTAAATTTAGCTAAACATCGCGGTGACGGTGAAACATTGTCCACAACTCCACAACAAAAAAAAGCTTTAGGACAATGTGGCAAGTTTGAGAACATAGTACCTTCTTTTTCTTAATACTTTAGTCCTATATAAGATATACATTCATTGCCACATAATTGATTTTGAAACTATTACCTTTAGAACTTTCGCAGTAATGTGTTGTGTGGCAATAAATGTATATCTGAGTTCGGAAATGAATTTCTAGAGTAATTTAAATTAACATTCATTACTGATTAGTTACCATATATATATATTCTCGAATTTTAAAAACATGGAATCTGGGTTTGTGCTCGGATAATTTTATCATGCCGAGGCTCTATCTTCATTGAACATCAATAAAGTTACAACACCCACCACCCAGTCGGATGCTTCTTGTTATAATTAGGATCTAAAACAAAAGGAAAAAAATATGAAATAACAAATGAAAGTAACACTAATATAGTGTAAAATCCAAATCTAAAAAATCACGGGCACAAAATAAGATTTTACTATAAAAGATTGTTTACTAATGAAATGTTAATGAAGCCTATACTATACTAAAGGTGCTAACTAATAACTTATATAATAGTTTATATTTATCGATAAAGATAATAGAGTTAATAATTAAATGTGTCAAATCTTACAATAATTTTGATCATAAACTCTAACACCTTTCTAGACATTCAAAATGAAGGAGACTTTGCTCACTTTTTCAGCTACCTTTGAGCTTCACTTGATTTCAAAGAAAAATCTCTTGTTAAATTTCCTTGGCATATGTGTGCTTCGGCCACTTCTATTTTTGTTCACGGTGACATGGATTTACTGAATCATGATGTCTTATACTTGTATTTTTCATGCAATTAAGCAGGCTGAAGAATGCATTGATGATATAGATATATAATTATGTCTTTATGTATGTCTCTCCAACAATGATGGTAAATGCAATTACGAGGTTTATTTTTTAATACAAAACAGGCCCAAAAACCTTGGAAAACGAACACTAATTAACTATCACAATATCCGTCGATCCCGTGATAATAAACCAGTCTTTGTTTCTTCCATCAGAATCTATTGCGTGTGAGATATCTCCATATGCCATCCAACAGGTCGATATAATTGGAATATACATGACCCTAGAAAGATCCTAATCGGGTTTCATAGCAAAACCACATATCTAGTTATGAAGCATATATATTATAAGAGACTTTACATTTTAGCTATTGTAAGATCTAATAGAATCACTTCTCAGTTTGTAAGGGACGATTGCATCTCAAAGATGTATGTTGATGCTTGCTTTTTACCCCTAATTCTAGTATTCTATAAGTTATAGGGAACTTACCATATTAGGGAAGCATTAATGGGTGGCAGATTAAACTGTCTTTTAATTCTAGTATAGTATTTGCAACCATTATCATGATGGATTTGTTTCTACAAACATCACCCATAAGTTTTGTCAAGTCTTTAATCTTTCATGTAATTCTTGTCAATTGTATAAGGTTGATGATTAGATGATGTCTGAAGTATGTATACTCAGAATAAATTATGATTACAAATATTCATGTGTGATCATAATCCTACTCCTACCGAATTAATTAGAATGAATTAATCAATGTGGCGATTAAACATTGCTCGAGCAAAGAATCAACCTTAATAGTGGGAATTTGTGTAACCACTTTTGTTTATTGTGTTTGGATTGAAAGAAATCACAGACTACATAAGGAAGGTGTAATGAATGAAGATCAAATCCTTACCCGGATTTACTCGCTCATATCTTTACGGTTGAAGAGAAGAAATTTCAAAGGAAAAACAACTTCACGCTAAGTTGTTCAATGGGTTTGAAAGTGTTTTGGGGCTTTTTGTCTTTTTTAAACTTATGTAAAATTGCAAATGTAGTCCCTCTTGTATAGGCTATTGTTTTCTTTAGTATCAAAGTTGTAAAGACAATGATTTTGTTGACCCTTATGAATAAAAAATTTGATCTACCGATTAGAAAAAAAAGAAACGATTTGATTGGTGATTAAAACCTCCACATAGGAGGTGAGAAAACGGTAAAACAAAATAGGGTAATATATATCTTTACTCATAAATAATTAATCGAGTTGTTCATTAGATTTTATAAGTTATTTGAAGTAATCTTCAACCTTTGTTTTTTCAACCATTAGTCCTGACATCAAATTTCATCACCTTATGCTAGTTTTTAGAATTTTTATTTGGCCCCCAAATTTTAAAATTTATGTATTAAAATTTTATTTTATATTTTTATCAAATTTTTTGTAATTTCTGTAATATTATATAATTTTGGGATTTATAGTGTAATTAATTAAAATAAAAAATATCGGATTTTTTGGTGATTTTTGTACATAGCTATTGTTTTAAAATTGAAATATATAATATATATAATTTTTTAGTAAGTTACAAATTTAAAACAAATCTAATTTTATTTTAAGTAAAATATGAGATGTTATGTTAGAAGGCTGTACAATATTATTTTCATAACTTCATAAATGAAATATAAAAAGAGCCAATTAGAGATTAATATCTATTAAAAAACTTATTTAGAAAAAGGTGCCTATAATAAGATTTTTTATAGAACACAGCCCCATCCCAAACTACCCTTATAATTAACAATTAAAAAAAAGAAATTAGAATAAAACAAAACAAAAACTAATAAACACACGCGAGTGTCCATGATTTTTTTTTAAAATCGTCATAACTAATTCTTAAAAAATCAAAAAAATAAAAAATTATATATTTGGATAAAGCAAATTAATATTTACGTCTATGATTTTTTTCAGAATTTTTTGAATTTATTGAATTTTTTAATTCGCAGAAACATGGAATTCCATGTTTTGATATAAGGAATTTGTTTTCCGCAGACACAGAAATTCACTGTTTAAAACATGGAATTCCATGTTCTGCGAATTAAAAAATTAAAAAAACCAAAAATTCAGAAAATTCCGAAAAAAATAATATACGTAAATATTAATTTGATTTATCCAAATATGATTTTTTTCGATTTTTCTGATTTTTTTAAAATTAGTTATGGCGATTTTAAAAAAATTTCACGGACGCACACGTGTGATGAAATTAGTAGTAGGTGGTGGTGGTGGAGGTGGTGATGGTTGTGGTGGCTGTAGTGGTGGTGGTGGTGGTGGTGGAAATACCCTATTATTTGTTTAAGATTTAAAATAAATATTGTATTAAAAATAAAATAATATATTTAATAATAAGGATAGTATAGGTATAAAAAATATAAAGGGGATGTTTTCTATAAATAATTGTTCTATTAGGCATTTATCTCTAAAAAAGAAAATTAGAGGCTTAAAAAAATTAAAAGCATCATTAAAGAGACATTTATCTCTAATTACCCCATATAAAAAGTAAGAAAAATATTAAAAAAATATCATCAAAAACCATCATGGATATCCTCTCTTATTAATTCAGACTTTCAAAACTTGCCTATTTTCTTTGCTATGATTTTCATTTATATATTGTTAACGAAATCTCTTTTAAAATTTGTTAATTTTACTAAATTTTAAATATAAATCATTTCTACTAATATAAAATATTTTCATTTAAAATTTTGCAAAATAATATTCAAAATAATTGGGATAAATTCCATATCTCATCATAGAGACACAACATTTTTCTTAGTCAATCAAATTTTAATTTATTTTAATTTTGTAATTACTAAATGAACTAATAATTATATATTTTTTTAATACATGAGACCGCCATTTTTGGACTCGGAGTCATTTTGACTCCAATGAGATTCGATCCCAGGAGCGGAGTAACCTAACCACTAGGCCAACTATCAATCTCAATAATTATATCTTTAATCTCTTTCCTTTTTCTATTATTATAACGTTTGTTTCTCACTTCTTTATCTTTACCTTTTTTTTCCTCCTCTAATTTTCTTCTCTCTCCTCTAATGGACTCCTTTGTATTATTTCCATGGCAATTTGGACTCTCTGTCTTTCTAGTTTATTTGGAAAACGAGAAACAAATTTCTTTTTGAAAATTTAGAAATATGTCCCTTGATTGTTAATAGAAATGCACGTATTGCTTATGATGAGTTTAAAATACATAGTAAAATTGACTCTGAAGCAACTGCTTTGGAAAAAACAAAACAATGAGCAAACTCTATATATATATATATACCACTAATTTCATTTCAGTTGATGCTTCTTACCATAAAAAATCTAATGAATCAGCTGTCGCTTGTAATTTCAGTAACTTTCAGGGCCAACTTTTATAAGGAATAACATAGAAAATTAAAGCAAAATCTCCCGAGGAAGCTGAAGCTATTGGTATTAGAGAAGCAATCAACGAAGCGTCCTCACTAATACTTATTTTCTCTTGAAGAATGACTGTCAATCCCTAACGAAGTCGCTTATGGGGTGCAAAACGTTTGGAAATCGTCATCTACACCACATTCATGAAGATATCCAAACATTATCTAGCAACCTAAGCATTTATTTCCTTTTTGTTCCTCGCAAATTCAATCAAGTCGACGAGTGGATTTCGAAGAGGGCTAACTCCAACAACCTTCCAAGCAATTGGGTGTCTTCACCAGTGGCGGACCTACCTTAGGCCCAGGGGGGCTCAAGCCCCCCCTCACTTTAAAAAAAAAACTTTATTCTATATATTCATAATTCTATTTGATACCTTATTTTATATAAGTTGTACATTATTATCTCTACAAACATCACTTTAATCAAATTTATAAATAGTTTTGGATCTATTTCACAACCACAATCCATGTCTTTATAAAAATTTAAAATTTCGGTAAATTTTTTTAATTGAATATTTTTATAAAAATTTAGATAATTGTATGTGAATTATTAAATTTTATATACGAATTTAAACTGTATTAGTAAATTATTGAATGGGAATTTAATTTTTCTTTCATATAAATAAAACAGTTAATGCGTTTCTTAGATTTTGGTTCTTTTAATTTAATCTATCACCGAAAATCTCTAGAAGTCTATGCTACATAGTACATAGGGAAGGAATTAGTATTACTAGTATTTACATTGATTACATAAAACGTATTTTAATATTGATATTTACGTGAATATTGTACTAGTATTAAATAACTTAAGAAATGAAAAGATATACCCAAGTTTACTATACGTTTCAAAAATATTTTTTTCGGGGGCGTTGCCCCCGAACCCCCCATGTATTTCAAGCCCCTCCTCAACTTTTGTCCTGGATCCGCCACTGGTCTTCACCCGCCGCTACTTTAACTAAATTATTGGTAGTGACTTTGTATCATTAGGAATTAGCTAGATACATTCGCTCAAATTATTATAATTTATTCGTACTCGAGTTTTTATTAATCTAAATGATGTTTTAACGTAAAAAAAACTTCTTCTTCTACCACTAATTATCAATTTTATCTATATGTACAAAAATAGGAAAAAGGACTAGATTGTAAATTATTTTCCTAAATTTTGTTGTTTATATCTCGAGATTTAAGTGCATCGTGATGGTAAAAGAAGAAATAGTGATGGACCATGTGGTGATAAGGGGAAGAAAATCAAATAAGGTATATAGATGACATGAACCTTGGTATAAACATTTATAGATCAAAAGTATGAAATTAGAGATAAAAAATCTCCCAAAGTATTAAAAAAAACCTTATTAAAAAGAAGAGATAATTTCTAATTAGATCCATAACTTAACAAATCATGCTTTAAGAAGTCCAACCCAAAAGTTTGGATGAATAAGGTTCAAAATATTATTTTAAGCGTATAATATACCCAATATAACCTTATAAATAAAATAATCAAATTAAAAGAATTATACACAACCAAACACGTTGAATAACAATGAAAAATAAAACCTAGAACCTAAAAGTCATCTCTTCCCACCAAGCTGCTATCCTGCACAAGAAACCGCCGCCAGATCATTCTCCACCATCTTCAACCCGGCTTGGCTATGCCATCAACGATCGAAGAACCCAAATGAAGGTAAAAAATAATCTTTATTATTGAAACGGTAAAAAATTGAATTAATTTTAACCTAATCAAATCACTTTTACAATTTTTCGAAATTGTAATTATATCCGTAATGTTTATTATATTTTAATACAAGTACTACAATGGTCATTTTATGATCGTATGAGAAGTGATATTTATCATATTCTAGTCATATATATATATATATATATATATATATATATATATATATATATATATATATATATATATATATATATATATATATATATATATATATACTAGGTATGAACCCGTGCCTGAAGGCACTCTAACAATATTAACTTAAAAAAATAAATATAAAACAGGATAAACAAATAATTCTTGTGATAAAAATAAATTAAAAAATATTCAACCAAACACCAAAAATAGAATCCATTTCACACATTATCAGATTTCTTTTTTAGACTATATTGTAAACTTCTATAATTTATTAGTTTTGATACAAATATTGATAAAGTTATTAAAACAGTAAAATATATCATCTCATAGAAGAAAAATTAAACATTTATCCTTTTACACTTATATAAATTGAAAACACACCTTACAATCTAAATTAAACACAGGAAATGAAGCAATAATTAAAAAAAATTGTTTATTAGCTTTGAAAAACGCATCTTGCTCTGATGAAAGTACAACCTCATTTTTATTATTTTGTAGCTCATAATTGAGCTTCCAATCTGCACCCCAATATTGTTCCATGGGCACCCAGGCTGACTCTGAATCTTGTTTAAGATCAACTCCACTAATTTCACCATCTCCATCTTCATATTCGATAACCACAGAAAAATAGAAGAGATCAGAACCTGAATGAATGCAAGAATTTGAAGTATAAATCTAACAATATGTGCGCTCATTAGTTTGCTAACTATATACGCACCTTTGGTATTATATTTGCATAACTCCAGCATCACGAAGCTGCTCAGGCCAGCCTGAGTTTGCCATTGCTCCGAAAGCAGACCCACTTAAGTCAATAAACTTTATTTGATGCAGAACTACCTGGAAGTTGATCGGTGATAACCACTGTCACAGCTTTCCCAGAGCATGCTGCATTTTCTTTACAATTAACCTGATAACAGAAAGTTCAGTTACTTATCAAACTTATGCATGCAATTGTTTACAATTATTTTAAAAGTAGTTAAGGAATGATTCAGGAATTAGTGTTGGGACAACTTTCCAGTAAGAGAATGAGCATAGTAATTCACCGAAAAGTACACCACATAGCACTCCACAACCGCTAAACCTGCATAAAGAAGACAAATAATCATTAGATTGTGCCTGAATGGAAGGGTTTGCATATTTATATATATAATAATCACTATGATTCAATAACTTAAACAACATCGAAAAGGTAAATTAAAAAAAGTACCTGATATCAGGATCATCTCTTCTATCAATTATGAGTAACAATGGTGAAACTTCGGTTCTTCTGAAATCGCAAAAACAAACCACTTTCCTTTTGGTACATTAGCTTCTGTTAAAAATGAAAATTTTCTTTTAAGATATTAAAGAAATATTTACTTACTTAAAGATGCTTCTTGTGAGATTCTTTTTGCCACATCAGATGTCGCTATATATCTTATAACGGGCCTTCGATCACAAAAGTTTTGATATAATTAATACTTGAATCAAATGCCAAACACACTGCCAAGCTGTTTTAGAGAATACAGGAGCCATAATTTTCACAAAACTGAACAAAATAAAATAAAATAAAAATATATTAGTGGGGCCCACTTTGTGTGTGTTTTAGTGTTTGAGAGAGAAAAATTACTGCACATGAAGGCAAATGTGGGTCACTAAACCAACCAGGTTTTTCTTCTGTACTCCTGTTTATTCAAATAAAATACATTTTAGGTCATTAAAATATATAGTCTTTTTTTACAATTAATGTAAAAACAAAAGGACTAATATGCAAAAGGACTTACTTGTGAACTTCTCTATCACCTCTTCTTTTTGTCATTTGCCATGTTAAACCTTCATTAGGTTCAAGACCAGGTTGAGATATTTCTAAACCATGTTTTTTCACTAATTGAATATACCTATACAATATATACATACAAATTAAAATATGTAAACACCAAAAAAATATTAAAATTAAAAAAAAAAACTTACTTATCAGCATTAAATTTTTTAACTCCAAGATCTTCATCCCAAATGAAAATATATTCATAAGCTGCTACAATATTAGGGTGCAAAAACCTCTTTGCATACCACCTAAAAAATAAGAATAAATTAAAAAAAGATAATTAACACATTATTTTTACAATTTATGGATTTAGCAACAAAAAGAAAACATTAGCTTCTGTGAAAAATGAAAAAATTATTTTAAGAATATTAACGAAATATTTACTTACTTACAGATGCTTCTTGTGAGATTCCAGCTCCAGTTGCTACTAATGGCATAACCAGTACATCCCATAATCGATCAAGACGTACAACTCTGTACACCATATCACCAAAATAAACAAAATAAGAAAATATCAAGCAATTTTTGGAAATGAAAAATTAAAAAAAAACTGCAAATTAAAAAAGAGTTTAGAATATACTGATTAAATTATACTTCACTTTTGGAGAATCGAAGTCTTTTTATTCCTGCAATGTATAAATACGTAAAATGAAAGCTTCAAATCATTACTGATGAAGAAATTAAAAAAAAATCTGTAAATTAAAAAAGGGTTTAGAATACACGGGTGAAATTATACGGCGGCGGTGGAGAATCGAAGTCTTTTTATTTTTATTTCTGCTTCAGATCTGTCATAGTCCTGCAAATAATAGATTGGTAGTTGGAAAGTGAAGAAATCAAGCTTCGATCAGACCTTGAAAATAATTTCTTACCTTAGTTCTTCTCCAAGCTTCGATCAGACCTACCCAACCAATTAGATAATTTAGAATGATTTAAAATAATTCAGTTTTTAGAGGTACCTTAACCAATTCATTATCCATTCTTGGCTTTTTTTTTCATCTTCAAAACTCCAGGTCAGTAATGTACATGCGAGGGATAACAGGTGCAATTTAAATAGAATTGGGAGCGGCCTCCAGGTCCCTGATTTATCGAACAAAAGAACCAAATACATTTTAAACACTCCCAAAAAACTTAATTAACACGGATATAACCATAAATCTAAAGTTTTTAGTTGATATAAATCATATATGACCTGGGGCTCGAGCAAAGACATTTGGTGAGTGGCCAAAGAATTGAACGAAGCCAAAGAATTGAACGAAATAGACCTTTAAGTTGTTGACGAAACCAAAGAATTGAACGACACAGACCTTTAAGTTGTTGAAACGAAGCTCTGCTTCTTCAAGGAGAGACCCATCTCAATAAAGCCATTGATGATGGTGGAGGATGGTCGTGGCGGCAGTTTGGCTATGATTTCTTCGATTCAGATTTGGATTGTGGAGGAGCGGCTTGGTGGGAGTGAAGTTAGAGAGAAGCGGTGAAGAAGGTTTTTTGTTTTTTGTTTTTTGTTTTTTGTTTTAAATTTTAAAAAAAACAATCCAAGGGCTGAAAAATATAGAAGAGACATCAAGACATTTTAAACCGTGGATTGAATTTAGACAATCTGGACCATTAATTAAAATCGATCTAAAGGCCGAAAATGATTGAAATTTGATCTGAAGGCTAGAAATTGTGGAGAAAAACAGGAGACATTTCGGGCCGTTGGCCCTTCTCCAATATTATATAGATATATATATATATATATATATATATATATATATATATATATATATATATATATATATATATATATATATATATATATATATATATATATATATATATATATATATATATACAGTTTCATGATGTTTAATATATTTTTATACAACTCATACAATGGCATTTTATGTCCGTATGAGAAGTAATGTTTATTATATTTTGATCATATCCATTTTTTGAATTGGTTTGCAATAAATATTTCTTATACTGTATTTTTGAACTGTTTTTATTTGTTGCGATTGTCGAAGATGGTTATAACTTATACAATCCATTGAACTGTATCATAAATCCCAGTGAATTGTATTGCATAGCCCAGTGAATTGTGTCACATAGCACAATGCATTGTGTCGCATAACCTATTAAATTGTGTCGCACAATCCAGTGAATTGTATCGACATCCTAGTGAAAGGTAGTATGACCTGAATTGTTAGTGAAGTAGGTCAGACCTTATGAAAAAAGTTTGTTAGATTGTGCACCTTTTGGAATAATCACCTTAAAAAAGAATTTTTTATCCAATCTATTCTTTACCCTAAGATTTAAATTTTTTATATTAAACATGTACGATAGATTCCGTAGTATCGTTCTACCAATGTTGATATCCAAAACTTTATGGAAAACTTAAAAGGCTAATAAAAAAAGAAGAAATTAAGGGTCATTAATCTTTTAAGGCCTACTTAGAGGACAACTTTATAATTTACAGCCTAAACCCCAACTAGTAGTTGGGTTTCAACTAATAGCCCAATTATTCCCAAATAGCCCAATAATACCCCCTATATAAACCCCCATCCCCTTTCTTCACCGTCAGAATTCCCAACCCCCCTCCCCTCCCCTTCTGTTCTCTCTGTGAACAATACGCCGCCGACCACCAGCAGCTATGCCGCGCCGCCCACCACCTCCTCTACCCTCTCTGATCAAACCACAATCAACCCACCACCGCCTGGCACCAAACCGGCATCAACATCAACCCTAATCAGTCTTTGATGGCTGGCCAACCGAGCGCCACCTCGTATCCCCTCCATCTGAGCTTCACCGGCAACAATCTCCAGCTCTCCACCGTCGTCCTCGTCAACAATACCACCGCCCACCACCGTCCCCCTACAATCAACACCACCACCTCTATAATCAACACCCACCACCGATCTACACCACCACCTCTACAATCAACACCACCACCTCTATAATCAACACCACCACCTCTATAATCAACACCACCACCTCTATAATCAACACCACCACCTCTATAATCAACACCACCACCTCTACAATCAACACCACCACCTCTATAATCAACACCACCACCTATATAATCAACACCCAGCACCGATCTACACCACCACCTCTACAATCAACACCACCACCTCTATAATCAACACCCACCACCGATCTACACCACCAACCAATCACCGCACCCCCACCCATCAACCCTACTGACCCACAACTCCCCTCTTGTTCGAACCCATTTGTGCAGCCCAAACAGTTACACAATGGGGCCAGCCCAAGAACACTTCAAGAACTGGGCCAAACCAACCGAGCCCCAATAATCGAAACCCACCTCTTCACAATCAACATCAACCAACCAACCCATAGGCCGGAGACCCATCCCGTAATGGGTCCAGACCATTAGCAGCAGCACGTGATATGGGGCCAGCCCATAAGCAGCAGCAACGATATGGGCCAGACCATCAGCAGCGGCAACACGATAAGCGGCACCCAGGTAATTGTCCAGCCCACTACCACATCAGTAAGGGTCCAGGCGCCACATCAATCAATTCTGCAGCCCATACACCATTGAAGCCCATATATACATGGGTCCAGCCCCCAATCAATTCTGCAGCCCATCGAAATCTTCACCAAAATCACCACCCAAATCACCTACTACAACAGCATCTTCAGCAGCCCCATTAAGCGTGTGATTGGTTGGGTTATGTTTTGTTTTGAATTTGTAATCCATTTCAATGAATTGTTTTGTTTAAATTTGTTTAAATTGTTTTGTATTCCTTTCTTGTTTATGTTTCTCCTCAACTGCGGTTTTGTATTCCAAATCTCGCTAATCAGTTTGAACAAGTAGTAGCCTTTTTCTATATCTGGGTAAAATCCATTTCAATGAATTTGTACTCAGTTTGAATTTGTAATCCATTTCAATGAATTGTTTTGTTTAAATTCTTGTGTTTCTAACTTTCAAGTTTTGCTAGGTAATTTTAATTGTTCTTGTGAAGGATATTTTCAATTAGTTGTTAATGCATAGCATTGTTTTCTTGTTGTGATTCTTGTTTGGTTTTGTTCATTATGTTTTGTTTTTGATTTGTAATGCTAGTATTGTTTGGTATTGATTTGTAATGCTAGTACTGTGTATGAACAATCTTGTTTAGTTTTTGTTTGGTTATATATAGTATGGGTGTAGCCCCACCGAGATTTGTTTGGTTATATATATGATGGGAGCAGCCCCATAGAGTGTAAAAGCGATATGGGTCGCGGGTGCGTACCCACTACGGGAAAGGGTAAAAGAGACAAACACCATAACTAGAAAGTTAGAAAATGGCTTTAAAATATAAAAAAACCTAACTAGGATGTATAATATAATTATACAGCCAACTAGGCTGTATAAAGTAATTTCCTCAGAAATTAATGACAAAAGTTCGTTTTCATCCCAAGCCAACGCAGTTCAAATTTTTTCTTTGTTTTTAATATAATGTTAAAAATTGGTATTATTGTGTTCATTTTAAAAGGTAAAGTAAAAATTGGGTTTTTTATTTGTTAATTATACTTTTATTTTATATTTGATGGTCCAATATTAACATCATAACAATTAATTATATTAATAAAATACATATCATTTAATTAACTAGGTAGTTACTATAATTATATAGGATATGTGTTATAATATCCAGTATTGGATAAAAATACTTTATCTTTTTATTAATCTGTCCTTATTCTTATATACAGGGGCCGATTTTTAGTGGGACCCGGGGGGGGGGGGGGGGGGGGGGGGGGGCTCAAGCCCCCCTGAACTCGTAAATTTTATGATACGTAAATGTAATTTTGTCCCAAAAAAAATTAGTTTTTTATGAACGTTTATGTAAAACATGCATGTTCTAAGAATATATAAGTTATTGTGGCTTAGTGGTTTAGTATCTTTACATATTACAATTTAGAATGGAGGTTAGGTGTTCGAATCTTAGTATCTGTTTTATCTTTTTTTCCAAATCTATATAATAAAGTAGAATGAAACCTAAACTCTCCTTATTTATCCCCAAACTTCCTCATTCATCTTATAATTCCCCCGTTTTTCTCATAATTCCCCTATTCTTCTCATTCTTTCATTTATTATATACACATATGCATGAAAATATTAAATAATATGAAATCCATTTAACCTTCATATAAATAAAATTATAAGTATTCAAATTAACTTTCTTATAAATAAAATTTATTCATTTTTATTAAAATTTACAAAGTACTTAAAAATTTAAGAATTTTTTCAAAATTTATTATAAGAAAAGTTTAACTAGATATAATATAAAATTTAAAATAATCACTTTACATTACAATATAAAAATAATTTTTTATTTCTTTTATTTTCTTTGTCAAAACATGTATAATTTTGAAAGAAATCATTTTAATTTTATAAAAATAAACTTTTCAAGACAAGAAATATATTGATTCATCCAATAAAAAATTATAGAATATTAGAAAGTCAAGATGAAATTCATAGGATAATAAATATATGTATGTGTCTATCATATAAAAATTTAAAATTAATAAACACTTAAAGTATAATTAATAATTAAAATAATCTGATAATTGACGATTAACATTCATTATTCATTGTATCTCTATATATATAATAAAGTACTTTTTTAAACGGGTTGGACCCTCTACAAAAAAGACGAGCATGATCGTCTTTGGTCCCTTAATTGATTTCTTCACATTAATTGCGTTGATTTTTTTTCTAATAAAAACTTAATTGTCCCTTATCCCACTCCATTAAACATCTAAAAGTCCTATATTTGATCCACGATGACCGCGAACCTCTAACCTTAACCTAAATTCTTAACCGTAACCTAAACCTTAACTTTAACCTTAACCTCAAAGTCAACCTCAACCTTAACCTCAACCTTTGAATTAAACTTAACATCAACCTCTAACTTAAATTTAACCTTAACTTTAACCTTAACCTAAAACTCAACCTCAACCTCAACCTTGAATTAAACTTAACATCAACCTCTAACTTAAATTTAACCTTAACATTAACCTTAAACTTGACCTTAACCTTCTCCTTAACCTTATCCCTGGCCCTAGCCCTCGACCTAGCCTTAGCTTTCGTCTTAGTCTTAGCCTTAGCCTTGGCCTTAGCCTTAGCCTTAGCCTTAGCCTTAGTCTTAGCCGTAGCCTTAGCCTTAGCCTTAGTCTTAGTCGTAGCCTTAACCTTGGCTTTAGCCTTAGCCTTAGCCTTAACCTTAGTCTTAGCCTTAGAATTAAACTTATCCCTAGCCTTAGTCGTAGCCTTAGTCTTAGCCTTAGCCTTAGTCTTAGCCTTAGCCTTAACCATAACCATAAACTTAACATTAACCTTAAACTTAACCCTTAACCCCTTAACCCCTTAACCTTAACCTTAACCCCAACCTCAACTTTTTAAATAATAACCTTAACCCTAACCTAACATTAACCTTAGCCTTAAACTTAAACTTAAAATTAAACTTAAACTTAAACTTAAACTTAAACTTAAACTTAAACTTAAACATAAACTTCAACTTACACTTAAATTTAAACTTAAACATAAACTTAAACATAAACTTAAGCATAAACTTAAACTTAAACTTAAACTTATTGTTAACGTTAACCTTACCCTCACCCTTACCCTTAACCTTAACAATAATATTAACCTCAACTTTAACCTTAAACTTAACCATAACCTTAGATATTACACCTTAAACCTAAACCTTAAACTTTAAACCATAAACCATAAACCTAATCTTCATCTTCACCTTCACCTTAACCTCAACCTTAACTTTAAACTTAAAGCTTAAAAACTTACATTAAAATTAACCTTAACCTTAAACCTTGAACCTTGAACCTCAAACCTTAACCTTTACCTTAACCTTAAACCTTAAACCTTAAATTTAACTTTCACCTTCACCTTCATCTTTACTTTACTTTTTAAACCTTTATCTTAACCTTAAAGTTAAAACTTAACTTTAACCTTAATTATA
Organism: Nemophila menziesii; assembly: GCA_029959085.1. Taxonomy (NCBI): domain Eukaryota; kingdom Viridiplantae; phylum Streptophyta; class Magnoliopsida; order Boraginales; family Hydrophyllaceae; genus Nemophila; species Nemophila menziesii. The sequence continues at coordinate 44,078,940 of JARWIR010000004.1, read as the reverse complement.
AAATTAATCTTAACTTGAACCATGAACCTTAAAAAACTTAAACCTTAACCTTAATACTTAAAAACCCCTTATTCTTCTCATAATTTCAATATTCTTCTCATAATTAATTAATATAAAATAAAACATATATATGCTTACGTTTTACCTCATATTTTACTCAACTAAGTAACAAATTTATTTCCTTCAATCTCGAATTTTATAGTATTCAAAAAATAGTGTCGTTTTAATAATAAATATATCTAAATATAAACTCATATATGTAGCAAACATACGGATAAATCAAATTAAAAGATGATTACTCATGAAAGACACGTTTAAACATTCTTTTTTAATAAAGTTTGTGTCATTCTATACTCAACGTAGCTATATATGTTATATAATATCTATCATGTATAAATTAGAAAAATAATTTTTGCTATTAAAAGACCAAGTTTTGCATTTTATATTTGAATCATAACAAAAATTAATACTTATTTAATTTTCAAATTTACCTTAACCAAAATAAGATATCTATATAAAATAGGATACACCTAACTTTTAATTTTTTATCAATATTAAAATATGACCAAATGAGCATCACAACTTAATTGTATATTTTCTTATTTATTTTTCTTACAAGATCATTTATATTATATGAACTAATCAAACATTTTTTTTAAATTAATATTATATATCGTAATACTAACGTTTACCTTAAATTTATAATATAAAACCATTCCTTACAAAACTTCCCAAATTTCTCAACCTTAACATTAACCTTAACCTTACCCTTTACCAAAAGCTTGATTTGAACCCTCAACCCATAAACTTAAACCTTAACCTTAATATTAACCTTAACTCTTACCTTAACCTCAACCTCAACCTCAACCTTAAACTTAACCTTAACTTGAAATTTAACCATAGCCTTAGCCTTCACTGTATCCTTAGTCGTAGCCTTAGCCAAATCCTTAACCTTAACCTTAACCTTAACCTTAACCTTAACCTTAACATTAACCTTATCCTTAACCTTAAAATTAAAATAACCTTTACTTTAACTTTAACCTTAACATTAACATTAACCTTAATTCTAACCTTACCCCTTAACTTAACCATAACCCCTTAACTATTAACCTTAACCATATCCTTAACCTTATCATTAACCTTAACCTAACATTAAACTTAACATTAACCTTAACTTTAATCTTAACCTTAATCTTAACCTTAACCGTGACCTTAACCTTAACCTTAAACCTAACCTTAACCTTAATTTGTCTCAATTTTTATGTTTTGAAGTGCCTTAAGGCACATGCTATACCTAGTACACACATAATAGAAAATCATATCGAAACTAAATTTAAACATGATTTTGATTCGAAAATAATTTCAATATAAAATAGAAATAAGATTTTAAATTTATTATTATATATTTTAATTTTTAAAGAAACAAATTCTTATATTTTAATATACTAGATTAAAGTTCTAAATTTGTCGATTTTCATAAGACCGACTTATTAATATTGCAACTTTTGTATACGAATACGTGTATCTATTTTGAACTTGAAGGTAATAATACTTAGTTATTTATTTATTTACATTACTTCAATGTTTAAATTTTTGTAGATAATTTATTCATCATATTATAAATTAGAATATTAATATAATATATAGTATATTAATATAACATATAGTATATTAATATAATACTAATGATACTATATGAATTAAGTGTTATAGTGTTGATTTGTATATTTTTTTGGATAAATACTAACTGCTAAGTTCATCAACTAAAGAGACGGGGAATGTAGTGATGTTAGATTCTCATATTTTCATTTTTGACATTGGTAGTTGTATATTTATATATATATATATATATATATATATATATATATATATATATATATATCATATTTTTACCTCAAAAGTTTCAGAAAAGTTGAACCCCGAACTTCTATATATTTCAAGTCCTCCCTCAATTTAGTGTCTGGATCCGCCCATGCTTATATATATTGGTAAAAGTAGTTGGTGATGGAAGAAGATGTGGATGATGGCGGTGAATGGAATAAGAGAAAAGAATACGAAGTTATGGAATCATAGAGATGGATTTAAAGAAATATGAGAAGATAATGAAAAAAGTAGAAAAAGAAGAAACGTTTATGGGGAAACAAGAAAAGAGAAACTAAAGTTATAATTTTTTTTGAAAGTTTTAGTTATTAGTTTATTTAGTAATATAACTGTAATGTATTTTAAATTTTTGATGGGTTGAGAAGAAATGTTAGAAAGAAGAGTTATTACCTCATAAAGTTTAAAAATCATAACCCATTTTTTAATAAGTCTAATATTTTTTTAGCCTCTTGTAAAGTCTAATTTTTTTACTTATTCCACTATTGTTTCTATTTTTAATTATTTGATTTCTTATATAAAAAACAATAAAACGTAAAACCTTAATCTTATCTCTTCACATTCGCGAAAAAAAAAATTACCGTTTCCCACATTCACCTCTACTGCATTAGAAAGTCACCGCCACTTGGGAACACATCTTTACCATCATCAAACTTGCTTGGCCACCAAGCCACTCCTGCACAAGAAACCGCCACCACCCGGGAAGCCTTCTCCACCATCATTAACCCGGCTTGGCTACGCCATCAACAATCGAATAACCAAAATAAGTTAAGAAAAATTATTTTTTACCATTGAAAATCTAAAGAATTGATATGAGTTTATATATTTGAGTTTTGCTTTAGGCGTTAAATCATACAAATTCTTAAGAGCAAAAAAAATTCCTTCCTTTGAAAGAGAGATCTAAGCAGTAACATATTCGGGTTTTACATGTAATTTGATTCAATCAAGTTATGGTAAAAGTACTAATTTCATATTCTTTGGGATTAACCTCTTGATACTGGATTAGTTCTGGGTGATGTTCAAGAATTGTTACTTTTCAGTATAACTCATCAAAATTATTTTTCTTCGATTCAGTAAAGGTTATTTTTGATTGAAAAAAATAATGTTTTCGTAATTTTGCTCTAGGTCTGTTTCTTAGCCCTCTTTTTGGCCGTAGATTGAGAAAGACTTGAACATTGTTCACTTTTTATGTAAGGTAAGAATATTACATTAAGGTATCAATACGTAGATTTACTATGTCAATATTCATTTCACTTATTAATATTGATTCCTGCATTTTTGAATTTTATGTGAAAGGTTTCAGAAACTATGACTCATGAGTATAAGATCTACAAGTTATAAGACATTGAATATTATTTGTTAACTCTTGTATAGCTTTGATTATACCCGGCTCACGAAGAATTTGCTCTAGTAATTTCAGTTGTGTTACTGTAAATGATAAATCATATTCTTATACAGTTACTTGTACTATGGTGATTTAGCCATATTAAACACTCCTAACTTTTGTTTTTCCAGTCAATCAAGCCATTTAGTTGTGCAATTAGAACCCATTGTGGACCCCTATGATCTTTCATTCGTTGATGAGAATTTGGAGGCTAATATTGCCAGGTACATTCTTTCACTCAAATACTTAATGATAATGTTGTAAATTCGTTGAGTTTAGATTGAGTTTTTGAATAGGTTTTAAACAAGAAATTAAAGATAATCAGAAAGGTAAGAACACAGGATATATCGTGGTTCGACAAAATAGTCTACATCCACGTTGAGCTCGGATTAGAGAGCGCTTGTTTATCACTGATTACAATCTTCACTATTACAGAAAACCACTGAATCAACCAACCCTAATGAATAGAACCAGCAAATCTAAACAATACTCAACTACACTGAATATCTAGCTTTGAATCAGCAAGATTCAAAGAAAACACTAGATTACACTATCTATTACAAAGGATTAAACCGCTTGACTACAATGAATAAGCAAACCCTAGTTTGTCTCGTAAAAGAGGCGAGAGAGAATATCTGAATAAAGTGAACGAAAGAATGAATGGAGTTGTGAAGAGAGGAGGGTATTTATATGAGACATAATAAGACTTAATCTCAGCCGTCCATATAACATAAGATCAACGCTTCATATTTGCTCCGCCTTTACTTAAATAAACGACATTGTATTGGTGAGTAATGAACCAAAGTGTAAAAGGTCATCCTAATTCAGCTGTCCACATAAGCTTTGACTTGGTCAATTCTTCCACGTCAGCCAGTACATTTCACATATTCCCACAGATAATTTCAACATTAGCTAATTATGGTCCTTTTATAACAGCAAAGAGACAGTTAAAGGAGAAATATCTGAGAACAAGAAGAGATATGAAAAATTCTAATGAAATTAAAGGTCTGAGCTTTCTTTAATTAGATACTAATCGATCATTCTCTAATTTAGATAGTAATCCACAGATTGAAGTTGTTGAGCTACTTTTTGACGATTCAAATGATAAAGAAGCTGAGTTCCACAACATTGAGAAGGCTTAAGGCTTCTAAGCTTAAGAAAGTTGACCTAGAAGATTCATTGTAGTGATTTTTAATACAGAAAAGAAGAAATTGGATTTTATTACTGTATGTTGTTACTTTGAGATCGTACAAAAATTACAAGCATATTAATGTGATATGAATTCATTCCATTGTTTCTTGTACATTGTAATAAGTTGCGAGATATTACCAAATGTTTTTTGGTCAGAAGATTCTTATCAATAGAATTTTTTTGAATTCTTACCAAACTCAACCCATATTTTAACAAAGATACACCACCATTGTTGAATTTAGAACCCATTAACACAGTACCATTTTATCGCACATAACACATTATTCACACTTTTTTTATCTTGCACATCCCCCTCCCTCTTTTTTTAACTTGCAGATTCCCCCTATTTTTAACTTGCACACCCCCCCTTTTTTTTCCAACACATAACTCCTAGCCATTTAGTTGATTATAGGTGATCATTTTGCGAACTCTTGCAATTATTTATATTTGATAACATCATTTTCAAAAGTTTCAGGCCCAAATAACAAATACATGAAGTCTCGAAGTTAAAAAATACGTATAAAGTATACACTTTATAAGGTTTTCTACCCAAAACATCACAAAAAGGCAACTTTACCTTTTTAAGGGACTTAACATTAATTTTCGAGAGTATAGGGGATCATTTTGCAATTCTTTATATTTTATAACATCATTTTCAAAAGTTTCAACCAACTTGCAAAAACATGAAGTCTTGAAGTTAAAAAACACGTATAAAGTATACACTTTATAAGGTTCTTTGCCAAAAACATCACAAAAATGCAAATTTACTCTTTTCAAGGGACTTAACATCAAATTTAGAGAGTATAAGGGAATATGTTGCGAAATTTGGATTTTTTTTTTGCATTTTATATATATTTTTTCTTAATGTTTTAGGGGCCAATTAGAAAATACATGAAGTCTTGAATTAAAAAAACATGTATAAAGTATACAGTTTATAAGGTTCTTTGCCCAAAACATCAAAAAAATGCAAATTTACTTTTCTTAAGAGACTTAACATCAATTTTCGAGAGTATAGGGGACCATTTTATAAGCCTTTGCAATTAGTTTATATTTTATCACATTATTTTTGAAAGTTTCAGGGACCAACTAGCAAATACCTGATTAGTATAAAGTATACACTTTATAAGGTTATTTGTCCAATATATTAAAAAAATGCAAATTTACTTTTCAAGGGACTTAACATCAATTTCCGAGAATATAGGGGATTATTTTACAAACTTTTTTAATTTTTTACATTTTATAACATATTTTTTATAAGTTTTAGGGACCAACTTGCAAATACATAATTTTAGAGATATTCATAGCATAATGCAATATGTAAGGGACCATTATACAACTTTTCAGAAATCTATTTAGGACAAAAAACACATATAAAGAACAATCTTTATATGGTTTTTTATCTAAACAACTTAATATTATTATTTTTCATATTTAAAGCCATTCATAAATTAATGCGCAACTTCAGGGTCTATAATGCAATTATTTCATCATATTTTACATATAAATCATCTTTGTCTCATCACATAGGGACTTAAAAGAAAAGTTCTAAAATAGAAAATCATATATACCAAATAAATTTTTCAACTTCAAGTTTCTTTCATCATAAAATCAGTTTTTTGGCAAATTTGTGTGAAATCCAAATTATATGAACAACACAATGCATATATCAATGCATCACAAATTCAGGGACTTGTAAACATTGGCGGACCTACCTTGGGCCCGGGGGGGCTCAAGCCCCCCCTCACTTTTTCAAAAAAAAAAAATTATCTTATATATTCATAATTGTTTATCAAAGTATTTTTTTTATTTTTGTAAATACAATAATTATTTTAACCCTATTTAATACATTATTTTTTATACATTACACATTATTATCTCTACAAACATCACTTTAATCAAATTTATAAATAGTTTTGGAGAATTTAAATAATTTTATGTGAATTATTAAATTTTATATACAAATTTAAATTTTATTAAATAAATTATTGAATGCAAATTTAATTTTTCTTTCATATGAATAAAATAGTTAATACATTTCTTAAATTTTGGTTCTTTTAATTTAATCTATCACCGAAACTCTCTAGAAGTCTATGCTACTTAGTGTTTTTTTCTTTTTGTTCTAATCGCATTTTATGATGCATAGTACATAGGGAAGGAATTAGTATTACTAGTATTTACATTAATTATATAAAACATATTTTAATATTGATATTTACGTAAATATTGTACTAGTATTAAATAACTAAAGAAATGAAAAGATATACCCAAGTTTACTATAGGTATATAAAAAAAAAAATTCGGGGGCGTTGCCCCCGAACCCCCTGTATTTCAAGCCCCTACTCAACTTTTGTCCTGGATCCGCCACTGCTTGTAAATACAATTTTTATTCTAATAAAACCAATTATATGTAAATTAGAACCTCACTTATGCTTTCCAAACCCAAAAGATGCACATATCAATGTATAAAGGATCTTTCATTATCATTTTAGTCATTTGCAATAATTTTCCATTCAAACTAAGTAATTTAATTACTTATCAAAACAAATATCCAGAAATAACCTCAAGTTTTGTTCTCACTTTGGAAAGACCCTTGATCTCAGAAAAATCCAAAAAACCATATAAAAAGTTAAACAACTTCCTTATTACAATAGAATTAACAACAAACAAATAATAGACATAGTATCCAATACTCACCGAGTTATTCAAATAATTTAGTAGAAGACGAAAAAGAAACATCAATGAAGAAAAAGTAACATCAAACAATGAAACCATCTGATAACATCAAACGAAGAAGAAGAAAAGGTGGTGGAAATTACTAAAAGGTGGGGATTGGGTAGGATTAATTAGACCATGCTATTTATTATCTTTGGTCTTTGAATGGAATAAATGAAACATCTCAACCATGGTAAAGACTATTTTTTTTTTTTGGGTAAGATGGGTGAGCCGGGCCAGCTTATGACTAATCCCACAGAAATCAAAACTAGGTTATTCATATTCAGGGAGAGGTTCAAACCTTTCATGTTATCTGTTATGTATATTAGTAAATGGATCAACTCTTATGTTATGGTTATGTTATTGCATTCAAACAATCAAACTGTTACGTTGTTGGATTGGATTTACTGGGTTCAATAATGGACTCAAGTTGTTAATGGACGGGAGTTAAATAAAGTCTTATAGGACAAGTTCTAATAAGCCAACTCTAAATGTTTTTTTATTGAAAGCGAATCTAATCTTATAAAACCGGTCCGATTGCGGGGATTAGGACAGAAGGAAGTAATAAGAAAATTAATGAAAATAGATTTTATAATTATTATTTTAGATTTGCCCCACTTTTATCCTTTATGTTTTCAGCTCCCTCGAAAAAAAGAAATCATGGATCTGACATCATTGTCGACTTTAGTGATGGCCTCAATTATTATTTATTAAAGCAAGGAAGACTTGACTGGTGCATTTGTTTCCTTTATAATTATTATATTATTGACATTATTAATTCTTATTGTGAGAGATCTAACATGAGAGAAGAAATAAAGTTGAGATCATCATCCTTACAAGTTACATCCTAGTATGATAAAATTTAAGGCCTTCTTTCTACTTAATTTGCTACCATTTTACCTTATCATTATTTCCGAAGCTGCACCTTATTATCTACACCACTATTGCCCAAGAACAAGTACTTATACCCCAAACAGCATTTACGATGTTAATCTAAATACCCTTCTCACTAATCTTTCTTCCTATACTATCTTTCACAATAACATGTTTTACAACGCATCAATAGGTGAAAATCCTGCTCTTAGAGCATACGGCTCATTCACGTGTCGAGGAGATGTCACAAACAATACTTGCCATGATTGTGTTGTCACTGCTGTACAAGATATTATCCAGAGATGTCCTAATAGAAAGGAAGGAGTTATATGGTATGACGAGTGCACGCTACGTTATGATGATAAATCGTTTTATTCGGTAATGGACACTACGCCTATTATGTCCGGTGTGAGTCTCGAAAGTGTTACAGAACCTGATCGTTTCGCGCGAGTAGTAAGAGATTTAATGAATGATTTAGCTAACCGAGCTTCGAACGATAAATTTAGCGATGGTGTAGAACATTTGAAGGGTTTTGCTACAGGGAATACAAATTTTACGAGTTTTTGGACTTTATACAGCTTGGTTCAATGTACCCCGGATTTATCAGGGACAGATTGTAAAAGTTGCTTGCTTGTGGCTATAGATGAACTGTCAAGTTGCTGTGTCGGAAAAGAAGGTGGAAGAGTTTTTGTTCCGAGTTGCAATATTAGATTCTCGACAAAACGATTTTTTGGTTTTCTTCCTTCTCCAACTTCAAGTTCTTCTATGAGTCCAGAAGGTAAGTCTTGGAGGTTAATTTCATTGAATCAAGAGTAAATAGTACCAAACAGTCCTCCTTTTTCGAGTTATTTATTTGAAAATGATCCGATCTATCAAAATATAAATCTTAGACCCTATATTTTTAATTTTGTATTTGAAGTTAGTAATCGGTAACTTATTAGACAGAATTAGAAGAGTTTCTTGGTTGTGGTAATTACGTCTAATATAAGGGCATTAACATTCTTTGCGCGTCTTCATTTCGTCTAATAATCAATGAATCATCGACTTTGGACAAAAAAAAAAGAAAAAGATATGGCCTAGAATGAATATTTTGAAAGATCAGGACATGTTCAAGAAAATACGCGAAAAATGAGGGGCTTGCAGAGCTATTTAACTTGATTTAACAATTACCAATTATCCGACTTCTCTGACCCAGCGATTTCGTTACATTTTTATTCCTCGATGCAGGAATTTGGGGAATTTCAAAGCAAGTGATTATTGGTATTATCATTTCAGTGTTTGTTTCTACTTACATCATTACCTCGGTCATCTTTTTTCTAAGAAAAAGAAGAGCAAACAAGTATAATCGCGTCAATAAGATCATCGGTAAAATATGAGTTCAAGAAAATCTGTTCTCTATAATTTTTTTGTAGTCAAATATTAACAGTTTGATATCCGGCATAGATGGAAGTGAAATGTCGGAAGGTGAATCTTTGCAATATGATTTAATTACCATCGAGGCTGCTACAAACAACTTCTCTATTGAAAACAAACTAGGTCAAGGTGGATTTGGGGGTGTCTTCAAGGTAACCTTAGTTTTTAACCCTTTTTCATTTTTGAAAATTCTAAGCAATTTTTTTACAACCAATCAGGGTAAACTTCCTAATGGGCAAGAGATAGCTGTAAAAAGGCTATCCAGAAGCTCGGGACAAGGTGCACTTGAGTTCAAGAATGAAGTTCTCGTCGTTGCAAAACTTCAACATAGAAATCTTGTGAGACTAGTGGGATTTTGCTTGGAAGGAGAAGAAAAGATCCTTATCTATGAGTTTGTCCTCAACAAAAGCCTTGACTATTTTCTTTTTGGTTAGTTTCTTGTTCAACTCGTTATACATATTCTTTTTTAGAGGGCGTGTTTTTAGTTTTTATTCATAGTATTGATTAAAATGCGTATACATGATTTTAGATCCAGAGAAACAACAATTGTTAAATTGGTCAAGACGTTACAAGATAATTAGAGAAATCGCACAAGGGGTTCTATACCTTCATGAGCATTCTCGTCTTAGAATCATACATCGTGATCTCAAAGCAAGTAATGTGTTATTAGACGGAGATATGAACCCAAAGATATCAGATTTTGGCATGGCAAGAATTTTTGGTGTTGACCAATCTCAAGGAAACACTAGTAGAATCGTCGGTACCTTGTAAGTTTGTGCTTAAAAGTTTTTCACACCCCTCTTATTTTAGTTATTCTACACAATATAGTAGAGTTTTATGTCTTTGAATCTAATTGTAGCGGATATATGGCACCGGAATACGCTATGCATGGTAAATTCTCTGTCAAGTCCGATGTTTTCAGTTTTGGCGTTTTAATATTGGAGATTATAAGTGGAAAGAAGAACAATACCTTCTACCAATCAGGCGCGGAGGAAGAGGACCTTCTCAGCTATGTGAGTACTAATATAACTTAATAATTCAAAAAGTCATATAATTGGTGTGTGGATTTCAAAGTGCAAATTTACCTTTTTTTTGTGTGTGTACGTGTGTGGGGTGGGTGGAAGAAGGGAGTAAAATATTTATAAGCCCGCATGAATTTGTCTCGAGTAACTTTTTTTGGGGGAAAACACGAGTGAAATTGATACATTAGCCCCGACATGACATATTTTTAGCCCTGGTGATTTGTATTTTGTGATTTTTATCCCCTATACAGTAACATGTACATAGACATTAACCCCGAACCCCATTGATTGTTTTAATTTTTAGCTTCCATAGATTAAATAATTTGGATCCACCTGCATATATGATATATTTCATAAAAAAATAACATGTCTTTGACGTTGTAGGCTTGGAAACGCTGGAGAAACGACACACCTTTGGATTTGGTTGATCCAAGTTTGGGAGATTTATTTGTTAGAAATGAAATTATTCGATGTATACACATTGGCTTACTTTGTGTGCAAGAGGATGCTAATGAGAGACCTACCATGAGTTATGTGGTTCTAATGCTTAGTAGTGATACTGTTACTTTACCATTGCCTCATCAACCTGCATTCTTTTTTCATAATAGAAAAGAGGCTTTGCTAAATCAACTAGAATTGGAGGGTAAGCCATTGTTGTCATCAACAAATGAACTAACTATTACTGAATTATACCCAAGGTAGCACCATTAGATTATTTTAATTATCAATGACTTGAGTCTCAAACGACTCACTCAAATGTAATTAAGCGCTTCTGGAAAGATATCGAACATTTACTTTTTTGATTGAGCATGGAAAAGCATCTTTAACTTATATATTACGAACAAAAACAACAAGTACATCATGTTTATACTCGGGTAAGATGTATCTGTTTAATCTTAATATCTTGTTAAGTTTAAGTTATTTGATATCAGGACCAAATTCTGCAGTTTTGGGAAACTCGAGACTAACTGGTCAAATAAACATGAGTGACTGACTACAAACTTGTTCCACCTGCATACTCAAAACTCTAAATCAGCAGGTGAGACTAGCCTTACATTTACATAAATGACTTGGTCAAAATTACTAGCACATATATACTTAACCCAAATCATTAATATGGACAAACAGCTAGTCAAGTTTTTGATTTTGATCCAACCTTTAGTACAACCGTCTATTTTACGTTAAGTGTTCACGTGGCAAATAGTTTATGATTATAAAACAAAAGGTAAAGCCACTGAGATACACAAAAATATCAAAAAAGATAAATATCATATCCTTGCCAAATTCAACACTTAACAGTTGAATTAACGATAGATATTAACGGTTAAAACGTTGGATACGTGACATTGCTATGGATTACGTGTTTCGCGACGACAAATATCATCGCGAAAGCCCTTATTTGATTTTTCGTGAAAATATGTTCTCGCGAAAGATTCTTTAATAAAGATTCGCAAAAGATCAATAAGGCGAAGACTTGGGTGCGTCATCGTGGAAGGCAACGTATCTTCCTCGACGACAAGTGTCCTCGTGGATGATAGAGTCTTTTGCGGGGATAAATGTTTTCACGGTTGTCAGTAGCATTCACGAGGACAAATGTCCTCACGAACATTTTATTTTGTGATGTTTTTCTTTTTTCAAGGATATAAATGTATTAATTTATTTTGTTATCTTTTTCATTATTGTTTATTTATTTATAAAATGTTTTGTTGTTGTTTTAGTTTTATATTTTTTAATCTATATTATCTTTTATATATTAAAAAAACCCGACAAAACCGATAAAAAAACGATCGTAATAAATATTTACATAATCGGAAACGTTTAAAGAGTTAAACATTACAAACATAACAAAAATCAAACATAAAAGTCAACAAAATTACATAAAATTCGATAAAAGTAAAAAATATAGGCAAATAAAATATTACACAAAAAATTAGTGTCGAGTCTCATCTTCATCATCAACAACATGTCTCGTCTCTGAGCATTAATTGCTCGTTAGGCCAGCTGGCTGAAGGACGAGGATCGAAATGAGGAGGATTGGAAGGACCAGTATCAGGAGTAGCAGAAGGAGGCACGTGAACATATAGCACTTGTTCTGCCTTGCACCGATTAAGAAAGTCGAGGGATCCAGTCAACCGATCTTCGAGGGTGTGACTCGTGGGTCGGTCAGTTGTGGAGCTTGTGGAACGAGATACTTCTTCCTCCAGAGTGAGAGTGAATGGATCCTTACTCACCGAGATAAGATACTTGTTAATGGCCCCCATCATCGTGTCAAAGTCATTGATCATCTTATCGGATAGGTGATCAGAAGCACTTGTGGAAAATTTGGCCTTGGGAGGAGGTCCAACTCTAGGGACCCAAATACAAGTCCTTTCACTCATACCTTGGCGGGACGCCTCCATTACCGCCTCTACCTGATCCTTTTGCGAGAGGGACGGTGCAGATGATAATGAGCCAGATTGAGTCTGAGATTCCCTAACTCTATCACGCATAATGGCCCTCAGTGTGCCCTGTTACATGAAATAAATAACCAGCATTTAATTAAATTTCAAAATAGAAATATTTAATTGAAATCGTATTAAAATACCTACATCCGATCGATGATAAGCCTTCGTCCTCCACGTATTCTTCTCCTTGTCAAAGCCGATATCGAAGAAGAAGTCAATCATCTCGGGAAGGGGCAACTGTTGCTCTGGCCCTCCACTGGAGCTTGAAGCACCGCGTTCTTCTCCCCCTTCCGTTTGAGTCAATATGTCTAAGTAAAAAAGTGTTTCAATCAATAAGTCGATGTTCAAAAGTATTGAGCTATGTTCCTTACCAAAAACAACCTCTCCCGTTTCCGAGAGTGAGTCCTCGAACCTGCCCCACTTGGGCATTTTTGCTTCTTCCGGTTATTCTTATTTGCTTCAGAGGGTGTTGTTTTTTTGGACAATGAGGTGTTGCTTTTTAACAAAACAAAACAATCATTTAATAAAGTATATATATTTATAAATTATAAAGTAAACTAACAATATTACTTGATTCTTCTTCGTCTCTCAGATCTTACAGGGGCTTCCCAATCCTCTGGGGCCTGGTCTTCCAACTTTTTACCATTTAGGTAAAAACCCGTCTTCAGCCGATACTTAAAAAGGTTATAGCCCTTAGCGCAGCTACCGTCTATATTTGCTGAGATCCTTGGCCAATCGTGTCTATTCATCCAATCCTCGATCTAGAAGAAATCATGTTCACAAATATCTTTAATGATTACACTCGTATATATACAACATGGATTAAAAAAATATTAAATGTTACGGTTAGACAAATTTCCCGTAATCGATTCGCGGCGTTGCAGCTCGGTGGGGATCTTTTCCTAGCTCTCGTAACAAGGGGGCACATTTTCTCAGACCGTGAGATTAATTACCTGGTTCAAGTGGTGCCCGTACTTGCTCCCTGGATTCCACGTCTTATCGAAGACGCAAAAATCTACAGGGAGTCTCCCCCTCCTTTGGAATAGCCTTAACGACTGATGCTAGTGTGGTCGAGCCCCTAGGATTTTGACCCTTTTTCCCTATTAAAATAACCGACTAATACAAAAGAACTACAAAAATGCTGAATTAAAAAACAAAAAATAAATCATACCCAAAGCGCTGCAACACGATATCGAAATATTCAGGTTCTTAGAAGGATCTTCCTCGTTATTATCTCCACCATGACCAGTACGCATAACATTGACCATTTGTACAATTTAACCCTAAATTTTCAAAAAAATACATTTAAACCCCTAAAGAATATTAAAAATTAATTTTAAATCCTAAAATTTTAGTTAATTACACTAAGGACTTATATTTTCTACAAAAATACTGTAAGACCCCAAAATTTTCTTTAAAAAAATAGACTAAGGCCCTAAAATTTTATTTAATTACACAAACACCCTAAATTTTCTAAAGAATACAAGTAAACCCTTAAGTTATATTGAAAATTAATTTTAAATCCTAATTTTTAGTTAATTACAATGGAAAATTCTTCTATCCAATATTGGATGATCCTACACCAATAATATTAATACACATACCCCATGCTTTAAACATACAAAAGTAACTAATTTATTAATCTAATGACATGTGTTTTTCTATAATAATCAATGGTCGTGATCTGAATGTTGGACCATCCAATATTGGATGGAAGTCTTACCCACAATGTAAGGCCTTAAATTTTCTAACAAAATACGTTTAAACCCCTAAATAATATTACAAATTAATTTTAAATCCTAAAATTTTATTTAATTACACTAAGACCCTATATTTTCTAAAAAATCAATCCAACTCCTAAAGTTTCAAAAATTAAATCTAAACCCCAAAACTTAAAAAAAAATCTAGACTCCCCATAGTTTTAAAAATTACTTCTAGACCCCCAAAAGTTTCAAAAATTACATCTAAACCCCAAAAGTTTCAAAATTTAATCTAAACCCTAAAGTTTCAAAAATTACATCTAAGCCTATAAAATTACATCGAAACCCTATAAGATTACATCTAAACCCTATAAAATTACATTTAAACCTAAATTTTCAAAAAATTACAACTTGGTCCCTAAAATTTGATACATTAACTTATATTTAGATTATACAACTTCCCAGATTAATTCAACTAAACATAAAAAATTAATAATAGCTAGAAATTCACATAATAAAGAAATTAAATCATATAACTTGTGTTTTGCACAATTTTAAAAACTAAATAGCAAGCATTCTTAAAACTTATAATTCAGATTTTATATAAACATTAAATGGAAATGCAAATTTTAATTTCCAAAAATGAAAAAAAAAATCAAAAATACACATTGGATAGATTACATATCTTGATTGCCAGATTTAAGTTTTGATATATTTTTATTGAATCGTCACAAAGTAAAATAAAACAATAAAAAAGTAAGATACAAAAATAGATATTATTTTTAATGATTTTTAATGTTAGAGTAAGATATAAATGACGATTTTATCTTTGATGATGTTTTGATTGGGTGTTAGAAGCCCACTTGAATTTGCCATAGGATTTGAGAGGCTTCACAAAAAATTTAATGAAGATTTTGTGGAGTAATGGGGAAGAAGACGGATCATCTTTCGTGAGGACATGTGTTCTCACAAAAGACGTGCGTCCTCGCAAAAGACACGTGTAATGGACGAGCAGGAAGTCAAATCGCCAAAGGCACTATCTCTAAATTTTACATTTTTTAACGGGCAATGTCCTCGCGAAAGATAAGGATCTTTTGCAAGGAAAAATGTGTATTCCGCGAGGACAATGTCCTCGCAAATGAGAAATTTAATTTTGATTAATATGTGTATGAAGGATATTTTGGTAATTTATCAATCTTTAATTGTAGTGGGTAAAAAGTACGTTACGATAGGGACGAAATATCTCTGGAAATATTATATGGTAATCGTCTAAAATATTTATGTTAAAAAATAGATTAAAGATTATTAATAATGATTCGGAGACTCCACATTTCTAAACCATGAAATGGTCATAGTTTAGGAACTCGTTAATAGCTGGGAAGACTTGCAAATATCAATAGCTATTAATTAATGCACGACACGTCTTTGTTCTTTCCTTACACTCCATTTTCCTCTTGAGAGATCTGAAGGTCAATCCTCCTACTATGGCGTTGTATTGCTCTTCTAGATGCAAAGTTTTGAAGGCCATGTTAAGCCTTTATATGCTTTCGTTTGTCATCATTCTCTCTGAAGCTCAACTCGGGTATCTATATCACATATGCCCCAATACAAGTACTTACAATCCGAACAGCTCTTATCAGCTTAATCTTAATAGCCTTCTCTCTAGTTTTTCTTCCAATAATACATACAACAACTATTTTTACAATTCAACAGCCGGTGATAGTGCCACTGACCGTGTTTATGGCTTATTTATATGTCGTGGGGATGTCACAAACGATACTTGTCATGAGTGTGTGGTATCGGTTACAAGAGAAATCCTTCAGAGGTGCCCCATACAGAAGAATGTAATTGTATGGTATGATGCGTGCATGTTACGCTATAACAATACATCATTTTTCTCAAGAATGGACACGTCTCCTGGTTTTACTCTTGCGAATATTGCAAATATCATAGGCACGGCACGTTTCTCTTTTTTAGAAGTCTTGGGAGATGCTATGAATAAGTTGGCTACTCGTGCAACCCTTAATCAATTTTCAAATGGTGGAGTAACCTTAAGAGGTTTTGCATTTGGACAGGCTAATACTACTGATTTTCGGACTTTATATAACCTAGTTCAGTGCACCCCAGATTTATCAGAGTCTGACTGCAATTTGTGTCTGCGTAGAGCTATTGGCCAATTGCCAAATTGTTGCACTGGAAGGCTAGGTGGAAGAGTTTTGTATCCAAGTTGCAATGTTAGATATGAGGTATACCAATTTTACCGAATCATTGTCTCAGATGAACCTTCCCCTCCTTCTCCAACTCCAACATTTTTAACAAATCCTGGAAAAAGGCTTGAATATCCGGGCCGGGCCTGGATATGATTCATTTTACTAAGAATTTTAGTACCTAAAATAAATTCAGTATATGGGAAAGAGTACAATAATATTGCCACCCTGATCGATTATAGTCCACATGAGTAATAACTATAGTAATCTCTTGCTGCAGGAAGCAAGAGAATATCATCACAAGTAATTTTTGCTATTGTATTCGGGGTGATTTCTTTTCTTTTTCTTTGTGCGCTCGCTTTCTATTTCCTAAGAAGAAGTTCAAAGAAGCATGATGCCTTACTGGTGGAAACAGGTAAAGATTAGGAGTCCAAAAATATTTTAGTATGATAAAATTTGCAAGTATTAAATTTATAATTTGGTATAGATGGAAATGATATATCAAAAGCTGAATCTTTGCAATATGATTTAAGTACGGTTTGGGTTGCTACAAATAGCTTCTCTTCTGAAAGTAAAGTAGGCGAGGGTGGATTTGGCGAGGTATTCAAGGTGAAGTTTATTAAAAGTCATTCTTGTCCACTTGTAACATTAGTTTTGTACAGAATTTTCATTTGAGACTATATATACACATATTCAGGGTACGCTTCCTAATGGGCAAACAATAGCTGTGAAAAGATTATCCAAAACATCTGGACAAGGTGCACTTGAATTTAAGAATGAAGTTGAAGTTGTCGCCAAGCTTCAACACAGGAATCTCGTGAGTCTCGTAGGATATTGCTTGGAACGAGAAGAAAAGATCCTTATCTATGAGTTTGTCCATAACAAAAGTCTTGACTACTTTCTTTTTGGTTAGTTTTGTTTTAAATTCTATTTTTTCCATTTTAAGAGTATTTAAACATGTGTGTATACATATAAGGTGTATAACTAATATAGGTAATATTTGTTTGTTAAGATTCGGAGAAGAAACAAGCGTTAGATTGGTCAATTCGATTCAAGGTTATCAAAGGAATAACACAAGGAATTCTTTACCTTCATGAACATTCTCGCCTAAGAATTATACATCGTGATCTCAAAGCTAGTAATGTCTTATTAGATGAAGATATGAACCCTAAGATATCAGATTTTGGTATGGCAAGAATTTTCGGTGTTAACCAATCTCAAGCAAACACAAGTAGAATCGTCGGGACATTGTAAGTCTGAGTCAACTAATGTTTCTTTCATTTAGATCATTTGACCTCTTTTACAACACATCTCTAATCATTTCATAATATATGTCATATTCAACGAAAGAGGACTATGTACCACCTAATGAGTCAATATTTGACTCTTATATCGTTGCTTCAACTTACAGTGGCTACATGGCTCCAGAGTACATTATGCATGGCGAGTTCTCTTTCAAGTCTGATGTTTTTAGTTTTGGTGTTCTTTTGTTGGAGATTTGTAGTGGAAGGAAAACCAATAGCTTCTATCACTCTGAGGGCTCAGAGAACCTTCTCAGCCATGTGAGTACCAATGCCTATTTACTTGATAAGTTTTAGAGTATGATATCAAAATCGGAAACTTACATATATTAAACATTATGTGGAAGAATTTTCCAGGCTTGGAAACATTGGAGGGATGGCACAAATATGGACTTAGTGGATCCAACTTTGGGGGATACTGTTGTAAAACATGAAGTAATTCAATGCATAAACATTGGCTTGCTTTGCGTGCAAGAATATGCTATAGAAAGACCTTCCATGGCATCTGTTGCTCATATGCTAGATAGTTATTCTTCAATTACTTTACCATTGCCTCATCAACCTGCTTTTTTTCCTGGTAGCAGAACAGAGGCTTTGCTAATGGATTCCAATGATGAATCAATGCCATGGTCTAGGAATGAAGTATCAATTACCCAATTATACCCAAGATAGCAGGAGAAGAATGTGCACCATTATGTGATTTGTACTACACTTTATTAATACTCTAGTCATACTCACACTCGATTTTGTTACATCAAAACCATAGAATTGTAAAAAGAATATGAAAATCGTTCTTATAAAAATTCAAACTTGTACTCTTCGCTTTATTTTTCGCCTTGTACCCTCAGCTTTCCCAATCGGGAGATATGCGTTAGGATCCTAGATGATCATTGACATCTATGAGACAGTAGTTTTACCGTTATCATTCTGCTAAGGTAGCAATTATGTCCGGGGGATGCCCCGTGTATAGTGTACACTCGTATATTTTTGATGATATATATAATTCATTTACCTGACAGAAAAAAACATGTCTAACAAATACTATTAACAGGTTATATGATTCATACACCCACTAAAATTACTCTATAACAATCCAACATTACAGAACAACTAGGAATTGATTAAAACAAAATTTGAAATAAAAAATAAGGAAAATAATCTCACAGTGATTTTATAGTTAAAGGAGAGAGAGAGTGTGTGTCAAACACGATGATCAGTGGGAGATTACAGGATATCTCGTTAGGAATATGCAACAACAGCCCTTTGAATTTAGAACAAAAAAAACAAATACGATAAAGGTACAATCATGTATGTGTAATAGTGTATATAGGATATGAGAGAGGAGTGAGTTCAATAACAAATAAACTTATATATACTGTATGGGTTACAAAAACATTTCAAGGTATTCTGGACATTGAAAAAGTTAGTTCATGTGTAAAATGAGATGCGTCTAACAAAAACAATTTTGCCTTGGCGCCTTTTAGGATAGGTGTCAAGACCTTTGGGTCAAAATCTTTTTATATTATGATTTTTTTTCCAAGAGAAAAAAACAAAATAAAATCATTTCTAATCACTATAATTCTACACATTTTGCCTTAAATGTAAAGATGTAGAATGTGACTATAAACGAACTATGAACAGAATGTGGTACAAATCAATCAATTGTACATTTTCTTATATCAAGTATTATTCATTTCTTAATGATAGAATTGTCTTGCTACCGAAATCTAGCTTTTCTTTTTTTGCTCTGCTACCAAAATCTACTTGCTTTAGCACATCCTCATTCCTCTGTTCTTTTCCGAGGAAAGAATGCAGGCTGATGAGGCAATCGTAGATTAATAGAAGTATAGCTATCAAGCATATGAACCACTGATGACATTGTAGGCCTATCGTTAGCATTTTCTTGCACACAGAGCAAGCCAATGTTTATACAAAGGATAACTTCTTCTTTAACAATGTTATCTCTAAAAGTCGCATCCACCAATTCTAGAGGTGTGTCATCCCTCCAATGTTTCCACGCCTGTAACATTCCTCAAAATGGTGTTAAATATATGTGATTTTTCATTTGAATTGTTTTATAATAATATGATTTAATTTGTCTACTTAAAAAGGCATTTGTACTCACATGACTTAGAAGGTTCTCCGATCCCTCTGAGTCATAGAAGCTAGTGCTCTTCCTCCCACTTATAATCTCCAACAAAAGAACACCAAAACTGAAAACATCCGACTTGACAGAGAATTCACCATGCATAGCATACTCTGGAGCCATGTAGCCACTACAAGTAGAAGTAACGTTATAGGGGTCAACAAGATGATGATATTCACTAAGAAATTATCGAGTGGGCCCAAGGGATGGATTGGATGAAAAACATATAAATAAAAACTTACAATGTCCCAACAATTCTATTTGTGTTTGCTTGAGATTGATCAACCCCAAAAATTTTAGCCATACCAAAATCTGATATCTTTGGGTTCATATCTCCATCTAATAAGACATTACTAGCTTTGAGATCACGATGAATAATTCTTAGGCGAGAATGTTCATGAAGGTAAAGAATCCCTCGTGTTATTCCTTTAATAATCGTGTAACGTCTTGACCAATCCAATGATTGTTGCTTCTCTGGATCTTCACAATGAACACAATTTTGCAAGCATTAGTATTAGGAAATACGTATGCACCGTGAAACAATAAAGTTGACCCAGAAAACGAACCAAATAGAAAGTAGTCAAGGCTTTTGTTAGGGACAAACTCATAGATAAGAATCTTTTCTTCTTGTTCCAAGCAATATCCTACTAGTTTCACAAGATTTACGTGTTGAAGCTTGGCAAGAACTCCAACTTCATTCTTGAATTCAAGTGCACCTTGTCCTGAGCTTTTGGATAATCTTTTCACAGCTACCATTTGCCCATTAGGAAGTGTACCCTGAATGTGTATATAAAAGTCACACATAAGATTTATGTTCATAGTAGTTTTACAAGTGGTTGATGATCATATTAAGTAACCATTAATATTATATTAAACTCAACTTTACCTTGAACACCTCGCCAAATCCACCTTCACCTAATTTATTTTCAGAAGAGAAGTTGCTTGTAGCAGCCTCAATTATACTTAGACGGTATTGTAAAGATTCAGCTCTTGATATATTATTTTGGTCTAAGCCTGATACCAAAGTTAAAATTTGAATGCAAAAAATGTATTCCACAATAAAAGTTTACGAGGAAGATATTTATTGAACTTTTATAATATACCTGATGTCTCATGTTTGGCTCGATATTGCTTCTCTCTCATTCTTACAAAATAGATACCCAAGATAAACAGCAATACGGAAACACCCAACAATATGACGATAACAATTATAAATTGTACTGATATTGTCCTTTTCCCTGCATCATCATGAAGAACTATCAATCAACCAATAATTAAACATTGTATTGATATTATAAGTAAGGTAATTCAGAGAGCAGATTTGCGTTAATAATATCAATCAATAAGGCTTTGTTTACTGGCATTTAATGGGGGTTTTAATCTGTTTTGACACTGGGTCAATAAAACTATGTGATTTTTTTTCTTTTTACCAATTCTGGATGGCTTTTATCTGGTCTAGCTATTTCCTTAAAACTCCTAGTGAAGTCTGATTTGTCAAGACATTGACTCTTAACCAAATAAATTTATTTAACTGTTTATTCAATAAACAACACTCATCACTTAACAAACAAAAATGGCCTAACACAAGTAGTCTGAACTCTGAAGTAGTTAGGTTATTTAAACTTGAGTAATGATATATACCACCCAATTACCACCCATAACGTGGCGTGAATTGGTTGGCAGTAAATAGCTAATCAAACTAAGAAAATAAATAAATTAACGATTTATAGCCAACCAATTCACGCCACGTCATGGGTGGTATATATAATTACTTTTTAAACTTACATTAACAATTTACCTTCCTTTTACAAGTAATTCCATTTTTTGCTATATAATTAATCCATATATAAAATAAATTTGATCTGATCAGTATCAAGCTAATGAGAGGAGCCTAAGATGAATTTTTCACATAGAAGTTACATAGGGATCAAAGAATTTGGACATTTAACAAATAATTATGCTTCAAATCTTTAGTGCCTTACCTTTCGGACTCACGTAAGAAGTTGGAGCTGGAGGAAGGGTAGGAAGAAGAGGAGGGGGAGGAAGAGGAGGTACAAACTCAATAAATATAATAGCTGATTCATAACCGAGAAGATTTGTGTCAGTAGTAGTATATCTAAGATATCTGATATTGCAACTTGGAAGAAAAACTCTTCCACCTTGCTTTCCGGTACAGCAACTTGGCAGATTATCAATAGCCACACGCAAGCACGTATTGCAATCATCCCCTGATAAATCTGGAGTGCACTGAACCCAGCTGTATACTGATCGATTACTCGTTAAAAAAGTATCCGTTCTTGCAAAGCCTTTCAAACCTACTCCACCTTTGGTCGATTGATCATTCGACGAGGCACGGGTAGCTAAGTTATTCAGATCAGTTGTCAAGATTCGCGTGAAAATATCAATGTCTGTAATATTTGCAGTATTCACCACAGACACTCCACTTGATATATCTAATGTAGAAAAAATTGATTTATTATCGTAGCGTACCATGCAATCATTATACCATATATGTGCTACCTTTTGCAAGGGGCACCTTTCTCCAAAGTTTGTTGTAGCGGCTATCACACAATCATTACACTCTTGAGTTGTGGCGTCCCCTCGACACATAAATAAGCCATAAACCTTGTCTGGGGCATTATTGCCTGCCGTTGTATTGTAAAACTTTTTGGTTGCACTGTTAGAAGAAAGATCGTACATAGCATGATAGAGACTAGAATTATAAGGGCTCTCTGTATCATAGGTAATTATGGTTGGGCATTTGTGGTATAGATAGTTAGGTACAGCTTCACAAATAAAGATAAGAAACGATGGTAACATATGAATCACTAACAAGACCTTTAAGACAATGAATTTAAAAGAGCAACAAAACGACATAATAAGAATACTAGCTATGATGATGATGATGATGGTTTCAAGTTTGTTATCTCCTTTGATAGATGGAGAATATGGAAAGAAGAAACAAATTTGTGAGGCTTTTGACGCATAGAAAATTCAAAGTCTTTGTTAGAGTCTATCCTACTGTAATAAATGAGGGCAATTTTTTTTTTGTCAAAGAATAAATGTGGCCTACTACAAAGTTGTGGAAAATAGCAATGAGCCAATTATGATAGAGATCGTTGGAGTATTCATTCTTTTACTATATTTCATCTTACGAAAAATATACATTTACCTCGACTCAAAATTTGATAAATAGACGTCCAGAATTTAAAAAATAACAGTTAAGTATTCAAGGTTTTAATTTGTGTATTCTATTAGTATACATCATTCGTTTAGCCGTTAAGTACCACGTGGACATTTTTATGGCGCTTGCATGGTACTTCCGTGGCGCCTAACACACAAGCGCCACAGGGATGCCACATGACATTAACGGCTAAACTAACGCTGAGTATTAACGGAATACACATATTGAAACTTTAGGCATTTAATTGTCACTTTTAAAACCTTAGGCACCTAATTATTTGTCACTTTTAAAACCTTAGGCACTTGTTTGCAAAATCTGTCACATCTCCATTATAAGATTGAGAATAGATTTGACTAATATCTAATTATAAAGGTTGAGATGGAAGTTGTCCAATCTCTATTCTAAAACTAAGATGAGATTTGTTTTATTTCCAATTTGAAGACCGAGATGTGATTTGTCTCCTCTTCGTTCTAAGACTGAGATGAGATTTGTTTTATTTTTTATTTTAAGACCGAGATGGAATTTGTCCCATTTCTGTTATAAGACTAAGATAAGATTTATCTTATTTTCAATTTTAAGATTGAGATTTGTTCCATCTTTGTTCTAAGAGATGAAATATGTCTCATTTTTTATATGTCCTATCACCATTCTAAAATTAAGATGTGATTTGTTTTTTGTCTGAGATTCTAAAATGTAAAACCGAAACTAACAAAAATATGGACAAATGTGAGCGGTAAAGGTTAATGGTATAATGTGGGATGCATTGTCATAAGTTACATCATTATAGTTTAAAGATGATCTCTTGTTTGTCCAAAAATCAAAGGTTGATCTACCATTGAGGGATCCAAACATAAAGTGGGATTCTAGTTTAAGGAATTCAGAAAAGCTGGTAAGCTAGAATATTTAAATGCTGGTTCAACAACTCACTTAGTCAATCAATAAATGTTTATTATGGAAGACATCATTATGCAACTCAGTCTTAGTCTTGGTCATACTTTATCAATAATAAATTCAAAGCAACAAGTTGGAAAGTTATGGTAATGGTTTGGTTCCAAAGTGATACTCAAAACACGTTAAACTAATATATCAATCTGGACAAACATTAACAAAATAATAAAATATGGAAATTTCCTAAACGGACCCTGAAAATGGGATTTGCTCTATTTTCTTTGTGTTAGTAGTTTTTTTTACTCTGAACCAACCGTTTAACGGTGGTGTAGTGGATAGAGTAACTCAAGTTGGGTGATATTAATGGTACAAGTAGTTAGATGACATATGGAATAGAATAAGAGCTACATTAGATGACATATAATTAAAGAATGATTAATCCACGACCTTTATCTCAATTAGGTCCTAGCAATTTTCCACAGCTTCGTCATACTTGATGGGCTCATTTATTAAAATAGGGAAGACTTGAAGTCTTGAACAATGACTTTGAATTTTCTAGGGGTGAAAAAAGCCTCGCCAATATTGTTTATTTTTTCCAAAATATCCATCTTTGGAAAGAAATTTATAACCACTTCCGGTCTTCCATCATCATAGCTATTATTGTATTTTTGTATTACAATGGAGTTTCATTGCTCTTTACAGGTCTTGTTAGTGCTTAATTTGCTACCATATTTTTGTATATTTATTACTAAAGCTCAAGAAACTGTTGCTATGTATTATACTTGCCCAAACACAACTACTTATAATCCAAACAGCTCTTATCAAATCAATCTCAATATCCTTCTATCCAAACTTTCTTCCAACGTTACACTCAACAATAAGTTTTACTATACATCGGTAGAAAATAATTCCTCTAATAGTGTGTATGGATTATTTATGTGCCGTGGGGATTACCCAAATGAAGATTGTCATAATTGTGTGGTGCGCATGACAAGTGGTATTATCAAGGTGTGCCCTAACCAAAAAGTCGCATATATATGGGATTTTAGTTGCATGTTACGCTACCATTATAAACCCATAAATTCAACATTAGACACGTCTTGTGGAGTGTTTGTGATGAATACTGGAAATTTCACAAGCAGTTTTACTTTCTTACACGACTTAACAAATACTATGAATTTCCTTGCTACTCGTGCTTCTAATCAATCAACCAATGATGTAAAAGATGTAAAAGTTGTAAGAGGCTTTGCTTCAAGTAATAACTATGTGACGAGTTCTATAAATGTATATAGCTACGTTCAATGCACACCAGATTTATCAGGGGCTGATTGTTTTACTTGCTTGCGTGTAGCTATTGATCATTTACCAGATTGTTGTACTGGATTTCGAGGTGGAAGAGTTTTGCTTCCAAGTTGTGATATTAAATATTATGAATATGATGGTAATGAAAGACCTCGTAGTTTGGAAACAGCAGTGATACTTATTGATTATCAACCTTCTTCGACACGTTCTTATCCTCCTCTTCTTTCTCCTCCTCCCTCTCCCCCTCCTCCTCCTTCACCTATAACCATTCAACCTCCTTCTCCTCTGCCTCTAAGATCCGCAAAAGGTCCAAAAGGTAAGGCTCTAAGGGTTGAAGCTTAAATATCTATACGTTTAACTTGTTTCACTCTAGTCAATTTTAGGATTTGACAACAATATTCTTTGATTCATTCAGTCATTAAATTTATTACATTGCTATTGGAAACTCATCTTTAATTGGCCGCTCTCATTAGTGAGTAAGATAGAGTATCCTACTCTTGGGGGTAAAAAAATTGACCCTACTCTTCTTTTGATTTGTTAGGAAAAAAACAAAAAAAAAACCTACGCTTTTTGTCTTATATCCTCGTAAGTCAGTAAAAATGATGGGTCAGGAGGGTGCGATCATACCAGCACTGCTTAGGCGAGAGTAGTACTAGGATAAATGACCTCCCTGAGAAGTCCTTTTGTTGCACCCTTTAATTTTTCTTTAGCCTTAAAGGGGGTAAAGTAAGAGATACAAGATTCGAATCTCCACCCTGAACATGGGTAACCTAGTTCGAATTAACCTGAGAATATGTATGGAGAGGCGTGTATATTTTTGGAATTAGTCTTGGTATGCGAGAGCTGGCCTGAACACCCATATAATATGAAAAAAAGAAGGGGCCAGATGAGAGTAAATGAGGGGGCATATCGAAACCTAATAAAAATTTATTTAAGAAAAAGTAAATGTGATTGGTTTACAGTAATTAGTTTAAGGTAAGTTTACATTCCTTTGAACTGCTTATGCTAGTTGGCTCACTGATAATTATAGTATTAAAGCAAATCTAGCAATGTGAGTCACCCCAACTTTAAATACTTCTTTGCACTGATGCAGGAAACAAGAAAATATCAGTACAAGTTATAATTTTAGTTATTGTTTTGTTGGTTATTTCCATATTGCTGTTTATCCTTGTCTTCTATTTTCTAAGAATAAGAGGAAAGCTATATAGTTCCAGAGAGGAGGCATCAGGTAATATTCAAGAGTGAATAAAATTTCTTTGTGATTGATTATTGTTGTGACCATTTTTAAAATTCAAGCTATATATTTGGTATTAGGCTTAACCGAAAATGATATATCAAGAGCTGAATCTTTACAATATGATTTAGTTACTATTGAGGCGGCTACAAACAACTTCTCTTCTGAGAATAAAGTAGGTGAAGGTGGATTTGGGGAGGTGTTCAAGGTAAAGTTGAGTTTAATATAAACATTACTTATTACTCAATACTATCATCGAAAACTTTTAACACTTCTATGAACATTATTTTTATGTGCTAACTATATATACGTACACATTCATCAGGGTACACTTCCAAATGGACAAAAGGTAGCTGTGAAAAGATTATCGAGAAGCTCAGGACAAGGTGCACTCGAGTTGAAGAATGAAGCTGAAGTTGTTGCCAAGCTTCAACACAGAAATCTTGTGAGACTTATAGGATATTGCTTGGAGCGAGAAGAAACAATTCTTATCTATGAGTATGTCCCCAACAAAAGCCTTGACTACTTTCTTTTTGGTTAGTTCCTTGTTCAATTTTAATATATTGCTAGTTTAAGAGTCATGAAAATGTTTGTCTTTATAGAGAATGTGTGTATTTACTTATACTAATGCTCAGAAATATATGTTTATTATGAAGATCCAGAGAAGCAACACTCATTGGATTGGTCAAGTCGTTACAAGATTATTGGAGGAATAGCACAAGGGATCCTTTACCTTCACGAGCATTCTCGCCTTAAAGTCATACATCGTGATCTCAAAGCTAGTAATGTCTTATTAGATGGTGATATGAACCCGAAGATATCAGATTTTGGTATGGCGAGAATAGTGGGTGTTGATATATCTCAAGCAAACACGAGTAGAATTGTTGGGACATTGTAAGTGTATTTCTACCAATTTTTCTTTCACTTAGCTCTTTTACCACTTATCTCCAATCTTTATATAATGAATATCATAAAATTATGTCATATTCCAAGAAACCAGGGATATGTATACGTACCGCCATATAGAGCATAAAACAACATTTAACTCTTTCTTCGTTAATTGCTAAATTATTTCTTCTACTTGTAGTGGCTACATGGCTCCAGAGTATGTTATGCATGGTGAATTCTCTGTCAAATCTGATGTTTTCAGTTTTGGCGTCTTGTTATTGGAGATTGTAAGTGGAAAGAAGCGAAATAGCTACCGTCAATTAGGGGGCTCAGAGAATCTTCTCAGCGATGTGAGTACATATTCCTTATTAACCTGAAAAGCCACATAGTATGATATTTCAAAGGAATATGCAAATTTATTTAACATCATTGGTGTCATGTTCCAGGCATGGAAACATTGGAGGGACAATACACCTCTAGACTTGGTGGATCCAACTCTGGGAGATACCTTTGTTAAACACGAAGCAGTTCGATGTATAAATATTGGCCTATTTTGCGTGCAAGAAGATGCTAACAATAGACCTACAATGGCATTAGTAGTTCATATGCTCGACAATACCTCTTCCATCCCTCTACCAGTGCCTCATCAACCTGCATTCTTCCCTGGTAGCAGAACAGAGGCTATGCTAATGAATTCCGGTCACGAGGCAATATTATGGTCCGAAAACGAAGCATCAATAACTGAGTTGTATCCTAGATAGTAGGGGAAGATATTGCACGATGAATTGATGGTACTATATATATAGTTCATACTCTGCTGATTGTAACATTCAAAATCGTTGCATCAAATTAAAGATAAAAGAAGCCTAAAAAGATATAAAACAAAATTTACTAATCAAACGTATTCCTAAAACTTTGTTGGACTCATATACAAGATTGTATAGCCTTAGCAAATTAAGCTTTGTAAATGTTTGATCGAATCAATGGCTAGTCATGCCTTGATGGCTATAGGGATGGATCTGAGGCTTTTCCATGGGAGTTAAATTAAAAAAAAAAAAAATCGGTGAATTAGCACCACACACACAATATTTAGGTGATTTGGAGTTAAGACGCAAAACTTGAAGTCTGTTTTACTAGAGTGTGTACAACCGTTACTGGAAATACTAATTGGACTTGGATTTTTAATCATTTAATTAAATAAGATAAAAGCCTGGTCTGAATTTAATCAGTATATAAAGCCTTTTAGACCTCAGAAATCAGTACGCTTCAATATTTCTAACTTTCATAAGACAGCAAAAAGAAAATTGGGTAAAAGTCTTAATCATCTGAGCGTAGCTTATAATCACTCTGATGGGGTTTGTAATACTGTAGGATAGCTCCTAAGTCTACCCTGATGGAAGTTAGGAAATTGTAGAGTCACGACTAATATAGAACTACCAACTTGTCCCTTAAACGCAATCACTAAATGTATGAACTTAGGTGGATCCCTAGCGAGACTCAAGTATAGCTCTCTTTACTTTATTTCCATTCTAGTTAATTTACTTTATTGTGTCTAGTCTTTTCATAGTTAAAAACCAAACAAATATATATATTTTATCTTTTATTTTCCGTACTTGCAATTACTTCTACTCCTTTAAACCATATGCTCTTTCTAGGCGTTCCATGATTCGTTGACCGGAATTCCAAGAGTCGCAACAGGTGTAGCGTCGTCCTTCGAATCCTAGGTCAATCAAACCACAACCGTGTCTCCATTCTTCAAACCATTCCATTCTTCTCGAAACCCCTGAACACCACCTTTTTTATCCACCTCTAAACCAACCTGATTGAAGTCACATGCTACAAGACACGGAGTTTGAAAGTTAAAAAAAGGCACGATGTAACGCCTCCCATAAAATATCTCTTTCTTGATAAGTCAGACTTGCGTAAATTGCCAAAAAAATCCACAATTTACACCTATTCTGGCTCACTTATATATTGACAACTTGCCGACCCGCGGATAGTACCCTAACTGTTATATCGGTGTTGTTCCACAAGAGCTAAATTCCGAGTCAATCCTTATCAAATTTTCTTTCTGAAGCGAATTAATAATATTATTAGCCTTGGCTCCACTTATTCGCGGTTCTACTATTACAGTGAGCCACACTTTGTGTCTCGTCATCATGTCACGAATTACACGACGAAATCTCGGCTTTGCAGCTCCATAACAATTCCATATAAGTATATTTAGAGGTTGTTTAGAGTCGAACCAATTTATCTTTGCATCATTAGTTGTATACATTAGTTAAGAAAATATTTATAAATACTATTACCCGAGAAGAAAACGCTAATCACTGGAGGACGTTATAGTGTCTTCTTTAGATTGTTCAATGTTCCTTATTGCGCATTGCAATGGAGTTCCATGCGATTCTTCAACTTGACTCTCCAGGTTCAGCGGATCAAGCTCTATGTCATACGAGCCCTCTTCCCAAGACGGGTCTAACGGCTTCTCCAGCACCATGCTTCTCGCCGGCTGGACAGTAGCTAACTCTAAAGTCTTCACGGCAGGGGCTTCTTCTGTTTCAACAGAAGTACCTGAAAAAAAAGAAGTAACAACTTTTCCCCCCAAATAATTATTATTTATTCCCACCTCCACATCAATTAGTTCAATCTCCTCCCCCCCCCCCCCCCCCCCCTCCCCCACATATCACTATCTTTATTATTCTTTTCCATGATCTCAATGTCACCACTTACAATACTTGTAACCTTCTCCGCCCAATTACTTTTCTTTCATTTCCTTGTTATTGTTCTTTCCTTGATAACCTCCTCGGCCAAAACTCATGAACTTCCACCATGCCCTCTAGTCTTTTCCGTTGCTCAAAATTAGGCGTCGCTACTACGTGGTGACCCCTAGTTCTTCATCCATTGCTATTACCCCTTCTATCTTTTGCAGCTTCTTTTCCTTTGTTATTAGCATTTTTCACCCCCTAACTTTGTCCCTTACTACGGATTTCATGTGCAAAAGAGTTCACCCCGAACTCCACTTCATCCATTCTTAGCGCTTCAAACCTCGTTCCTAAGCTTTTTGTATAGTTGATTTTGGTGCACTAGATACATTTCCTTCTCCATTCCCTCGATTTCCTCTTTGCCGTCATCCATTCTCCAAATTTTCTTTAGTCACCGGACTTTCTATTCCATTCATATTCAGTATATCACGAGCATCACTCCTAGATTCAATCCCATTAGTTGATCTTGGTCCATTCAGAGGGCAATTTTCCTTCCTATGACCAAATTTTCCACATTTAAAAAAACTCTGGTGGAGACCATCATATTTGACTTTACACACATCTGACCCAATTCTAACCCCGGGTTCAATAGCTAGTCGCAAATAGTTTCCTTATTCTATCATTAGTCATAGGATCGATTTTGACTCTATACCCCAATTTTTCACGTATTTTCCTCAATATGCAATCCATATAGTTATGTATACCTACATTAGAAATCCTAACCCGTATAGTTGTTGTTGTTATTGAATTTGTTATCGCATTAAATTACAGTGTCCATTCTCTAACTATCAGGTAGTGATCAAGGACCATCCAAGGTCCTCCAGACATTGCTATGTTGAGATCTTTATTCTCTTCGAATTTTACCATATAATATCTATAACGCACATCAACTAATTCAATGTGACCAGATGGTTTCCAGATTTGTTTAAGCTTATTCGAATGATAAGTAAAACCAACTTCTTTTCCTAGGAGACGAATTACCTCTGTGTTACGCCAGATACAGATATCTTCTTGGATTTTTTCTTTAGTACGGAGAACAGTAGGAATCGAGTCATTCTCAACTTCCTTATCGTCCTCTATTTGATATTCCAGTTCAAGAGCATCATCTCTATCATTTTCAGTCCACAAATTCATCTCGTTTGAATCTTCAATTATATGAATAATCTTATTGTTTCCGGTTACAGTACCTTTCCAGCCTCCTAGTTTAGGCTTGTTGAATGAACTCGTTTGATTTCCTTTTAATTCTTCATCATTCTTGTTGGTTGTACTGTTCATTTTATTAGAATGATTACCATCGATTAGCGCTTTTCCAGTTGCCTGGGAGGTCTCGTTGCCGCCGCCTATTGCTGATTGTTGGCGTTTTCCACCATGGTGGTCGCGTATTGCAGCAGCTAACGCCGGAAACTCCTCCTGTTTAGTCATGGCTTCTTCCATGTTATCATCCCTGCCGCCCTGATGTGCCGCGTTGTTGTCCACCGGCGGAATTGCCCCACCAATGGCGGCGCAAGCATGGATTTCATGTCAACAGTCAAAATGTTGGTTTCAGAGTTTTCCTAATTTTATGGAGCTTTTTTCAAGACATTATTTTTGTTTTTTTAATATTAACCAATTTCAGAAGTCACGATTAAACATACTCAATACTTTTTAATAAACATAAAGATTGTCCAAATTTCATACGTCTGCCAATTCTGACTTTTATTTCAGATATAAGACTTTCTAGGCCAAAAAAGAAGAGTTCAAAAATCATAAATAATGTTGGAAATCTGTCTTTATCAAAGACACCCATTATTCAGTATCCTCTTATCATCCGCGACAATTAACATCATTAATTTCCCCTTCCAAACGATAAAGAGGAAAAGTAGTGAGTGGGTTCAACAAGTCTTCTCACCACAATTAAGTACTCCCCCCGTTCAATTCGTGAGTATCTAATTAGCTTTTTATCTCGAGTAAAAAACTTAATAATTATATTTTTATTATGAATTTATCTTTCGTAAAAAAGTAACACAGGATATCACACAAAATTACATCACTTCCTAAGTAAACTTTAAATAGATCAACCATATAATATTATATAATATTTTTTTTATGATTTATCTTTATTCTTTTATTTTTTATGATTAATCTACATAAAGAACAATAAAAATAATTTAATTTGGATTGATATACAACATTATTCTTTATTTTAAATAGGGATATATTTTAATATATAATTTTTAATTTTTAATAAAATTAATAATAAAAAAATTGGTAAAAATATCTTAATATTCAAAGCAGGGGCGGATGCAGGGGTGGGCTAAGGTGGGCTGCAGCCCACCCCAACTTATCCAGCCCACTATAATTTAATCTACTTTTTTTTTAAATAGATAAAAGTGTAACTAAAAAAATTATAGTATAAAATTAGTCCTCCCTAACTTAAAATTTAGAGATTAATTCTATCAAATAATAAAATTTATTAACGAAATTGGAACGTAAATACCATTAAATATTCAATTTCTTGGTTCGTTTTATTTTTTTCATAGATTTTTTCGTAATTAACTCTTAAATGTTTTTAAAAAATTCATTTGGGCCCCCTAAATTTTAAAAATTATTTTATTAGACTTTAAATGATTTTATTTATAGGATTTTTTATTTTTTTGCAACAAAATGTATGTTATTTTGAATAAAAAAAAAGAAATTTTTCGAATGATTAATTTAAAAAAATAATATTCAGACTTATATTGCAATCTTTACACAATATAGGGATTTATAGT
The DNA here is from genome assembly GCA_029959085.1 of Nemophila menziesii. Classification (NCBI taxonomy): domain Eukaryota; kingdom Viridiplantae; phylum Streptophyta; class Magnoliopsida; order Boraginales; family Hydrophyllaceae; genus Nemophila; species Nemophila menziesii. The sequence continues at coordinate 44,045,661 of JARWIR010000004.1, read as the reverse complement.
GCATTTTAGCATTATATAAGGATCTATCTAGCAATTTTTGCATAATATGTAGACTTATCGTGCAAATACGGCAAAATAATTTTTTTCGGGGCCGTTGCCCCCGAACCCCCTTAGCCCCCCCTAACAAAAAATCCCGGCTCCGCCCCTGATTCAAAGTAAACACACTTTTTTTTATGTTAAAACAAGGAGAATATTTTTCGTTCGGTTGATTTTTATTCCACAGAAGAGAAAACTTTTTATTATTAGGTAATTAAAATAATAGTTTATTTTAGGATTATTGTCCAAGAAACACTTCAAATTAGAATTAATGCCCCCTCACCCCCGCCGCTTTCTTCTTGCCCATAAAAGACACTTCTTTTTTTTTCTTTCCTATTTTACTCCCTCACCCCAGCCGCTGTCCGTTTATTAGTCGTTAGTTCGTATACATTGAGTTAGTTATATATATCTCCTCTGTCTCTCTCTCTCACCCTTGGCAGCAGCAGACAGTACGAAAGTGTACGTGCACGAGTGTTGGGAAACATTCTCATTACTCAACATTAGCCCACAAGTACAAAAGTGTACTTGCACGAGTGTTGGGAAACATTCCCATTACTCAACATTAGCCCACAAGTACAAAAATGTACTTGCACGACTGCTGGGAAACATTCCCATTACTCAACATTAGCCCACAAGTACAAAAGTGTACTTGCACGACTGCTGGGAAACATTCCCATTACTCAACATTTACAAAAATGTACTTGCACGAGTGTTGGGAAACATTCCCATTATTCGCCGTTGGCAGCAGCAGCAGACGGCAGTAGACAGCAGTAAAGGCATTAAGGTATATTTACCTTAAGTGTCTTTTATGGGCAAGTAGCTAAGGTGGCAGGTGCTTATTAGGCATTCACCCTTTATTTTATGTACTAGTAAATATATTATTATGCTCGTTTTTCTTATTTATCTTTTATTTTTCCATAAAATTTAACATTATATATCTTTTTATAATATTAGAATACTTTTATATTACCACTATTTATATATTGTATTTAATTACATTTCTAATAAATAATGTAAAATAAACAAAATAAAGTTTATGATAAGAAAAAAATCCTGAAACAATTTTTCAAATTTGTATCATACAAATAACCAAAAAGGATAAATAAAACTGAAAGAAAAAATAGTAAATAACTGTTAGCTAGAATAATTTAAAACTTTGACCGGATCTTTTCAACTTTTGTAACATTTCCTACCTAGTGATAAATAAAATTATAATGCCGATACCAAATTAATCCCGATAAAACTTGAAAGTTCTGAACTAAAGAGATGCATATCAAGTCGAGAAGAAGGTACATTTGCCGAAGGGAGTGAAGTGTCAAATTCATCTTAAGACAAATGTGTCAAGCCACGCGAGATGCCCAAGGCCATCCCCGAGGGTAAATACTTCGCTACGACACAAAAACTCCCTAATATGCGCACTCATCCTCGCCTAATACTACGCACCACGCTAGCGCACTAAGAGCATCTTCGACACCTATTAATACCATGTTTTGTAGGAGAAGTGGGTACACTTTGAATACTCTATTTATCTCTCTAAAATGACAGTGGTTATTATAAAGTCTATACAAATGCCCCTAACTTCCTGGGTAAAGTAATCTCTGATAGTGATAATGTTAATGTTGAGCGTCAGAGTGCCATTTGGAGCTCCCTTTGACCCCGACATAGTGTCTGGTTTTAGTAAAGCCTCGGAAAAGCAGTCCATGCCTCAAGAAGTGAAGATAAAACTCATCGACGGTGATCGAGAGCAAGGTACACAGTTATTACCACGATTAACTATCTTAATTTTTATATTACCAGTTTAGTAGTCAGTTAATGTGACTTTTTGTGCTCTATCACCTGGCATTGTCTTTGGGAACAAGTTTTGTACCAGTGAGAATCAACCAAAATAATCAACCAAAAACTGGTGGATCATAAGTATCGGCTATGACGGTGACAAACAAGGTAGTTGAGCCATATATCCTGTGAATAGTTTTGGTTAGGGAAGGCGTAGAACCATACGTCCTAAACCTATAGCTATAGAAGGTGACGAGCCTTATATTTTGGCTATGCCGACAACTGCCAAGAAAAATGAGCCACCCCCAAGGGTGTCGCAGTATCTAGACCAGTTATCGCATAAACTTATCACCTAATTGAGTTCTCCGCCCGAGTAACAACAGAGAACATCTCTAATTTTTCAAGTTCCTGATTGTACTGCGGGAATAGACAAAATCACACGTCCTTGAAAGACGAGTGTATATAAAACTGTATGTAGGTTATGGGGGGAAGGGAAGAGTAGTATTCAAGGAAATTTGATAGAGAATACATTGCCCGATTAGTCACGTGGAAATGTAATTAGCAGATCGATTATTGTTGATAAATAAAATTAGTCTTATGTCTTGGGAGATATTAGACACCCCAAGGCCAAGAAGTTTCAGGCCATCTTCAATGCCAACACTTGATGGGACCACTAATCTTGATGCTTACGTATATGCATACTAAAGGCACATTGAATTCATCGCACAGACTGACGAGGATTATTTTTCGAGCATTTACCACTACTTTTTTTGGGATCGCACATAAATGGGATTCCAGGTTAGAACCTAAATCGATAAACAAATTCTCATAATTACTCGATGGTTTGTGAAGCGGTTTCCCAAGCAAATCCAATGGCCAGAGCAATACATCTCTATTAGATATATGCAAAACAAAGAATGAGAACCTTTAGTCTTACGTATACGGATTCACAGAATATGCGTACAATATAAATGGCTTTGATTAGTCAATATTGTACTATGTAGTCGTACGAGGGTTATTCAATTGATTTTCAAATACACTCGACATCAAGGCCTAGATCTATGTGTGCAACATTATAACCGAGCAAAAAATATATTCGAGTGGAAAAACTACAAAATATCATTGTGATGGAGGCTAAACAGAGAGAGAAAATATGACGAGTAATGTGCAAACTCGAGTAAAAAATGATAGACAACAATAACCTAAGGAAACAACGACGTATAAGGGGTTCAGAAGGAACGATCCAAGGGATGATGACAAATCACGAGAGGATAATACCAGAGTGTGAGATAAAACTCCCTACGCGCTCCTCGTGATAATAGAAAAAAAGAGTAAAAAGTGAAAAGTGTGGTTGTCACCAAAGATGTATGATTATGCACAAATGAGGTATAATAATAAATATTGTCATTTCTATAAGAACCATAAGGACAAGAAATATTTTCACTTATATGACGAAAAAAATTGTTGCAAACAATTAAATAGTGAGATTGAAATGTTGAAAGGTCTTGGTATATTACCTTATTTAGACGAGGATAATGGGAAAGTTAAAGAACTAAGGATAGATAAGACCCAACCATCGGGAAATAACACTAGAGAGAAGAAATCATGTCTGTAGAGACACTAATCCTAAAAGGCAAGTAGAAAATTCACGTCCCAACCAAGCTAATTAAGGGTATAAGTTTAAGGTAACCGTAATTTCGGGAAGACCCGAGGGTAGAAAATGTTTGGGTATGAAATAAACACTATTGTAGGGTTTCCCTAGGATGGCAGAAGATACAAATTTGAGGGAAATACGATTATTAGAGGACCAAGGTGGCTGATCTAAGAACATGAGAAAACAATACGAATTAACACGCAGAAGACAACAATATGGATCGCTCTTGTCAGCGTATGGTGGCTTGGATGTGTTGAATGCATATCAGGTATAAAGTGTGCGTGTTTATTAATGAAGTAGCCCTGATGAGGGTGGAAAGATTTAATGCGTTGATTGCATATAAGGTACACCTGCTCTTGTCTCCCCATCATAAGTAGGATTGAAAAGTAACTACCTCTCTTCATCAAACTTAATTGGTGCTCAATATTTCCAAATTAGGCTTCCGCGAGTTAGGATTTGTACAGAATGCTCCTAGGCATGGATATGAGATAAATCTATCTACCTCCTCAACCTCATCTCAGACACAAACCTTTGATACAAAAGCCTTTAGATTATCTTTTGCATTCAGATCTCGAACCTTGGTGTAGAGATCAGTGACCAGATATCTTGCTTCGTTCCTATTAGTTAAAAGTCGATGTATGGTGGCTAAATCAACATATGTATTCAAAGAAGCTCGAGGAGATTGAATAAATCCTTAGACCGGGATAATTGGTACAAAAATAGCAAAGGGGAAAAGAGTAACTAAACTAAAGAGCTCGAAAAATAACAAGTGAAAATATAAAAAGTGCCTTAAAGAAGAAATGGCCTGATCCAACATGAAAAGGCATAAGCATGGATGGAGAGTCAGGTCATGTCGCTCGAGGGAGGAGTGACACAAACCTAGGTAGATATAGCCCTCTAAGGCGATAGGAGAGAGAAAGGCAATGAAGGCCTCAATTGACTTTCCAAAGAAGTCGACGGTACTCACTTCCCTAGGTTACTAACATGATTAATCATGAGAAGATAATATAGTGTTTAAAGAGTTACCAGACATAGTTTTAAAAGTAGCTGAAGAAAAGTGCGACAAAAAAGTTGTTGTTAAAATAGAAGGTTTTGACACGATACTTATATCGTGAATATTGTCTGGTCATCTTCCCAAGTTAATTAATAGGGGAAGACTTCTCGTATTCCAAATAACTATTAACTTCCTCCTTAAAAATACGTGTAAGTCTGACGTAGCCTCGACAGTTCAGAGATTGTTCGTAAGTCTGATGTACCCTGGACGATCATATATTATTTAAAAGTCTGACTTAGTCTCGGTGACCTGATTTTATTCATAAGTCCGACATAGCCTCGACAATCAAAGATTAATTGTAAGTCCGACATAGCCTCGACGTTAAGAGATTATTCGTAAGTCCAACACAGTCTCGACGACTAGAGATTATTTGTAAAACTAAGGTGATTCGATAAATCAGAGCCTGCTCGACACAACCTTGATCGCCCAATAATATCGACAATGTTTCAGTAAGTCTAGAATTTGTGATAGCCTTAATGGCCACAAAAAGATTTTAATAAATCAACCTTTCGATGTTTGCACCCTCCAAAAAGGTACGCTCTGAAGAGGTAGTGTCAACATAGAGGATGTTTTATGAATACCGGCATAGACTAGGCAATCATCGTTACTGGCATAAGCTGTCAGAAAATCGAGTGGTAAAAAACGAGCGAGAAAACTAAAAAAATTGTTAGAAAAGTGAGTGAGCGAAAAAATAATCCAACCTATAATGGGCATGTCATGGTAATGGTTGCGAAAATGGATTATGTTTCACCACTCTTAGTCTTCTTTGAGCAAAGCATCGATCATTTCACAAGAATTCAAGGGGCTAATTGATAAGACTAAATTTCCCCGACCAACCAATGGATGAAATTATAATTTAGCTTACTAATTGAGAATGTGCTCAAACCCTCTTAAAAATTACTCGGTTAGCCCGAAGTAGATAGAGAACTAACTATGTAAACTAAGTGTAACAACTCGACCAAAAAGAATGATTGCTTAACTTAAACCTCGAAACACACCGATTCATACGGGTACTCATTACCACCCTCATCCATGACAAGCCTAGATGACGAGAGGATCTCATCCCGCCCAGCAAGTTAGTCGGGTTAGCAATACAAATAACAAAGGATATGGTATGGGAGAGATCTTCTCTAAATCAATTTATCTATATCACGATTATCATCGAGACTCTAGGTCGAAGGTCCATTAAAGAATGTCTACTATACCTAGCAAGCATCCAAATCCTTAATTTCATTACTTTACAAGTAAAACTATATGCTATAAATATATGTAGTAGTTTCTAACATATGTCTTATTTTTACTCTCTAAACCTCTCTACTTTTTTTTTGTCCTAAACCGCTCTACTATACAAATACTATTCATATCTTATGCATCTCTCGATTCTAAATTCACATTAGTGACTTGAGTGTCGGACTATCGTCGGAGTAAACCTTTCTCTTAGTTCTTATCCGTAGTTTTGCAAGTATAAAAAATAGATAGAGCAGCCAACCATCCTGACTAGTACAGATCAATCTACTCGATCACATCGCTCATGTTTGCTAGTAGATATGATACCGACAACCTTTATAAATGTACAACAGATACTAACGGATGGTAAAATAACCGAATGATGGGTACCTGTTTATCACTTTTATAAAATTGAATACTTATTTATTAAAATTCTAAACAATGAGTATCCACGGCGAATTTTCTCTCTTTTTGTTTGACTTTATTCAAACTTATATGTGATGGCTTTCCCATAATAGGTTTAATGATACCGACAACCCTTATAATTGTACAATAGATACTAACGGAAGATAAAAAATAGAACGGTACCTTCATGTATGTCATTTTTATAAAATTGAATACTTATTTCTTAAAATTCTAAACCATAGATATCCACGAGGAACGGGAATTTTCTTTCAACGAAAATTCTTTTGATCTCTCTTTTTGTATGACCTTTTCAAACTTATATGTGATGGCTTTCCTATAACCGTAATAGTATGTTAACGTGAATTAAAAATTGACAAATTGTATGTATATGTGGGTCATTTGTCTTCTGCTTCTAAGAATATTTGAGACTTGTTTAGACTAAAGGCAAAGTTCCAAAGTCATAAATACGGTGTCCTTATCAATGAGACCAGTAGTTAAGAATTGTCTTACTATCAACAACAACCCACCTCATTAATTTCGGATTTGAAACGTAAGAGGAAAAGTAGTCATTGACTAGGTTCAACAAGTCTTCTCACCTCACCTCACAATTATTTTTCTTATGCTGATTTTTCTTCCACAAGATAGACATCTTTCTATGATCCCAATTTTTATAAAAAATTTAGGATAGTTGGTTTATTGATTGTTCATTACTCCTAGAATAGATCATAAAAAACTGCTACTCTACTAAATAAATTATTTATAAACCAATTTTACTTGTAAAATTTTAAAATTTTGACCAAATTCTCTTAAACATTTTTTACACTCCGTCCCATCTCCATCACAGTTTTGTCTGTGTATATCTGCCAAACTTTGTCATAATTTATGTACTCATTTATATAGTAGGGAAAACTTAAACAAAGACTTTAAAATTTTCATCTTCTTTAAAAGATCTGAAGGGGAAACGCTTGAAACCACCATCTTCATACCATGTTATCATACTGTTTATCAAGATGCAAGGTTATGAAGATCGTGTTAAGCCTTTATATGCTTTCGTTTTCTCAAGCTGAACCCCTGTATTACTTTTGCCCAAATACAACTACTTATACTCCAAACAGCACTTATCAGCTTAATCTCAATAACCTTCTCTCTACCCTTTCTTCCAACAATACACGCAACAACATGTTTTTCAATACTACGGCAGGTAATAATCCAACTGACCGTGTTTATGGTCTTTTCATGTGTCGTGGTGATGTCACAAACGATACTTGTCATGAGTGTGTAGTAACAGCTACAAGAGAAATCATCGAAAAGTGCCCCAAGGAAAAGATAGTTATAGTATGGTATGACGAGTGCTTATTACGCTATGAAAGTACATCATTTTTCTCGACTATGAACACATCTCCTATGGTACAGTTAGTAAATACTGGAAATGTCTCAAATACTGATCGTTTCACTGAAGTCCTGGGAGGTGCTATGAATAATTTAGCAACTCGTGCTTCGAATCAATTATCCGATAGTGGAGTAAATTTACGAGGCTTTGCAACATCGCAGACTAATTTTACGAGTTTTCAGACTTTATATAGTTTAGTTCAGTGCACACCGGATTTATCAACCGCTAAGTGTAATCAGTGTTTAGGTGAAGCTATTGGTCTATTTCCAAGTTGTTGCTCTGGAAGACCAGGTGGAAGAGTTTTGGTTCCGAGTTGTAATGTTCGATACGAGTTATACCCATTTTATCGTGTAATTGCCTCAGCCGAACCATCACCTCCACCTTCACCTCCTCCTCCTACTCCTCCTCCTGCTCCTCCAACTCCAACTTCTTCAACAAGTTCAGGAGGTACGTCTTGAATCTTAATCCTTTATGTCTAATTCAATTGATTTTATCCAATTATTCGGTTCTTCTTTTCTCATACTCAAGTAAGTTAATTGCTCTTATCTGTTTTTACTGATAATATGATCTAATTTAATTGCTATAGTGTTTTTATGGAGTCAAAAATATTTATCTGACAAGTAATAGCCAATTGCAAAAAAGGAAAATGGGACTTGTTTCCGATAAACATGATTTTTAGATTATAGTCTTTTTGTGATATATCCTTGCATTGACCATTAGTTTGGACAAGGTGTTCTTTTTTTTTTTTTTTTTTTTTTTGCATTCATAAACAATATACTTTAACAGATTTTCTGATTTGTTTTAAAAACCAATTCCTAAATGTTTACTAAACAGAGATCATATGCCAAGATTTCATAAGGTCAATATATTTGGAATCAATTCCTATTACGATTCCACACACCTAGTTAATTTGTATATACGCATTCGTGGATGAAAGTAGCCTTAGCTTTTCACTATAGTGATTTTTCCTCGGGGATGACTCAAGTATTTTTACAGTAATTCTTTTTGTCAATTATACATATTATTTAATCAATCAAAACAATAAATGTCACCTCTGGCGAAAAATCAGTTATCCAATCTAAATAATGTTACAAATGATTAGGAAGACATCTATTAAATGTCCTGTTGGGCTAATAGGATTGTGTAAGTTAGCTCCATGATATCCTCGGGTTTTAGCAAATGAGTAGTAATATTGTATGATAATGATTCAGGAAACGGCAAAATATCAACAACAGTGATTATTGCAATTGTTGTTCCGGTGGTTATATCGATTTTGTTGTTTATCGTGGGCTTCTGTTGTATAAGAAATAGAAGAAAGAAATATGACTCCATATACGAGACATCAGGTAAAGATGAAGTATCTAAAAGGACTTCTTTCTGAATATATTTTTTGTGGATTTTTGATATATTACTACTAACTGTGTTATCAGGCTTAGACGTAACTGATATATCAGCGGCAGAATCTTTACAATATGATTTCAGTACAGTTGGGGTTGCTACACAAAATTTCTCTGCTGAAAATAAAGTAGGTCAAGGTGGATTTGGCGAGGTGTTCAAGGTAAAATTAGTATTTCCATTTTGCGAGATCATTGTTGTCCATTTTTAATCGTTTTTAGAGTTCTGACAAGTGACTATATATGTTAAGGGTACACTTCCTGATGGACAAGAGGTAGCTGTGAAAAGGCTATCGAAAACCTCGGGACAAGGTGCACTTGAATTTAAGAATGAAGTTGTAGTAGTTGCTAAGCTCCAACATAGGAATCTTGTGAGGCTAGTAGGATATTGCCTCGAAAAAAATGAAAAGATCCTTATCTATGAGTTTGTGCCAAACAAAAGCCTAGACTGCTTTCTTTTTGGTATATCAAATTTCAATTATATATATTTACCTTTGAAGATGACTATTTCTAATTATATATATACTAAAGGTGGAATATCTTATTTCTTTGTGAAGATCCAGAAAAACAACAATTATTGGACTGGTCAACGCGCTACAAGATCATAAGAGGAATAACACTCGGGATTCTTTATCTTCATGAGGATTCGCGACTTAGAATAATACACCGAGATCTCAAAGCTAGTAATGTCTTATTAGATGAAGATATGAACCCTAAGATATCAGATTTTGGCATGGCCAAAATCTTTGGCGTCGATCAATCTCAAGGAGACACGAGCAAAATCGTTGGAACCTAGTAAGTTTACATCTATATTCCAACTTATTATTAAATAAATATATTTGCACAATTTGGTAAATTAATTATTCCAATATAATTTGTTCTACTTGTAGTGGTTACATGTCTCCCGAGTATGCTATGCAAGGCCAATTCTCTGTTAAATCTGATGTATTTAGTTTTGGTGTACTAGTATTGGAAATTGTAAGTGGAAAGAAGAATAGTAGAGAGGACGTGCTTGGAGATGTGAGTATAAACACTTTTTAGATTAGAGTTGTTTATAATATTATAAATGATTTAGGTACCCTATTATATTTTATAAATTTTCGCAGGCCTGGAGACTTTGGAGGGACGGCACACCTCTAGATATAGTGGACCCTACTTTGGGAGATTCGTTTGTTAGGAATGAAGTAATGAGATGCATACATATTGGCTTACTCTGTGTTCAAGAAGATGCTGATGAGAGACCTACCATGGCTTCTGTAGTTCTAATGCTCAGTAGTGATACTGTTACTCTACCATTACCTGGTCATCCTCCATTCTTTTTTCAAACAAAATCAGAACATACGGCGAAGCACACAGAATCGTCAAGCAAGTCAATGCCTTGGTCCGCAAATGAAGTATCAATTACAGAATTACATCCAAGATAGATGTTATATTTTTATATAAGTTTCTGATGAGGAATGTTGATGTTGGGGACAGATTCACTGTTTTTGCCATGTTTTTCCTTTTGTGAAGTATAAAAATGTATATTGTCCTTATGTTTCAACCAGAAAAAAAGTATATTGTACTTAAGTTAAATACTTAGTTTTAGTCTAAGGTTATAGAGATATAGATTAATATTTCCATTCAGGAACTGAAGAACCTGAAGAAGTTGGAAGATGTTTGTCTATGTTGTATATAAAAATTTAGAGATTTAAGTAAAGGAAGAAATAAGAGATGAATATGATTAAAGCTACCTCTAGTTTAAGTATACATTTATATTTTTTTTGTTTGAATGTTAAATCAAGTTCTTTACATGATTGCTCTTATATAGAATATTTGAGACTTGAAGAGACACTAACAAATACAATAAATATAATACACCTATAGATTCATTGGATATAGACTAAGAGATACAAAGAATGGACTCAAAGAGAGCTACATAGATTCAATTTATTTCAAAGTTATTAATTTTAACAGTCTATTATGGACGGTTTATTTCGAGCTTTGAAGTATAATGATGAGAGAAAGGTACATTTCGGTACTTGCACACTGCAAGGTATAGTTATATATTGGTGTAGTAAGAGACTTGAAGGGATGGAGTAAGATTTGAATAGTTGGGCAGATTTCGAAACATGTTCGAGACTGAATTTTTTCCACGCTCGTACACTATTATATAAGCTCTGAAGTTTCCAACTTGACACAAGGAAAAATATTGGTCTTCGAGCATTCAAGGAAATTTGTGGAATTTTCATGGTTTACATCACATAGTGATGAAGAAGAAAAGGTTATAAAGTTCCAAGAAGGGCTAGATGTGAATATTCCGGTACATATGACCTCTCGTCAAAGTGTGACCCTACACGAGTCTATCGACACATCTATTATGCAAAAAGAGAGGGTAAACTTATACAGGAGACCCTAGATAGTAAGAAGAAGGATATGCCTAGTTTGAATCGGCAAGGGAAGAACAACCTGTGATGCAACAAACAACTAATCAGTTGAACAAGAGTGCAATCAAATGCCCAATATGTGGAGGACCCCATGATCTTGAGAATTGTAGGTGGATCACCGGGTCTTATTCAATTGTCATCAGGGTGTGGAAGATTGTAAGAACAAGGAACAAAATATTGATGAGAACATTTCCACAAAATCGTACATGTTTTAATGCCCTTACACACGGGGACACCTAGGCTTCTGAGAACGGTCTGTCAGTCGGGTATACTACTTATTATGTCAGTGTATGCTCATGTTCTCGTATAGTCTTGTTCAAAATTTTTTGGAGATTCCTTATGTGCCTACTCTGTAAAAAAAACACCAACTATTCTTGAACTGTGTGTGGAGTCTCCTCTGGGGAATTCACAGAAGATATGTTAGTTTCGAGTACGAAAATTTCTTTAAATGGGGAGGATGTAATACCTCGATTATAGGTATTTAATATATGTAATTGACACCTATATTTTTAAAATATTGTTATTGGTGTTTTTGTAAGATGTGTACATAAATAATTTTGGTCTATAATGTGTATAAATTAGAATAACCTAACTCATATGATTTTATCTTTATTTTTCCCCTCCTTACACGATTTGGAAGAGAGAGCACACAACTAACGTATGAGGGGAAAATATTATCTTGAAGAGATCATGAATTCCTATAAGGTACTTGTAACAAGAGTGGAATAACTAGAAGGTATGCGGATTAATTCTCACTTTCCAAAAAGAATATTGCATCTATATACATATATATCTATGATTTGTGATATTTCAATCTATTCTGTAATTATGAAATTGATATTTTTTAAAACTTGTGGAACTTGTGCATTAAATAAGAGTTGAGATTTGTTGTAAATTGTTTCTTTTTATCTGCAAATCAAATATATATTTCATAAAGGTCAACAAATCTCTTTACAACTATGAGACTAAAAGAAACCAATAACCAAACATTGTTAAGGCAAATATGCAAATTGTGTAAGTCCAAAAAAAATATGGAAATTGTGTAAAGTGATTTTGTGATCCATTGATTTTATTTGAAAAAAAGTCGAAAGAAAAGTTTTCTTTTTTTGGGTTGGGGGTTGGTGGGAAGACAAAGAAAAGCTTTAAAATCATAAATAAAGTGGTCGACTTTATCAATGATATATGATTCAATATTTTCTAACAATCAACCCACTACAAATAGTCAAATATCATTAATTCCAGCTTTCTAACGTAAGAGGAAAAGGTCTTCTAACCCCACTTCACTTTTTAATATATACAGTGAGGTCTAGAATATCATGATAAATCGAAGCAAGATAAGATAAAACTGATGTACCCCCAACATGGGTTATATACTAATTTCCGTACCTTCCAATCATATCACATTTTTGTCTCATGCAATAAACAAGGCCAACAATTAACAAAGATAAAGATACTTATTTTTTGAAAGGACAAATATATTATTTCCTGCAATTATAATATATAAAAGTCGTTGCTGACTTATTTAAAAATGTTCTATTAATATTATATAATTTTATTCTCGGCAATACGTTGATTTGATAAAAAACGAAATGAATTAAGAGAAAATGATACTGAAGGTCTTGAAGACACACACCCTTTTTTAATCCAAACCTTTAATTTATTTTTTTCTTACTAAAGACCTTAAATCTAATCTTACACTAAAATCCCAAATTCCAATTACGTTTTTGTCATGTTTGTTTTTTATTTTCCTATATATAATATTCTTAGCCTTCTCTCTCCTCACTCTTTCATTTCCCGTAACTCTCTCCTCCCACCTCTCTCCTCCCACAAAAATAATTCTAAATCTAGATCTCACCACCACCACCGTAGCAGCTAAAAACCCGAGCATCACCACCTGGGTTTCGATAAAAGACCAAGCACCACCGCCACCATCCTCCATTTTCGTTTCCCTGCAGCTCACGGTTCTTTCCATGGCCGAGCACAACCTGACGGAGATGAACGGACCCAGCACCGCCACCACCGCGTCTCCTACACAGCTCCATGTTGAACCTCGACGAAGCGGCAGTGAAGAAGAAGCAGAAGTGAAGCCAACTCATGCTCGAGCTCGGAGCAGCGAAGCAGAAGTGAAGATCCAGGCGAAGATTGGCTCCGTTCTGGTCGAGATCTCAGGGAAGCAGGCGTTAGTTGTTCGTTAGGCTTCGTTCGTGGCCATGGTCGAGATCTCGGCGATGAAGCTCCACTGCAACTCTCGGTGATGAAGCTTCCTTCGTTCTTCACATCTTCTGGTCTGATTCGGTGCTTAGTTGGTGTTGTTGTTGGTGTGGTGGTTTTGTTAGGTCAGTGGTGGTGGCGATTGGTGGTATGGTAGTGGTGGTGGCAATGGAAGTAGTTCGGTGGTGGCCATGGAAGTAGTTCGGTGGTGACCTTCTTTCGCCGCAGCTTCTGTTCTCCTTTTTTTATTAGATCTGGTGAAAATGTTTGACCAGATCTGGTCAAACACAAATTTAGCTAGTTTTTTATTAGTTTGAATTGTTATTTATGATGTAATTCATTTGAAAATGTATAAAAGAGATTGAAAAATAAATAAATTATTATTTAGGATATTTATTCTCTGATTTTTTAGTAATACTCATCAAATATACAGAGTACTCATCAAATTTACGGAGTACTCATCAAATTTACGGAGTACTCATCAAATTTACAGAGTACTCATCAAATTTATAGGTAGTACTCATCAAAATTATAGGGAGTACTCATCAAATTTTATAGAGCACTCATCAAATTTGTAGAGTACTCCCTAGTTTTTCCGATACTCATCAAATTTATTCGATCACATTTTTCTGATACTCTATGTTTTTCTGGTGACCGATGACAGGTGGTCGGAGGTCGGTGGTTGGTGGTCGAAAGTCGGAGGTCGGTGGTCGGAGGTCGGAGGTAGGTGGGTAGTGGTAGGTAGTGCAGAGAGGAACAATGACATCACACCTATTATGTCTTTTAGTGTTAATAAGGATAATTTAGTATTTGGTCCACCTTGAGGTCCCTTGGAAGAATTAAGATTTACTCTCCTCCTTATAGAGCATAAAATCTGTCTCCAAGACCCTATCTATCATTCACCCATGAATTAAATATTTATTTCGACTTAATAACCACCTAAATGAGTTAGAATACCTCAATTTACTACAAACCTTAAATTCATAGGCAAAATTCGGGTCATACTTGTTGGGATTTAGATTAAATACATCGTATTAATATAAATTCGATCATTATTTTTTAAGAAGTGAAAAAGATTTATATTAATATAAAGTGCTAATTAAATCCTTTTCTGTTTTTTTTTTTTTGGAAAAGTGGAAAAGATATTTTCTGTGAAAAAAATGTCCCACATAGACACAGAGATAGAAAAAATATTAGCTTAAAGTATTTACTACCAAAAGATCTGAAGGCTATGGAAGCTAAAAGAGAAAAGGAGAAAAAAACCTTCTAACGCCATATACTACTGTGTAATTCTTTTCTTTTTTGTATTTCGTGTAAGTTTCGTACGTATTTCAATTATTGTAATAGATTAGACTTACTTTAATCGAAATATTATTTTTGGATTTCCAATTCTCTTGTTTTTACAAATCGGTAATTTTCATTTTTTCTAACAATTTAAAAAGATATTCATTTATATCCCCGTTTGTTTTTTCGAAATGGTTTTTCCAATCTCGGTTGTTGCTTCATCATTGAACACAAAGGCCTTTTCCGACGTGAATAAGTTGGATCCCCTTAATGGTTCCAACTACAAGCATTGGTCACAAAAGATTTTAATCTATCTTGAACAGTATGAACTCGACTTCGCTATATTCGAAGATCCTCCACTTATGGTGGATAATGGAGTTCCTACTAAAGAAGAACAGACTAGACATCTTGTCCCCGAAGCCAAGTTCAAAAGATAAAATACAATGGCTTGGGCCTGGATGTTGAACAACGTCTCGAATCTCATTTTTTATCTCCTTGCCAGAGAGAAATCGGCAAAGGTCATATGGGAAAAAATATGGGGCTGATGATTCGGGTAATTAAAATATGTCATTGGGAACTGGTATAACTTCAAACTTACCGATCAGAAGTCTATGATTGAACAACTTCATGTGCACGAGAACCTATGTGCAGAGGTAATCGCCGGAGGCATGAAGATGTGCGAAGTTTTCCAAACCAACATCTTGCTTGAGAAATTTCCCCATCTTGGAGTGAATATCGAAACCATCTCAAACACAAAAAGAAGAAAATGACCCTCCAAGAACTCATCAGACATTTACAAGTCGAATAAGTCAATCGACTCAAGGCTAAGTCTCTCAATTTTCCTCCTCATTCCTCAAAAGCTAACATTGTCAAAAATTATGGTCAAGGTAACAAAGACATGTTCAAAGGGAAGGGAAAACAACAAGTCTCAAACAAATCCAAATCTAGGGAAAACAAGAACCGCGACAAAACCAACAAACAAGGAGGAGGGTTCACAACTTTCGGTAAGATTCAGAAACCTAAGGGAGCTTGTTATTATTGTGGTAAGGAAGAACACAAAGCTTTCGAATGCAACCTTAGAGCTGGACAAGGTCCCAAAGCTGCCGCAAATCTGACCGAGACCGAAGAACTAATCGCCGCCGTAATGGTTAAGGTAAACTTAGTTGAGAACAAAACTGAGTGGGTCCTTGACACCGGATCTTCCCGATATTTCTGCATAAACAAAGACCTATTCAAAAAATTGGAGGAAGCAACTGATGGTGATGCGTGTATTTGGGTGACTCTTCTACCGTTACGGTTCTCAGAAGAGGACAGGTTCCCCTCAAACTAACTTCTGGTAATATTTTAGAGTTAAATGATGTTCTCTTCGTCCCCTCTCTCTGTAGGAACCTATTTTCTGGAACTCTTCTTAATAAAGTGAGACTAAAACTTATTTTTGAAGGGGGGAAATTATCATTACCAAAAATGACGATTTTGTGGGGATAGAGTATTTAAATTATGGTTTGTTTGTTTTAAACACTTTAACCCTTAAGAGAATGCTTCTACTTCTGCTTATATCGTTGAATCTATTGATACACGGCATGGTAGATTAGATCATTAAAATGTCGCTTCCATTAAAAGGCTTAAAAGTCTTGGACTAATTTCCTTCACAATATGGATGACTTTATAAAATATCAAATACGTGTAGAGTCCAAACTTGCAAAAAACCTTTTAAATCATAACCACGAGAAAGACTAAACTGCTAGAATTAGTACATTCGGACTTAGCTGATTTTAAAAACTCCGCCTAGTAGAGGAGGAAAAATTTAATATAACCTTTGTAGACGTCTACTCTAGGTTCACTGAAGTATACCTTCTTAAAACTAAAGATGAGGCGGAAAATGCTTTTTTAAAATATAAGGCCGAAGTTGAAAACCAACTAGACTGTAAAATCAAAAAACTTAGGTCCGATAGAGGAGGCGAATATAGTTCTAATTCACTTAAAGAGTTTTGTGAAACAAATGGAAAAATCCACGAACTTAGTGCCCCTTATACACCCCAAAAAAATGGAATAACTGAAAGAAAGAATAGGTCCCTTAAAGAGACTATGAATGCCATGTTAATAAGTTCAGGTTTACCAACCAACGTATGGGGGGGGGGAATCTGTTTTGTCAACTGTTATGTCCTTAATAGTACCCTATAAATCCCTAGATAAGACCCTATGTGACATGTGGAAAGACTTTTCACCAAACCTGGAATTTTTAAAAGTGTGGGGGTGCTTGGCCATCAACTCGATGTAAAGTTAGCATTTTTACATGGGAATCTGGAAGAAGAAGTATATGTTAATTAACCTCTTGTTATATACAAAAAAAAGGTCACGAAAATCAGGTATATAAATTGAAAAAGGCTTTATACGGACTAAAACAGGCACCTCGAGCTTGGTATAGTCGTATAAATGATTACTTAGCAAAAGAAGGATTTTTAAGTGTCCTTATGAGAATTCGTTTTATACAAAGATCGGTGGCTGTGGAAAAAATGCTTATAATGTGCTTATATTTTGATGATTTAATTTATGTTATTAATGATGGTATCATGTCGGATAATAATAAGAATTCTATGATGAAATAATTGGATATAAAATATTTAGGGTTAATGTGATATTTTCTAGGCATTGAAGTATTGCAATCTCCTGCTAGCATTTTTATTTCACAAAGAAAATATATTATTGATGTTCTAGACAGATTTGAAAAAAGGATTGTGATCCCGTCTTGACTCCAACTGAGTATGGCTTAAAACTCACCAAGAATGGGATTAGGAAAAAGGTAAATGCTACATTGTACAAGCTGATCGTTGGGAGTCTTATGAATTTGACATCCAAAAGACCAGATATCATGTATGTTGTGAGTTTAACTAGTATTTACATATAGAATCCATATGAAGTGCATCTTGTAGCAGCTAATAGAATTTTATGTTATTTAAAAGGCAAGACTGATTTTGGAATCATGTATAAAGTGGATAGAAAAATCAAGGTTGGTTGGTTTTTCTGATAGTGATTATGCTGGTGACATTGATGACAGAAAAAGCACAATTGGTTTTGTGTTTTTAATGAATTCAGGAGCTATTTCATGGTTTTCAAAGAAGCAACAAATTCTTACTCTACCAACTACTGAAGCGGAATATGTTGCTGCAACATTGGTTCATGTCAAGCAATGTGGTTTTGAATGTTGCTTGAGATATTAAACAATAATCAAGAAGGTCCAACAACAATTTATTGTGATAATATCTCTGCAATAAAATTGTCAAAGAATCCAGTTATACATGGAAGGAGCAAACACATTGATGTTCGCTATCATTTTCTACGTGATTTATGTAACGGGGGTGTTATTGAGTTGGTATTTTGCAAAAGGGGCGATCAGATTGTAGATTTGTTAACGAAGCCATTAAAGACTCCACCTTTTGAAAAACATAAAAGAATGCTTAGTGCGTGCTCTGTGTCTGACAACAAAAGTTAAACTGATTTTTCTAGATTTCAGTTTAAGAGAGTATGTTAGAATCTATAATAATTTATAAGTTAGTAGTTGTTCAAATGTTCAAAAGTTTAAATGTTCAAATTGTAATACCTTTGTAGAAATAGCCGTTAGAAGTTAATCATTGTAATCTATAAGTAAATAGATCCTCCTCTGTTGATTAATACATAAAATTATAATTCTTCTTCATCATTTTCTTCTTTATTTATAAACATATTTGAGCATTGTAAGTCAGGTCCTCTAGCTATTGAATCTGACCATCCTTCGATAATTGTGGATTGTAATGCTTGCTTTGGTAAAACCCCTAAACGATTCAAGATGGAGCACTTCTGGCTCAATGATATAACCTGTGAGAGGTGGTCATTCGTTCTTTGGGAGACTTATTTGAAAGGATGCAAGAAATGGGGCAGGAAATGGAAACAAATTACGATTGAAATGTTTTGACCGGTGGAGGCAAATAAATTCAAGAATAATTCATCTTTCATCAAAGGTTTCCATATACGACTTACAATTCTACATAACCAAGAGGGTTCCACATACGCTTTTTATGATGAAAGCAATCACTATCTCTCTTGATAACATATGGATCCAAGAAGTTTTTTTGGAAAACATTGTCTATGAAGAATTCGATTGAACTTGGCGATGAAACACTGTTTTTTTTTCAAGCATCAATCTCAATGAAAAAATGACATCGAGATTACTAGAATTTAGGATGAGAATGGGGTATGGATCGAAGTCCAAGACACCTTGAAAGGATTTTTTGTTGATTTTATAACAACATCTACCAATGAGAATTTGAGGAATGTAACAACGAGGCAACTGACAACATTTCATGTAAAGTTACACACGCCATGAATCTAGAACTTCTGAGACCACCATCAATGCAAAAAGTTAATTCTACGATTTTTTGACTAGAAGGCAAGAAATCGGCAGGGCCAGATTGAAATCCCAGGACTGTTTTACCAAAACTTCTAGTATATTGTCAAGTTTGATATTTTTAACATGGCGTGTAGCTTCTTTGAAGGTAAGTTGGAAATTTGTTTCCCTAATAGACGAATATCACATTGGTCCTTAACCGTGCAATTCAACATCAAACTAGACTATGTTTAATATAATCAAGGGTTTCAACCCATGAGAATCTTTCGAGAAGAGAAAAAAATAGATTTTCAAGTTAAATACCTCTAATTTGGTAAACTAATCCTAAATATTTGAAAAATAAGACAACTCTAATAAAGATTAAAAACAATACAAGTAGATTTTGAACATCTCCACAACGACACTAAGCACCATCGATGGTTGTCGATATGCCATCGCCATTGATGACACTAAGCGTGACTATAAGACTACACACATTATTAAAACTCGGTGTGATTTTAAGATTAAGTGTTAAATATAAAAATCACGCTCAATGTTAATAACATGTGCGCTCTTAAAGTCACGCCCACTGCCACCCTACCAACAATGGCTCAACGATGCTTAGTTTCTTTCCGTAGATGTTTAGTGTCCATATATATTGTTTTTTAATCTTTATTTGTATTATCTTATTTTAGAATATTTTGGCTTATTTTTACCAAATTAGAGATATCTAAAAAAAATTTAGTTCTTTTTTTTTGTTTTGGGAAATAAAAATATTTTGTAACTCTCAGATGAAAAAATATATTTTATTATATAATAAAAAAGGAAAACACATATAATATCTGGCCATTAGAAACAAAATAAAACAAAAATATATGTATGGTGAATTAATAAAATTAACCATTAAAAATGAAAACAAAAAAATAAGACATCATTTGTTTTTTATGTCTGAAAAAAGATATGTTTGTAATGATAATAAACAAATGAGAAAAAACAAACAAAAGTATAAATAAGTATTGTTGGATGAGATTGAGTATGTCTAAGTTTTGTAAATTAGTAACATTGAGATCTTCTCTAAAAGTAACTAATATACAACACTTTTATATTTTAAATTCATCATCAAAAAGGCAAACATTACCAAAAAAAACCAACAATCATTAATCATCAACCTATCTTCTACCATTACATAAGTTATTAAGGTATTTAAAACTTTCAAAGAACAAAGTGAACTTCCATTGAAAATATTAATATTTGTGTCACACATTTAGACAATACATTAGCATTACCATTGAAATTCATTTAATGTGCCTAACTTTTCATCTCAAAATCTTCCTATCCATTTCAAGATGTTTCCAACGATTGTCTGGATCTTCCAATAGACAACATCACTAGCGATATATCCCTTCCCCTACTATTGCACCTCTTGTACCTGTTCAAGACTGTCCCTGGTAATTATTCTCCAAATACTATTTGGCAGGTCTATATATATTAACGAAGGGGTCGCAATAAACACTCAATTATACGCCAATTAGTTCGCATACGCACTAACTTTTGTACATATTCAATTTATTTTGAACAGGTTGTTTCTGCTGAGTATTAATCAAGTATAAGATATCAAAAGTGCATATTTTCATGTAACACTTATCGAATGTTCCAAAGGTATGGTAGTCTCTTGCGAATCTACCTCGACCTCAAGATCCGTAACTCCTAGACCTTCAGCTAGAATCAACCCCTTTGTGAAGCGCTACTAGCTCAAGTATCATCAGATCAAGGGAAGTAGTCTTTATGAAAAGCCGCCTATCCAAGACCTTTCTAAGACCCTAATTAAACCATCGACACCCCCTGCCCCATCTTCTGTGCCGATCTACACTTACATCAGTATTAAGCTTCCACCCTTTGAGGGCCATATCCCACCCTATTAGTTCAACCCGCTCAAACGATTAGATTTCCTTTCTTTCATTCTTCTCCAAGCTCTAATGTACTCCACCTTGTAGATTTGCTTAAAATTATTGACGACCTTGGAAAATGTGTTTAAAAATACATTCATTCCTTGAGATCTATATCCTCCATACAATTTCTCCAAAAAAATTATTTCATGGTACCCCTGCAAAGAGCACTTTGTACAAAAGATTCCAATTCCATTATGCTTCCTTTGGCATTCCGAAGTTTGGCAAACAAGGACCAGTATGTGGGTCATCTGTGATAGTTCCTACTACTGGTATCCGATCCCCTATTACTTGACGTGCATACATGTTGTTGTGTCCATTAACTTGCTTCCAATTATACCCAAGCTGCTACTCTCCCCTGAAGTCATAAACCACTTAAAAATACAAAACACTTGATTCAAGATTTGAGCTTCCCAAATAATTTATCTTCTTTGTTGCATCAGATTCGGAGGGGTACAAAGCTGATCATGAGATGATTTTTCTGACCAAGGATAACAACCCATGAGTTGCAAAGATTCATTCTAGTTCTGATTATGTGATGAATCTTTTTACCAGGATTCACAACTTATTCGAATTCAGCCTGAGCTAACTTTACACGTATATTCGTTATGCTGGATTTTATATTTCTACAACAAGGGATACATGATTTTATGATTTGGTATCTTAAAAAGAAAGTGTTTCCAATGTTTCTAAAGATCCTTGTAATAAAGGTTGGTATGTAGTCTAGTAATTATAATTTTTTCAATAATCATAAAATACTATATATTTTATTTTCTGATTAGTAGATGAATTATACTTCAAAATTTGTAACAACCCTCTTTAACATTTATTACACTCCCTAGTCCCATCTCCATCAAAGAGCTGTCTTTGTAATTTTGTAAAATTTTGTGATAATATCGTACTCAATTATTGCAGGGAAGACTTTAAAAAATATTTGAAAATATTACGTGTAGGAAAATTGAACATATCCGCAACACTTTCTTACACGTAATTTTACGCACTGTAAATTCTCGTCCATTACATTATGGTCAAGTCCACGAACAATGTGAGATATTTAAATAAGCGGAACAGAGAAAATAAATAAAGATTAATAATATATTGATAATATGAGAGACACAAAGGCTCAAGAACAAGACAAGACGTAAGGACTATACTGTAAATATTGGTTGTTGTAATACAATAGAATGAGATCCTATTATAGAACTAATAACTTGGTGAGTAAGAAAGTTAATACTATACTAACAAGAAAACAAATATAAAAATAAACTAGTCTAATAATGTAAAATTATGATAAGAATATATTTAAAGGCTCTCTCAAACTCAAGTAGGTCGGATAGAGAGTAACTTGAGTTTGAAATTTGGATCGTTGATAACGTGTCTTCAAAATGTTATGATTGAAAAGTGTAACGAATGTGTTGATGTGGTGACATTACTAATGTGGTGAAGTGGCGGATGGAGCAATGAGTTGAGCTTTAAGATATGTGAACCTAGAACTGAGAGTTGATTGAATTATCGAGATGAGACCATTGGATGACCCAACGATATTTTTTATTCTACAAAGGGATTGGTTTCTACTCCTTAGTGAGGATTAAGATTTTGATTCCTAATTGAGGATTAAGATTTCAATTGCTACGAGAAAAATAAATTTTGATTTCTACAAAAGAAATAAGATTTCAAATATTACAAAAGGTTTAAGAGAAAAAAAAAATTGTAAGCAAAAATGATTGAAGCGATAACGAAAGAATTACATATGGATTGTGGTTTCTATCATGTGAGATATTTAAAAAAACTAAAAAAGAGAATAAGAAAAAAAGATAATATATTAATGTCACAAGAGCTATAAAGACTCTCGAGAATTAAAAAAAAAAGATATATATCATGAATATTATTAAGGGTTAATTCCCTCTTAAATCAAAACAACAAACCAACTTCCCATTTAAATTACACCTTAATTTAAATAAAAAGATTACAATAATACCCTTACTCTAGTTGTTGTCTTTGACCAAATATATATTCCCATTTAAATCAAACATTATCATAGATGTGAAAATCCACCTACTACTAATTTCATCGTACGCACGCGTCCGGGAAATTTTTTTAAAATCATCATAACTAATTCTAAAAAAATTTAAAAAATTAAAAAAATTAAAAAAAATACATTTTTAGATGAGACAAAATAATATCTACGTCCATGATTTTTCTGAATTTTTTTTGAATTTTGGAATTTTTTGATTTTTTTTAAATGGGATTTTGTCCCATCTCTAATTTTAAGATTATGATGAATTTGTCTCATCTTCATTCTAATACTGAAATGGGATTTGTCCCATCTCTATTGTTTAACTAAGATGGGATTTGTCTCATCTCTATTATAAAACTAATTAAAGGTATAATGTGTTGGAGATAGTGATGTGCTGTTTCGCGAGGTACAAAATTTAAGATGGGATTTGTTCCATATCTGGTTTGTCCCACCGGCCTATAACATAATCCTTGATCGAATGGACTGAATCGAAAAAGTCAAAGGGATACAGAGCAAGTTGATCACCATATTTAAATTCAACAATAGCATTTGATGCCATAATACAAAATCTGGAAACAATAACACACAAAAACATGAATAAAGCAATAATCTCATCTATGAATAAACTGAAACACAAATTCGTCCCATCTATAAACTGAAGAAAACATTAAAGGATTGAAGCTAAGTAACACTAAACCTAGAGAAGGAACTCGCATATCAATCTAGAAACTGAGGTAAGAATCAAAAAATTAAAAAAAAATTGCAGCGCAGATCCTTAATAAACAATCATAGTAAAAAAATTGCAGCGCAGGTACGAAACAAACATGAATAAACAATCATGATCAAAAAATTGCAGCGCAGGTAAGAATCAAACATGAATAAACAATCATGATCAAAAAATTGCAGAGCAGGTAAGAATCAAACATGAATAAAGCAAAAAACACATAAAATGTCCAATCAAACAGCTAAATATATTAAAATATGCAAAAACTAACATCAACTAACACACGACCCTAACAATTCGTAAAATTTATGAATTGAAAAAACATTGAAGAACAGAAACACTGAAGATAGAGAAGAACGAATCTGGAGAATTAAAGATAGCGAATGAAATTACAGAATAGAAAAACGAAAAATTGAAGAAGAAATCTCCTCTACGACGAAGACGACGAACAAGTATATTAATGGAGTGAATCTCGATCGTATTAATGGACTGAATCTTCTTCAATTGAAATTAATGCAGTTATTAGTGATGAATTAATGAAGGAAGGTATATTAATGTGGAAGATCTTCATTGTAAGTAAATGGGTTTAGAATTAATGAAGGAAATGGGTATTTAAGGCCGGCAGCCGAGAGAAATTAAAAAAAATGCTGATTTTGACAACTAAATGAAGACTTTGACTAGAAGGGTACCAATGTAATTGTATAACAGAAATTTGATTTAAATGGGAAACAACCTAATTTATTTGGGAAGAATCAATCACATGTCAACATTTGGGCATAGACAATATGATCTATGATTTAATTGGGCTTTTCCCTATTATTAATAAGTACAAAAGTTATATTATTATAATACAACATAGGGTAAATTATATATAGGGTCTTGGAGACAAAATGTCTTCTCTATAGAGTAGTTTCTGAAAGGACATTCTTCTTAGGGACCTGAATTTTGACAATAGTCTTTCCTACCCTTACTATCACTAAAAGACAAAAAAGTGCGATGTCACTATTTCTCTCTCCTCTACCTACCACTACCCACCTACCGCCAACCTCCCACCACCTACCTCCAACCTCCCACCACCTACCTCCGACCTCCGACCTCCGACCTCCGACCACCGACCACCGACCACCGACCACCGACCTCAGGCCACCAGTCACCGGAAAAAACATAGAGTATCGGAAAAAACTGAGAGTACTCTATGAAAAAGAGAGAGTACTCTCAGTTTTTCCCGATACTCTATGAAATAGAGAGAGTACTCCGAGAATTAAAAGAATACTCTAACAATTTAACCGAATACTCTGTAAAAAAGTCGGAGTACTCTATGAAATATAGAGAGTACTCTTAGAAATTACATAAATACTCTATATAAACAAGGCATAAATAGTCAAAAAAAAGCTTTTATTCACATTTATTACACTTTTTTAAACAATTACAAAAAGATATACAATTAAAAAATAAAAAAAATAATTAATAATTTGTTTGACCAGATCTGGTCAACCCAGATCTAGATTTGAAATTAAAAAAAAAAAAAGGTGCTCCTTCTTCTCGTCGACGAGCACAACCGCCAACACCACCCAGTTCTCGTCCATAGCCACCCCACCAACACCACCAGACTCTAGGCAAATACACGAACACCACCATAACACCGCCTTCTCGCGCCTCCGGCTAGAACACATTCTTCACCACCGAGACAATAGCAGATTCCCGGCGAGGACCTGAAATGAACCGCTGCAGCACAGAAGCTCCATGGAGATCTCGATCTCATCCACGAACAGCCATGGAGATGTCGATCTCATCCACGAACAGCCATGGAGATCTCGATCTCATCCAGTCCGGCGAAGCACCACCGCCACTGCATTTCGCGAGCTCCATTTCGCGAGCTCGAACACAACCATAACACTCCATTTCGCGAGCTCCAGTAATGAAGCTCGAACACTCCATTTCGCGAGCTCTCTCCGGCGAGCCAACACAGCAGGATTCACGAACGAAACACCGTAGTGTTATTAGACCGTAAAATAGCTTTTCGAACCACCATATTAGCAACGCGAAGAAGACAGCATGTGTTAAAACGTGAGGAGAGATGCAGTGGTGTTATGGTGGTGGTGCATATCGGCGGTGGTTGTGGCCATGGGTGGTGTCGGTGGTTGTTGAGAGGAGAGAGGAGAGAGGAGGTGAGGTATTGATTTCTGATTTAAAACGTGAATGAAATAAGAAATGGGAATAATTAGTATATATAGAAAGAAAAAAACAAAAAAGGGGTAGTCTAGTAAATGGGGATTTGGGGTTCATGTGTTAAAAAGTTGCTGAGGTCTTTAGTAAGAAGAGGCTCTAGGCCAGGTCCCCATCTTGAAGAGGTGGGTGTGGTCAAGACCCTAGGTGTAATTATCTCTACAATATAACGAGATTATGTTTACATTATTAATAATTTAATGAGAAAAGGCTAATATTACATTAACAAGGAAATAAATAAAGTATGAGAATAAATTAGTCTGTAGTCCCTTCGGGGACTATCCGATAAAATTGCAACGATACAGAGAAGAAGATTAGCATGGCCCATGTGCAAAGGATGACATGAACAAATCGGAGAAATGGTCCAAAAAGGAAATTAGTCTGTAAAATATTTTTATCATAAAAGTATAGTTAAGAAAGAAATATTTTGAAACCGAAAATACCCCTCTATGATATTACAAAAGGTCAAATACGTACCCATTGTAGTACCTCATAGACACCAAATCTGTATTAAATATCTCTTTACATTCTTTAGAGAGATCATAATTGGAACGCTCTTGTACAATGGAGTTGTACTGCTCTTATAGATGCAAGGTTTTAAAGGTCATGTTAAGCCTGTATATGCTTTCGTTTGTCATCTTTATATCTGAAGCTGGAGTATATCTGTCTCACGTATGCCCAAATACAACAACTTATAATCCAAACAGCACTTATCAGATTAATCTCAATAGCCTTCTCTCTACTCTTTCTTCAAATAATACATACAACAACTTCTTTTTAAATGCAACGGTGGGTAATACTGCCACTGACCGTGCTTATGGCTTATATATGTGTCGCGGGTATGTCACGAAAGATACTTGTCATGAGTGTGTGGTAACGGCTACAAGAGAAATCCTCCAGAGGTGCCCTATACAGAAAAATGTAATTATATGGTATGATGAGTGCCTTTTACGCTATGACAATACATCATTTTTCTCGGCCATGGCTCCAACTCCATCATCGATTTCGCAGAGTGCAGGAACCATCACAAACGTTGATCAGTTCACAGAAGTCTTGGCAGAATCTATGAATAAGATAGCTACTCGTGCTTCCGATCAATTATCAAATAGTGGAGTAACTTTTAAAGGTTTTGCAGCAGAGAAGACTAATTTTACTAGTTCCCAGACTTTATACAGCCTAGTTCAGTGCACTCAGGATTTATCAGTTGAAGCCTGCAGACTGTGTTTTAGTATCGCTATTGGCTTTTTGCCAAATTGCTGTACTGGAAGGCCAGGTGGAAGAATTATGTATCCGAGTTGCAATATTCGATACGAGACATACCCATTAATTTTATGTTGTTATTCCTTCACAAGACATACCTATACTTGCGCCTCCGCCTCAACCTCCAACCCCAACATCCTTAACAAGTCCAGGAGGTAAGTCTTGAATATTAATTATGACTTTGGCTAATTCAATTGATTTAATATCCAATGATCCATTTAGCTGTTGTTATTTGTATTTAAATGCCCTGCTGGCCTGATATTTTTTTGTACATTAGCTTCTTAAAATCCTCTGCTTATAGGAAAGAGCTAACTGTCCTACATATCTTTAGTTAGTAATAGCTTATGAGTAAAACGAATCATATGATAAAGATGCAGGAAACGGGAAAATATCAACAGCAGTGTTTCTTGCAATTGTTGTTCCGTTGGTTATTACAAATTTGTTGTTTATCATCTGCTTCAGTTGTATGAGGATGAGAAGAAAGAAGTATGATAAGATAGATGAGGCAAAAGGTAATTTGAAGAATTTTAAAAGTATATACTTCCGAATGTATTTTTGTCGATTTTTTACATTCAAGTACTAACATTTTTATCGGGCACAGATGGAAATGAAATATCAGCCACAGAATCTTTAGAATATGATCTAAGTATAATTGTGGTTGCTACAAACAATTTCCATCCTGAAAATAAAGTAGGCCAAGGTGGATTTGGCGAGGTGTTCAAGGTAAAATTAGTACTGTCCACTTTTAATTTGTTCTAAGCCAAATTTTTGACAAGCAACAACACATTCAGGGTACATTTCCAAATGGGCAAGAGATAGCTGTGAAAAGGCTATCGAAAACCTCGGGACAAGGTGCACTGGAATTTAAGAATGAAGTTGTGGTTATTGCTAAGCTTCAACATAGAAATCTTGTGAGACTAGTAGGATACTGTCTGGAAAGAGACGAAAAAATCCTTATCTATGAGTTTGTGCCTAACAAAAGTCTGGATGGATTTCTTTTTGGTTCGTATCAAATTTAAGTTATAAAATATTTACATTTGAAGATGACATATTTATTAATTCTAAAGTTGGAAAATCTTATTTCTTTGTGAAGATCCAGAAAAACAAAAATTACTTGACTGGTCAACGCGCTACAAGATTATAAGAGGAATATCGCTCGGAATTCTTTATCTTCACGAAGATTCTCGTCTTAGAGTAATACATCGTGATCTCAAAGCTAGTAATATCTTATTAGATGAAGATATGAACCCTAAGATATCAGATTTTGGCATAGCCAAAATCTTTGGGGTCGATCAATTACAAGGAGACACGAGCAAGATCGTTGGAACATAGTAAGTTTGCATCCACATCCACATTCTTATTTTTATTGCATTATCTTTTGCACAAGTTGGTAAATTCGTATTTCTAATATTATTTCTTCTACCTACCTGCAGTGGTTACATGTCTCCTGAATATGCTATGCAGGGTCAATTCTCCATCAAGTCTGATGTATTCAGTTTAGGTGTCCTAGTATTGGAAATTGTATGTGGAAAGAAAAATAGTCGAGAGGACGTTCTTGGTGATGTAAGTATAAAGACCTTGTAGATTTTAGTTTTTTTTATAATACTTTGAATAATTTAGGTTAGGGATGACAATAGGGGTTTCAAAACCAAAATCGATTGGTAATTATGATTAAAATATTGAGTTATCATTTTAAAAAGTATAATTGATGGTTAAAAATTAAAATCGTTAAATTACAAATTTAGATATAAAAAAAAAGAATAACCGGAAATCATTTATTACCATATGTTTTAGTATTTTATAATATTATCGATAAAAAGTAATATTCATATCTTACCTCTAAAATCTAAATATTAAATTTAACTAAATAATAAATATGGGTAAGACTTCCATCTAATATTGGATGGTCCAATATTCACATCACAACCATCGATTATTATAATAAAACACATGTGATTAGATTCATAAGTTAGTTACTTTTGTAAGTTTAAAATATGAGATATGTGTATCAATATAATTAGTGTAGGACCATCCAATATTGGATGGAAGAATTTTCCAATAAATATACTTATTTAATTAAGAGTAATAATATATACCACACAAATTCATACCACCCAATTACCACCCATGATGTGGCGTGAATTGGTTGGAAGTAAGGGGGTGTTTGTTTGCACTTAATGAGATCTTAATCTAGTTCATTAAGACATTGCATCAATAAGGCTGTTTGTTTTTTCTGACCAGTTCAGATCTGAATAGCTCTTAATTGGTCTATTTCATTAAGATTTAAAATTGAGTCTGATTCATTCAGACCTTGCTTCTTAATATAATAAGTTATATTCAGCTGTTATTCATCATTCAGTATTTATCACTTAAAAAATCAAACGACACCTAAATCGTTAATCAAATCAAGAAAATAAATAGATGAACGATTTTTAGCCAATCAATTCACGCCACATCATGGTGGTATACTTGGGTGGTATGAATTTGGATGGTATATATCATTACTCTTTAATTAAATATTAATATAATATTTTATAAATTTTAGATTTTTTTTTATGTATGATCATGTTTTAGAATTTTAAATATATTTATAGATTATAAATACTTATGGTTATAAACGAAAAACCATTCAAAAAACTGTAAAATCTGATGATTAAACTTGTTATGTTTTTTAGTAAATTAAATTTATGGCTTTTTATATATTTTCTCTTTGCATCCTAATTTAGGTATGTTATTATAATAAACCAATGTAGTATTACTTTTTATGAATGTTGTAGGCCTGGAAGCGTTGGAGGGACGATACACCTCTTGATATAGTAGATCCATCTTTGGGAGATTTGTTTGTCATCAATGAAGTAATGAAATGCATACACATTGGCTTACTCTGTGTGCAAGAAGATGCTGACGAGAGACCTACCATGGCTTCTGTGGTTCTAATGCTCAGTAGTGATACTATTACTCTGCCATTACCTGGTCATCCTCCATTCTTTTTTCAAACCAGAACAGAAAATACGGCAAGGAATACAGAATCGTCAAGCAAGTCAATGCCTTTGTCCGCCAATGAAGTCTCAATCACTGAGTTAAACCCAAGATAGAAGTTCATTTTTCATCCATGTTTTGGATGACTCCTAGTGTTATGTTGGGGACAAATTCAGTGTTTTTGGCATGTTTTCTTTTTATGAAGTACAAATATGTATAGTGTACTTAAGTTCTAACAAAATAAAGTATATTGTATTGAAGTTTTAGTGTTGGGTCATATAGATATAGATTAATATACTATTTCTACGAAATTAAATGTTTGAGGTTCACTTTTTATTAGTGAATTTTCTGGGGTCATAATTCAGGAAACTGAAGTTAGTAATACATCTTGTTTATATTCAGCTTATCCTAAGCTAGAATGAATGTTACATTCCAAATAGGGCAAAGCCTTCGTATGGCCCTTTAACTTTGCCCAAAGTGCAAGGACCGCCCCCGATCTTCATTTTTACCCTTTTACGCCCCCTTATGAACGCTTTTTGTGACACCGTTAGCCTTTTTTTCATTTTTCTGTTAGTTGACCGTTAGTCAATGCCACATAGGACCACGTCAGCATCACGTCACCGCCACGTCACCGCCAGTTGTCTTCGTCAGCTTCATCTCTAACTTAAAAAAAAACTTTGAAGGTTTGAATGCTTCAAACCTTCAACAATGGAGGAAAACTAAAATCGAAACATCTTAAAATTAATATACTTTCAGGTGTTGATTCTCTTGTACGGCATAAATAGTAAAAACAAATAATAGTAGATTTCCCACCAGAAACAATGGAAAAAACACAAGAGATACTCGTTCAGGAGAGTTATATAAAATCAAATAAATATATGTAGATTATTAAAACTCAAACAAATACTCCTTAAACAGAGCTACTGGAGAAACAAGGTGTAGAGAATTGAAACGAAGGAACAAATTGAAGCCAGACCTGATCAAGTCCTCTTTTGACAGTAACTCGGTAAATCAGAATTGAGAAAATATCTAAGCCTTACTTTCTGGAGACACAGAATAATCTCAATCAATTAAAATGTAAGTAATAGAAAAATCCAACAATTTATTGCAGAACTCAGTAAATCCTTTTACAAAACTACTTTTGAAGGATTGAATACATCGAACTCAAGTATTAATCGAAATATTTTTAGAATAATATTAAAAATATTAAAAAGTAAACAAAATTAAGAACATTCAAAATAATTAAAACTTTTGTATCTCTATTATACAAAATGATTATATAGCAAAATCTGCGTAGTACTGCTCTTCTTCCGACACCCAAAGCATTAATATGAACAAGTTTCATCAATTTAGTAAGCGTTTCAAGTAACAAAAATATATCCTTATTTCGTGGATGCCTTTTATCATTAACCATAAAAACGTGCATCTCGCTTTGTATTTCAATCCAACTACAACCTGGTTGTTTAACAACTCCTTGTCGCCTCATAACTTTACGAATACTAATCCAACTACAACACTAATGGAGATTCAAAGTTCGTGAACAGATCTACTCCGTTAAAGACGACAGATGGAGGCTTCACTCCACAATAGATCAATGTGGCTTCACAGCTCTGGTAGCATAACAATTCTTCCACAATAGATCGACTTCGTTCCTGTTTTAGGTAGCTTCTTCTCCAAGCTTTTAGTTTTTTTTTTGTTTTCTTCTCCGAGCTTTTAGAGGAGTTGGTTGTAGTAATTTTTATTTACCATTCTGATGTATATATAGTCATAGTAAAAATTTAATTTTGATGGGAGCTTGATGTGTGAAATAGATCCCGTGCAGATTTGGTTTGATTTTCTGTAAAAATAAAGTCATTGATTGAAGAAGAAGAAGAATTAAAATTAAAAAAATGACTATGTAATTTGCTGGTGACGTCATGCATATGTGGCGGTGACGTGGCGCCATGTGGCGTTGACGAACGGTCAACTAACAGAAAAACGAAAAAAGGGCTAACAGTGTCACAAAACGTGTTCATAAGGGGCGTACAAGGGTAAAAATGAAGATCGGAGGCAGTCCTTGCACTTTGGGCAAAGTTAAAAGGCCATACAAGGGCTTTACCCTTCCAAATATAGCATGCAATATTGAAGTAGTGACGCGTCATGGATGTAGGGTAGCCTACATTCTAGATTTTTTACACTTTTTACGGATGACTTGTATCAAAATATATAAAAGGGATAATTCCTTGTGGGGTACTCATCGGATCCGGTTTTTGACTTTTGGGTATCCAAGGATTTAAAAGTGACATATCAGTATCCAAAGTTTCATTTTTGTGACTCCGTTAGTACCTACCGTTAGTTTCTCAGTTAAATGCCACATGACGGGCGGAAAATCTGCCACACATGCGCCATGCAAGCTCCACGTAGGCGCCACGTGACACTTAATGGAGAAACTGACGGCAAGTACTAACGGAGTCACAAAAATGAAACCTTGGTACTGATTTGTCAATTTTAGAAACTTGGACACACAAAAGGTAAAATTTGAAACGCTGGGTACCCACTGGTGTATTTTCCCTATATAAAACTATACGAGCTCTAAAATAAGAACTTAGAAAAGGTTTATAGAATACGTATTGTACAATAGAATGACTTTCTCTTGTTTCTAATCATTTCCGTAAAAAATTCTCTTTTCACCACCGAAATACATTCAAATCTGCATTGTAAAATTAACAGAATAAGGATGAAGTATACACTACTACATGCGACTTTTTTTGCGAGTAGACCTTTTATGAGGACATATTTGTCCTCGCTAAAGATATCCATTTTCGCGAGAAAACCTTTAGTGAGAACATATTTGTTCTCGTTAAAGATACTTTTTTCCGCGAGGAGACCTTTAATTAGGACATACTTGTCCTCGCTAAAGATAACTTTTTTTGCGACAACGTAAATTGATGAGAAAAATTGTCTTTTCTTATATAGTGGTTATTTATTGGGGAAGAAAAAGTGATAAAAAATAATTAAGTTCTACCCATAATAATTATCTTCCGCGACGACGTTTTTGTCCTCGTCGTTGAGTATCTTTCGCGATACATACCTAATCTTTAGCGAGGATAATGTCGTCACAAAAAATGTCGAGCATTTAAAGCAACAAACTACTATTAGTGCAGTTTATTACCCCCAAAAAAAACACCTACTTAAATGCTCTCATTTTTTCCCACTCCGCAAATAATGATAAGGGCTATCATTCAAGAAACTTCTCTACTATATCGTACACGTGTGTGTCCCACTTTCAATAAAAAATTTCCTTCAAATTCTCAAAAGTTAGGTATTTTCTAAATATTTTTATTTGAAATATGTAACTGTTGTATTATACTTTGATTATATAAATGCAATGTAAATTAGTGAGAGTATTTTAGGTGTTATAATGTATATTTTGTTGATATAATTTTTATCTTTAAATTTGTTTAATTATTTTTATTTGGTTATAATTATAATAAAATGTTTAACTTAATTTAGATCATGGATCCTGTTATGGACAAGAGTTAGATTAAATAAAACAATTTTGTTTCGAGGGAATATATTTTGGGTATAATGGATTTTATTAATTTTGCGAAACAACACATGGATATATCCGGTAAAATATTTTGTGCGTGTAGTCATTGTTTTAGTAAATCGAAAATTTCATATTGGCGATTTTAGAGCGAATCTTTATAAATGGATGTTTTGGTCATCATATGAGGTTTAAAGGAAAAAGGGGAAGAATAAGTGATTCTGGTGAATGACCAAGTTGTAGATAATGAAATATTAAGTTTGTTGGATGATTTGAGACCCACTATTGAAGTGGAGGCCACTTCGGTGACACCGAGATGGGTGACAAGAATCAAACTGTATGAACTCATGAGTGTTTTGACACGTTGTTCGAGGAAATGGAGACATAGTTGTACCCCAGTTATACTACATTGGGGTCCTTGAATTTCATAGCCAAGTTCATGCATGTCAAAGTTGAGAACAGGTGACAAACACCCATTTTACCGAACTTTTTAAGTTCTTGGGTCATGATTTGCCAAAAGGTTATACTTTACCTTCTTCTTATGAAGAGTGCAACAAAAAGCTGAAATGTTTAGGCATGGGATACATCACGATCGATGTGTGCTTGAATAACTGTATTTTGTATTATAAAGAGAATGAAAAACTGGAGAAGTACCCAGTGTAATCAAGGTCCGATCCGAAGAAAAGGGAAAAACGTGTCACATAAGAAACTGTGTTTTTTTCCATTGCGCCAAGATTGTAAAGAATATTCACTTCGAGGCACACCACCAAAGACATGATTTGACCCCAAACCGGAAAGAGTAAAGACAAAGATGTGCTGCGTCATCCAGTCGACATTACTAGTTGAAAATGTTTGACGAGAGGAATCCCGAGTTTGGTAGTGAACCACAAAATGTACTCCTTGGTTTGGGAATTGATGAGTTTTGTCTTTTCTCCATGCAAAACAAATCATATATCATGTGGTCGGTTATACTAAGAATCTACAACTTGCTTCCTTGGTTATGTATGAAAGAATCAACCTTTATGCTTATTTTTTTGGGAACGTGGGTGATCCGAGCAAGCTTGCGCGCACCACGACTAATCCGACGGGGATATACAGACCTCCCCATGTATATTCACAGGTAGGTTACCCATTTTCATGGAAGGGTTCGAACCTTTATGCTTACTTTGCTTATTCAGGGTCCTCGTTCACCTGGAAAAGATATATATATATATATATATATATATATATATATATATATATATATATTTTCGTCTAGTTATAGATGAGTTGGAGATGTTGTGGGGCACATGAATCGTTACATACGATGCACATATGAAGAAAGAATTTGTAATAAAGGTTTGATTGTTGTTTACAATAAATGATTACCCGAATAGCTCGTATCGGATCAAGGTTACTTAGCGTGTCCAGAATGCATGGATTCTGATCCACTAGAAGGTGAATAAAGGGGTTATTTATTTTGATACGTCAGTCGAACAACTATATTTGTTATAATATAGACGTGAAACACACGTGAGAGTCGCATCCTTTTCCCTTGAGTCAAATTTTTAACGGACTTACAATTTTATTTTATTTTGTAAAATTGGGAACAATTTATAGATCCAACCAAAATTTGGAATAAATGGAAGTGTGGCTAAAAATGGAATAACTAGTATAAGAAAGTCTTTCATATCCCAATTATTTAATTTTCCGGGACAAAAAAAAAAAAATTAATTTTACGGACTCGGCAGTTTCATTATACATTGGCGTTACATCATGTTGGTATTCAATAAACGATGCATTTCTTTTTTTAGTCTACATTTCGATCTATTTATGTCTTGATTTAACCAAGTCAATAGTACGAATGTTTGCCGCTAATTGTGTGAATAATTATGTGAGGCATTTAAGTTCTCTTTTTGGTTCAATACCGATTTTATAACATATGAAGTGATGTAGGAAATGGAACAACATCAACACAAGTGACTATTGCAATTGTAGTTCCGGTGTTTATTGCAATTTTGTTGTTTATATTGGGCGTCTTTTGTTGAATGAAGAGCAAGAAGTATGATCCCGTATATGAAGCTACAGGTAAGTTTGACGATTGAAAAGGATTATGTTTAGAGGAGTTTTGACATTCAAGTATTAAACTTGTTATAAGGAATAGACAGACAAATCCTTTTTGTGAAGATTTAGAAAAACAACAATTATTGGACTGGCCAACACGCTACAAGATTATCAAAGGAATAACACTTGGAATTCTTTATTTTCATGAAGATTCTCGTCTTAGAATCATACATCGTGATCTCAAAGCTAGTAATGTTTTATTAGATGGAGAAATGAACCCCAAGATATCAGATTTTGGCATGGCTAAAATATTTGGTGTTGATCAATCTCTAGGAGAGGCAAGCCAAATTGTTGGAACCTTTTAAGTTTGCGACTAGATTCCTTTTTCATTTTTGAATAAAAACTATACACGTGAAAGTCTACTAATTAATTCGAATATCATTTGGTCTACTTGTAGTGGTTACATGTCTCCAGCGTATGCTATGCAGGGTCAGTTCTATGTTAAATCTGATGTTTTCAGTTTTGGTGTTCTAATATTGGAGATTGTAAGTGGAAAGAAGAAAAGTAGGGAGGACATACTTGGTGATGTGAGTATAAAATCTTATAAATTATCAAGCCAATTACTCTAGTTTATTAAATTTCACACATATACATCTTTTCTTATTTAGATAGAAGTTATATTTGGTTCCATGTTTTGGATGATGGAGGCTAATACTTGAGTAAAATACGATTGTTTGTGGCGAAGGGTTAATCATTTATACTTGAGGAATTGGGCTAGTTGTAACGGGCCTGCACTGTACTGTGGTAAGGTGTGAAATGTTGGGCAAATGGCCCATAATAGGCCCATATTCGTGTTGTCCGAGTAACGTATTAAGATTTTCGAACAAAAAAAAAGAGTAA
This sequence comes from Nemophila menziesii, assembly GCA_029959085.1. Lineage (NCBI taxonomy): Eukaryota > Viridiplantae > Streptophyta > Magnoliopsida > Boraginales > Hydrophyllaceae > Nemophila > Nemophila menziesii. Next base: position 44,008,826 of record JARWIR010000004.1, on the reverse strand, counting down.
CGTATAAAGATATGAAGTAACCTAAACAACATTCATTCATTATAAAGATATGAAGTAACCTAAACAACATTCATTCAGCAGCTTTAATTATAATACAAGAACGCAGCTTCAGTTCCTTTCAATGGAAGAAGGAGTATGTCCAGAAAAATTGCTTCTCAACAACACTGGGAATGAGGGGGATCGGAAAATATATACTGGTATGGATTAAGATAATATTACGTCATTAGTTTATATTTAAATATTGATATAAATTGTTACATTCAATTGCATAATATATTTTTGTTAGCTAGTAAGGAGATCTAGGCATATTCTACACTTTTAACTCAAAATTTATAGGTGCGTGTAAATTTGGTTTAAGCAGATAAACAAATTAAACCATTAGAAAATCCATGTAAATAGTCATACCTTTTAAAGCCACGAGATCATTTGTTAATTTCACATCTCATAAATAAGTATGATTTACTTTACTTCATAGATTTTCCCGACAAAGATATACGTTAAAAATTGATAAACTGAGACATTTTCTCAGAGGTCCTGGTAAAAAGCAATATTTGCCATTTCCCTGTAATAGTGTCATCTCTAGTTTCATCTCCGTATAATATTAAGTAAATATTATGAAAATAGAAGTAATATATGAAAGAGAACCTTGATTTGGTTAAATAGTAATGGTAACCTTTAGGTCCGGTCTGGTTCTTGGACACACGGTAGCTCCGGTTTCGATTCTGAAACCGGTTTGGAGCGGTTCTGGTCTGGAACCGTGAAGACCCGGTCCAGTAGCCAAGTCAAGCCTGAAGGCACTATTAAAATTTGAGCAATAATAAAAGTTGATTAAGTACAATAGTCTAAGGATAAATTTAGGGGAAATAGGATTACAAACCTCGATCGTCCAATGCAATGTAATACAAATTTGTTCAATTTTTATTTTTTATATATTAAGCTTTTATATAATAAATTTATTTTTAGCAGTAAACAATCGGCTTGGTATGTAAGAAACTTTCAAGATAATGATCGTTTAGGCGAAACTACGGTCAAGAATAGATTAATGGAATTGTTAAGCTTAGAGAAGAGCGACGAGAATTTACAAGATTTCGTCAGTGTCTTAACTTTGTATACAATTTCTAAGCTCCTCTTTACATCACGGGTTGGTGATGTACCGTCAAATTTGATTCCGCCGTGCGAGAATTTTGAAAGTATAGGCAATTATGACTGGCCTATGGAGATTATCACGACATTGATAAATTCCATAATTGCGAAGAAACAAGAATTTGCAAGCGGATGCGCTTATGTCTTAACGGTAATCTTGATTTTATAGATTTAGTAGCTTTTTGTGTACCTAATGCCGTGTGTGCTTGACTGTTTGCAGCCATGGTTATGGGAACACGTTGAGCATTTAAGCGAGCATAGACTTGGTTACGCATCGGCATACCCAAGGTTCCTCCGATGGTATTTTCTCTACAAGAATTGGCATAAATTGGTTGACAACTTAAATAATGTGTCCGCGGATAAGGTAAAACTCTAAGCATGAGTTAAATCGTGAATTGTATGCAGATTCTTGATTGTTGATTGTATTTGCAGGTTAACACCAATGAGCTGGTCCGAACGGACTTGGAAAAGGAGATTTTGACAGGTGGTGGTGATGTGCTATCGAACTTGAAAACCTTGTATTCTCTCGGGCCTACCGTAGGGCCATCAGTAAACACGTTGGAGGTGGTTGTACAACCATCTGATGAAGAACCATTCAATCATTTGGATCAACCATTTGATGATCAAGCATTTGATGAATCACCATTTAATCAACCAAATGATTCATATCTTGAGAGTCCTATATTTGGTGCAGGGATAAATCATACTGAGGACTCTGAGGAGCTTATGCAGGAGAAGTCGAAGCTTATGGCGGAGAATGAGGTGCTAAAAGAAAAGCTTAGGGTTGCGCAAACCGAACTCTTGGTGTTTAAAAAGAAGGAGGAGGAGGAGGAGCAGAAGAAGAGAGAGGAGGAAGAGGAGAAGAAGAAGGAAGAGCAGAATAAGAGAGAGGAGGAAGAGGAGAAGTCAAAGCTTATGGCGGAGAATGAGGTGCTAAAAGAAAAGCTTAGGGTTGCGCAAACCGAACTCTTGGTGTTTAAAAAGAAAGAGGAAGAGGAGGAGCAGAAGAAGAGAGAGGAGGAAGAGGAGAAGAAGAAGAAGAAGAAGGAAGAGGAGAGGAAGGCAGAGGAGAAGAAAAAGGCGACGGAAGAGAGAAAGAAGATGAGGGCGCATGATAAGGTAATCGGGTCTATAACTGAGATTTCAGGTAAGGTTTTAAAAAAGGAAGTGAAACCTCCGGAGAAATATAAAAATGGAGATGTTGTTAAACAATTAAATGATAGAAGACGTAACAATTGTCATATCAAACTTGGTGCGGTTGTTGCTGAGGAAATTGCTGCGGCTGCAGTTCCTGAGGAAACTGCTGCGGTTGCTAAGGAACCCCGAAAGTTCAATGACCCAGTTGTGACTTATTTGAGAAAGAGAAAGAAGACATGAAACTAGTCTTTAAGCAATGTGGAGTAACGGTAACTTGATAAGCAACACACTAAATGTGTTGCAAATACAACTACACTACGTGACAAAAGTAGTTAGATAGTTAGTTATATGTATTGTGTGTGTATTATATTCTCTTTGTACTATTATATATTGAGCTGTAAACACAATTCAAAACACAATACAAAATATACATTTTCTTAAATTCTCTTCTCTTTATCATGGTATCAGAGCTAGAGGGGTAAAATAGGAAGCAATTTCTGATTTCTTTTTCGCCATTAATGGCGCAGATTTGCTTTCTTCCTCGCTTTCCTTCGTTCTCTTCCGCTTAATTATTCTTCTTCCTTTTCGTTTCTGTTGTCTTTTACTTCATATAATGACAGATTCCTCTTCATCTTCTCAAAATTTATCCCCAAATATCTCTTCCAACACATCGATTCCTGCTGGTTTACTTCTTCTTCGCCAAAACTGGTCGAGCTTAGTTCAAGTAAAACTTGATTCGACAAAATATGTTCTCTGGCGTGCTCAACTTGAAGCTATCCTTGAAGCTCATGGATATTTGTCGCACGTTAATGGCGTCAATCCTAAACCAGATTCATCGAATCCATCATATACAACATGGCTCATTGAAGATCAACAGCTCAAAGTTTCGCTGCTGGCCTCTATGATCCCTTCAATCCTATCTCAGGTTGTTAAGCTTACTCATGCCTTTGATGTTTGGCATAAATTAGAGGAGATTTTTGTTTCACAATGTCGTACACATGTACATCAATTGAAAATGAAATTGTGTAACATTCAAAAAGGTGATAAATCGATGAATGCATATTTAGGTGAGATTCAGGAAATCTGTGATGGTTTGGAAACAGCTGCATCTGCTCTACCACTAGAAGATATTATAATGTACACCTTGCATGGATTACCTTCTGAATACAATCAATTCAAATCGAGCATTCGAATTTCAAATGCTCAATCATCTACACTGAGTTTTCATTCACTTGGTAGCTTGCTTGTTTCAGAAGAATTACATATGAAAATGTCAGATTCATGTGCTGTCACCACTAATCACTCTGCACTTTTCACCAATTCTCAATCCTCAACACCTCCTCAGTTTATCAATAACTCAAATAATGTGAATAACTCTTGAGGTCGTGGATTTAACTCTGTTTTTCGTGGTCGTGGTAGAGGTAGATCAGGTAGAGGTTCATCTATTTTGGGACAACCATCTGGTTCATCTTCACCTCAGTCATTTGGCTCAGTTCCTACGTGTCAAATATGTGCTAAATTTGGCCATTCAGCTATTGATTGCTGGTATAGAGGTGACTTTACAACCTTCCCTTCTCCACGAGCTCAACGTGTAGCTTTAGCAGCTCAAGCTTCTACCTCAACTCAAGCTTCTTCGTCATCACAATCTTCATCAACTTCCTCTTATGATCCTGAACTTTGGTACTTGGATTCTGGAGCTAATAGTCATGTTACTCATGACTCCTCATTGATTCAAACTTCTACACCTTACAATGGTGCTAATGCAGTCTCAGTGGGTAATGGTAGTGCTTTGCAAATTGCTAACATTGGTAACCGTAAGTTCTCTATTCCTTCTTGTGTATTTAAGTTGAATTCTATTCTTCATGTTCCTGAAATCACCTCCAACTTGTTGTCCATCTCTAAATTCACTCAAGACAATGATTGTGTTATTACTTTTACCTCTAAATCTGTGTCTATCTATGATATTCATACACATACTCTATTGTTTCAGGGCCCTTGTAGGGGTGGTTTGTACTCTCTTCCCTTAGGTGGTCAGTTGAAGTCAAGTCCTCCATCTGGTCAAGTCATTTTCAAGTGTCTCTCCTCTACTTCAAATAAGTCTTTAGCTCAGCTATGGCATTTTAGGCTTAGGCACCCTTCTCATTATGCTTCTTCCAAGTTGTCTTCTCTACTCAACACTAAACTAGATTTCTTTGGAGTTCATTGTACTGATTGTGCTGTGTCTAAGTCACATAAACAGCCCTTTAATCTTTCTGTATCTTGTAGTTCTCAGTCTTTTGATTTGATACATAGTGATGTTTGGGGACCTTCTCCAATTGAATCTTCTTTATTCAAGTACTATGTAATCTTTGTTGATGATTTTTCTTGTTTTACTTGGGTTTACCCTATTAAGCTTAAGTCTAATGTTCTTTCTGTATTCAAATCATTTTATAATATGATTTTAACTCAGTTTGAGACTAAAATTAAAGTCCTGCGTAGTGACAATGGTGGTGAGTATATTAGTCATGCTTTTGCTTCTTTTACTCAATCCTGTGGCATTATTCATCAAACTAGTTGTCCTCATACTCCTGAACAAAATGGTGTCTCTGAGAGAAAACATAGGCATCTAATTGAGACAACTTGTACACTTTTAAAACATGCCTCTTTACCACCAAAATATTGGCTTGATGCCTTGGCTACTGCTGTATATTTAATCAACCTTTTACCCACACCTGTGCTAAATAACTCAAGTCCTTTTCAGGTGTTGTTTAAATCTTCTCCTTCTCTTTCTCATCTAAAGGTTTTTGGCTGTCTTTGTTTTCCATGGCTTAAACCTTACTCTCCTCACAAATTGTCTCCCAAATCTGAACCTTGTCTCTTCTTAGGTTATTGTAATACTTCAAAAGGCTACAAGTGTTTATCTCTATCCTCTCACAAAATATATATCTCTAGACATGTCTTGTTCAATGAAAATTCTTTTCCCTTACAAGACTCATCTACTTCTCAACAATCTTCTAGTGATGACTCACACTCTTTATATATTTATATTTTTTATTCTACTATAAATCCTTACTCTATATCCCATCCTTTTGATTGTTCAGTTAGTCCTCCTCCACCTGAGTCACCTCCTATTGGTCCTTCTACTCAACCAAATTCACCTGAGTCATCACAATCTAACTCTCCTTCTCCCAATCCTCCTCCTCCACCTAAACACCATATGGTCACTAGGTTACAAACTGGTTCTTTAAAACCTTCATACAAGTGTCAGTCTTTGTCAGTTACTCCCCAAATTTCTGAACCTACCTTTTATAACGAGGCTTCAAAGTTTCAATGTTGGCAAAATGCAATGCAAGAAGAGTATAATGCTCTTATTCAGTCAAAAGACTTGGGATTTAGTTCCAGCTCCATGTAATCGAACTCCCATTACGTGTAAATGGATTTATCGTATTAAGAAACATGCTGATGGATCAATTGCTCGCTACAAAGCTCGTTTAGTAGCCCGTGGTTTCTTGCAAGAGTTTCGTATTGATTATAATGAAACCTTTAGCCCAGTTGTTAAGCATCAAACTGTGCGTTTAATTCTTTCTCTTGCAGCTTCTTATGACTGGATTATACATCAACTTGATGTATCTAATGCCTTTTTACATGGCTCTCTATCTGAAGAAGTTTATATGGCTCAACCACTTGGCTTTGTTAGCTCAGATCATCCTACTTATGTATGTAAACTAAATCGATCACTTTATGGTTTGAAGTAGGCTCCTCGAGCCTGGTATCAGTTGCTTACTTCATTTTTATTAGCTCAGAAATTTGTTGCAAGTTCAGCTGATACATCTATGTTTATACGAGGTTCTAATGATTCTTTAACAATAGTCTTGGTTTATGTTGATGATTTGTTAGTCACAGGTGCTAACTCTTCTCTTATTGCATCTATTATTCTTGCTTTAAAGTCGCGCTTTGCAATGAAGGGCCTTGGACATGTATCTTATTTTTTGGGGTTAGACATAATCAAGAATGATTCAGGCTTTCTTGTTAATCAAGCTACCTATGCCAAATCAATCTTATCTAAGGCTGGTATGCTTGACTGTAAAGCCTCTCCTACTCCTTCTTTAAACAAATATATAGTTCCAACTGTGCATGATCTCAAACCTTTTGAGAATACATATCTCTTTCGAAGTTTAATTGGTGCTCTTCAATATCTTACGATTACAAGGCCGGATATTACTTTTGCTGTAAATCAATTGTGTCAACATATGCACAATCCTCGTAACCTTGATTATGAAGCATTAAAAAGATTGCTTCGCTATGTTAAAGGTTCAATACATTACAGCATTTCGTTTACAAAATCACCAATTCATCTTCGAGCTTTTTCTGACTCTGATTGGGCAAGTGATACACTTGATCCGCGTTCTACCACCGGCTACTGTATCTTTCTTGGTTCCAATCTCTTATCATGGGGTTCTAAGAAACAGTCAACTGTATCTCGCTCTTCTACTGAAGCGGAATATCGAGCATTAGCTTATGTTTCAGCTGAATTAAAATGGATTTCTTATCTGTTGAAAGACTTGAAATTGCTGTTCTAACTCCAATACTGGCCTGTGATAATCTCTCAGCTATAGCCTTAGCTTCTAATCCAGTGTTTCATTCTCGAACTAGGCATATTGACATTGATTTTCATTTTGTTCGTGAACAAGTGACCTCAAAAGAGCTTAAACTTGTTCATGTATCCACTTCAAATCAAGTTGCTGATCTTCTTACCAAGGGACTTCTAGTTGCTACCTTCTCGTTTTTAATCTCCAAGCTTCCTCTTCTTACGATGATCGGCTTGAGGGGGGATGATAAGCAACACACTAAATGTGTTGCAAATACAACTACACTACATGACAAAAGTAGTTAGATAGTTAGTTATATGTATTGTGTGTGTATTATATTCTCTTTGTACTATTATATATTGAGTTGTAAACACAATTCAAAACACAATACAAAATATACATTTTCTTAAATTCTCTTCTCTTTATCATAACTGAGCTTGTATATGAATGCGATCCCATCAGTTTTAATTGGGTTCTGTTTAAGTGTCTGAATGTTATTAAAATTCTAGTTTCTTTTTGTTGTAAATACACTTAGCAAAACGTAATAAATCTTTGGCGAAAATAGATCAAATAGATCTACGGTTGAAAACACAAATCAAACCCAGAAAGATAAATGCAGAAATTAAAGAACACAAGGATATATCGTGGTTCAGCAATATGCCTACATCCACGTTGAAGCCACCCTCAGATGATGCTTCGCTTACTATATGAACACGGTTACAACTTCAGATTACAAGGTTTACAAGAATAGAACACCACAAGAGTTTCAGCGTGAAACCCTAAGAACAATCGAGAACAGCTACTCAATCTTCAAGCAATAGGCTTGATCTACACTATTCTAATTAACAATCTTTATAGATTAGATTGTTAATGATACAAAACCCTAACAATATCTGAAGAACAAGAGAGAGAAGAGAGCGAAGAGTCAAAGACGAGAGGATGAGAATGAGACCAAGTCTGAAGACTTGGGTCTTTTATATGGCCCTCAAAGGGTTTTAATCTGAGCCGTCCAAAGTGCCTACTGATCAACGCGTGAGATTAAATCTCATAAGTAAGGCGGTGCAAGTCATAACCCGAGAAATAACCCATATTACTAGCTGAAGTGTGTAGCCACATAAGATGCCAACTGGACCCTTTGACCAAATACTTTGACTTTACCAAATATCAACAATCTCCACCTTAAAGTCAAACTTCACAATTCTTCATCATTAGTTGTCCTCCACGTGTTCACATAAGCTCAGCACCATCTGGTTGCTTCAAAAATAATTAAATCTGCAATAATTATTAAAACCACAAGTTAATAATTATAATTTATCAAAATCAGAAAATAAAGAGTTTAGAGAATATTCAGCAGATTCAAGCAATGCTTAAATTTGCTAACTGTAACAACTTTAGTTCCCATATCTGCTGGATTATCTTCAGTCTTTATTTTCAACAATTTAATTCCTTCAGTTACAAGCCAAGTTCTAATAAAATGGAACTTTACATCCACATGTTTAGTTCTCTCATGGTACACAGGATTCTTGCTTAATTGTATAGCACTTTGACTGTCACTAAATATAGTAGCAGTTGACTTAGTCAACTGTAATTCCCTAGTCAAACCTTGTAACCAAATAGCTTCTTTGAAACAGTCACAAATGGCTACATATTCAGATTCAGTGGTTGATAAAGCCACTAAGGGCTGTAACTGAGATTTACATGTAACACAATTATTCCCAAGTACAAAACAGTAAGCTGTAGTAGATTTTCTACTATCTCTATCACCAGCATAATCAGCATCCACAAATCCACACAATTCAAAAGGTACATCATACTTACCATACTGTAATCCAACATTTAAGGTAATACTAATGTAAGAAACTACCCATTTCAAAGCTGTCCAATGATCAGGACCAGGATTAGACATAAATCTGCTAAGTAGAGATATTGAATATGATAGGTCAGGCCTTGTACTTATCATTGCATACATAATAGATCCAATAACATTAGAGTAAGGTATATAGCTCATTTTTACTTTCTCAGTATCATTCTGAGGACCTTGATTCTTACTTAAGATAAAATGACCTGCTAAAGGCATTTCTACTTTCTTACAATTCAGATTCCCAAACTTCTCAACCAATTTTATCAAATAAGGTTTTTGATGTAACTTGAGGCTACATTTATTTCTGTCTCTTTCTATAATCATACCCAATATTTTCTTGGCCTTACCTAAATCCTTCATTTCAAATTCAGAATTTAGATTTGCTTTTAAAACATTTATACTCTGCAAAGAATTGCTAATCAGTAGCATATCATCAACATATAGTAACAAAAATATCACATTCTTTGAATCAATGTTAAAGTATAAACAATTGTCATATGCACTTCTTTTAAAACCAAGGCTCAAAACAAAATTATCAAATTTTTTATACCATTGCCGAGGGGATTGCTTAAGTCCATATAAAGATTTTTGAAGCAAACATACATAATCAGGATGTTTAATATCAAGAAAACCCTCAGGTTGTTTCATATAAATTTTCTCCTCAAGTTCACCATGTAAGAAAGCAGTTTTAACATCAAGTTGTTCAAGTTCTAAGTTATAACAAGCTACATAAGAAAGCATAACTCTTATAGTTTTAAATTTCACAACAGGAGCAAATATTTCATGAAAATCAACACCTTCTCTTTGTGTATAACCCTTTGCTACAAGTCTAGCCTTAAATCTAGGGGGATCAGAATCATTTACACCCTCTTTTAATTTAAACAACCATCTACAATCAACAAGTTTTTGTTCTGGTTAAGAATCCAAGTTTGATTATCATGCAAAGATTTCATCTCATCTTTCATAGCATTTAACCATTTATGTTTATCACTAGACTTAAGCACCTCACTATAAGTTTCAGGTTCAGAATGTATTACCTCAGAAGCTGCAATTAAGGCAGTATAGACTAACTCAGCATAGGAATACCTTGTAGAGGGTTTTGGATCCCTCTTTTCTCTATCTCTAGTCAACTGATAGTTTGAGAGACTTTGTTGAAGTGATTCTTGAAGATCCTCAGTTCCTGAGTGTGGCTCAGAGTTACCTGGCTGCTCAGATGGCTGAGGCTCTGAATCTTCTTCTTCAGTAGCTGGATCAGGATTGCTCTCATCATTTCCAGCTTGCAAAGGCTCCACCTCAAACTCTGTTCTATCAGTAGTGACCTGTTCAGGTGTAGTATCTGCCTTATTTGAGTCAATACCTGAAATCACAGATTCATTCTTGCAAGGGAAGTTAGATTCATCAAATATTACATCCCTAATAATAATAACTTTAATGCCCCTAGCACTTTTATCCCATAATCTATAACCTTTAGTACCATGCATAGTTTGATATCCCAAGAAAACACATTTAAGAGATCTAGGGTCTAATTTTCCTTCTCTATTATGAGCATATGCAGCACAACCAAAAATGCGCAAGTTAGACAAATCAGGTTTCTTATTATTCCACAATTCCATGGGACATTTCATATTAAGGGATCTATTGGGACTTCTATTTATCAAATAGGTAGCAGTATATAATGCTTCACCCCAAAAATATTTAGGCATACCAGATGTAAATAAGAGACATCTAACTTTTTCTAATAAAGTCCTATTCATTCTTTCAGCAACACCATTTTGTTGTGGTGTTTTTCTTACAGTTCTATGTTTTAATATGCCTCGCAATTTACAAAAATTATCAAATTCTTCATTACAAAATTCAAGGCCATTATCAGTTCTAAAGGTTTTAACATGCTTTCCAGTTTGGTTTTCATACAAGATAAGCCAATCTTTTATTGTTTCAAAAGTATCACTTTTATTTTTCAACAAAAAAGTCCAAACACGCCTAGAATAATCATCTACAAGGGACAAGAAATATTTTCTACCCCCATGTGTTTCATACTTATCAGGACCCCACAAATCAGCATGTATATATTCAAGTATAGATTTAGACATATGAACACCCACATTAAACTTCATTCTATGTTGCTTAGCTAACACACAAGGCTCGCAAAAAGAAAGATTAGAGATAGTATCCTTACCAAACATTCCATCCTTACTTAGCACATTCAAGCCTAATTGGCTCATATGGCCAAGTCTTAAATGCCACTTAACAGTAGCTGCATTATCAAGATTAGTACTAACAGAATTCATATCATTTTCAATACACATACCATCAAGAATGTACAGGCCAGACACTTTCTTTCCACATAGGACAAGTTTGTCATTTTTAAACACATTTATCACACCATTTGAAACTTTATAAACACAACCTAAATCATCTAAAACACCTAAAGATATAAGGTTTCTTTTTAGATCAGGAATCCATCTAACATCAGTAAGGATCACATTTTTACCATTATTCAGTTTCAAATTTATTTTACCAATACCAGCTACCTGACATGTATTATTATTACCCATATACACAGTTTCAACATTTGATTCAACTAAGTCCACAAACCAGTCCTTATTGGGGCTCATGTGAAATGTACATCCAGAATCTAAAATCCAATTAGACTTACAGGCAATGTCTGAAACATTTAATACCTCACAAGTATCATCAATCTTATGGGGCATACATGCAATATTGGTTTCAATATTATTATTGTTATTTTTGTTCTTAAGCGCATAACAATTCTTCTTAATATGGCCAGGTTTACCACAATGATAACATTTACGAGTTTCCTTATTCTTATTTCCCTTAAATTTCTTCTTGTTCTTATTGTTCTTAGCATGCTCATGATTATCAGTTTTATGATTCACAAACAAATTATTTCCAACACGTTTAATATTCTTTAATTCAAGTTCCCTAGTTTTCAGAGAGGCAACAATTTGATCAAATGTAGGAATAACAGTAGAATATTGAAACGCATCTTTAACAACTTGATAAGAGTCAGGAATAGCATTCAAAAGGATCATGCATTTAGAGGTCTCATCTAAAGCCATATCAGAACCTTTAAGGACAAGATTAAGTTTTAAAAACTCATCAACATTTTCATCAATTGTTTTAGAAGAATCCATTTTATACGAAAACAAATTTCCTTTCAAGAAAGCAAGATTAGGAGCAGATTGAGAAGAGTAAAGAGATTCAAGCTTACCCCATAAATCAAGTGCAGTATCTGCTCCATCTACTTTTCGTATCACGTTATCAGAAAGATTTAAGAACAGCAAATTATAAGCTTCTTCTCGTATTTCATTTGTTCTTTTCAGAGATTCTTCAGACCATTTTTCAAGATCAGGCTCAAGAGCATTTATGACCTTGTTATGTGAAAGTAACACTCGCATTTTCTTCTTCCATACACTGAAATCACCTTTTCCATCAAATACAGATATTTCAAGCCGTGTTGTTGCCATTCCTTAACTTCTGTATATAAGAAACAAAGAGAAACAACACATGCAACACACTATTAGGGTTAATTAAAACCGAAAAACCCTAGAAGATGTTATTCAAGGATTTTAAGTTTTCGGAAAACCCTAGAGATTTTAGATCTGTGAGTTACAATACAAGATTAAGAAATTGTATTGTCTAGAAAAGATTTTCAGAAAAATTTTAACACGCCAAAACACAGATCTGTAAAGATTAAGAACAAATCTTTTCTTAAAACGTTTTTAAAGATCGATTAAACAAAGCTCTGATACCACTGTTGTAAATACACTTAGCAAAACGTAATAAATCTTTGGCGAAAATAGATCAAATAGATCTACGGTTGAAAACACAAATCAAACCCAGAAAGATAAATGCAGAAATTAAAGAACACAAGGATATATCGTGGTTCAGCAATATGCCTACATCCACGTTGAAGCCACCCTCAGATGATGCTTCGCTTACTATATGAACACGGTTACAACTTCAGATTACAAGGTTTACAAGAATAGAACACCACAAGAGTTTCAGCGTGAAACCCTAAGAACAATCGAGAACAGCTACTCAATCTTCAAGCAATAGGCTTGATCTACACTATTCTAATTAACAATCTTTATAGATTAGATTGTTAATGATACAAAACCCTAACGATATCTGAAGAACAAGAGAGAGAAGAGAGCGAAGAGTCAAAGACGAGAGGATGAGAATGAGACCAAGTCTGAAGACTTGGGTCTTTTATATGGCCCTCAAAGGGTTTTAATCTGAGCCGTCCAAAGTGCCTACTGATCAACGCGTGAGATTAAATCTCATAAGTAAGGCGGTGCAAGTCATAACCCGAGAAATAACCCATATTACTTGCTGAAGTGTGTAGCCACATAAGATGCCAACTGGACCCTTTGACCAAATACTTTGACTTTACCAAATATCAACAATCTCCACCTTAAAGTCAAACTTCACAATTCTTCATCATTAGTTGTCCTCCACGTGTTCACATAAGCTCAGCACCATCTGGTTGCTTCAAAAATAATTAAATCTGCAATAATTATTAAACCACAAGTTAATAATTATAATTTATCAAAATCAGAAAATAAAGAGTTTAGAGAATATTCAGCAGATTCAAGCAATGCTTAAATTTGCTAACTGTAACAACTTTAGTTCCCATATCTGCTGGATTATCTTCAGTCTTTATTACATTTCACAGCTCATTATTATCTCTCATTATTCTCTCACCTCCCCTCCTCACCTATTTCTCTCTCCTCCCCCATCTCCCAAACCGCCACCACCACCTCCATAACATAACGCCGCCGTCAACCACCACCGCCAAATGAAGCACCAAAATAACATCATCCTCGCCGGAAATCTGCTCCACTGTCCTCGCCGGAAATCTGCTCCATTATTCTCTCGTTTTCCTGCTTCTTCGAACGGGATCGGAGCTTCCAGATCCGCCGTCACCGGAGCTCAAAACAATACATGGAGGCGCTGTGGTGGTTCGTGAGCTCGCGAAGAGGATGAGAAGCCATGGCTGCGGATCTCAGTGAACTCGCGAAGAAGGAGAAGAGCAACGAAGAGCTCCATGCCTCCTCGTTCGAGCTCGCCGGAGCAAGTCACGGCCTCCTCATTCGCACCAGATCGAGTAGCTGTCAAACTGAGTTGCTGGTTCGAAGCTTCAGCAAGTTTCCGGCGTGGTGATGCTGCAGCGAAGAGATCTGGCGAGGTAAGGAGCTTCCATTCCCTACGGTTTTCCATTCCAGCGAAGAGATCCGGAGGTCATATGAGCTCCGACGTCGATCTGGTGGCTCGCCGCTGGAAGAAGGAGGAGAGCAGCTAACTTCGATCTTCTAGTTGCCTAGATTCTGGTGGTGTTGGTGGGGTGGCTATGGACGAGAAGACCGTCATGGTGGCGGTGGTGCTCGTCGTTTTTTTTATTTATTTCAGATCTAGATATGGTTTGACCAGATCTGGTCAAACAAGATAGTAATTAATTTTTTTATTTTTTAATTGTATATTCATTTGTAATAGTTTAAAATTGTGCAATAAAGGTGAATAAAGTTTTTTTTGACTAGTTATGCTTTGTTTTTTTGATAATACTCATCAATTTGACGGAGTACTCATCAAATTTACGGAGTACTCATCATATTTCTCGGAGTACTCATCAAATTATTCGGAGTACTCATTAAAATTATACGGAATACTCACCAAAATATATAGAGTACTTATTAAAATATATAGAGTATTCAATCAATTTATAGAGTACTCTCAGTTTTTTCCGATACTCTAAGTTTTTTTCCGATACTCTCAGTTTTTTCCGATACTCTCAGTTTTTTCCGGTGACTGGTGGTCGGTGGTCGGTGGTCGGTGGTCGGTGGTCGGAGGTCGGTGGTCGGAGGTCGGTGGTCGGAGGTCGGAGATAGGTGGTAGGTGGTAGGTGGATAGTGGTAGAGGAGAGAGAAATAGTGACATCACACTTTTTTGTCTTTTAGTGGTAGTAAGGGTAGGAAAGACTATTGTCAAAATTGAGGTCCCTAAGAAGAATGGCATTTTAGAAACTAAGTTAGTCTCCAAGACCCTATATATAATTCACCCTATTCTTAATTGTGATTTGGTGCTTCTTTTTCTCGTTTCCAATTGATTCTTTACTCACAAGCTGATGGTGGAGCTCGAATATATCTTTTTTTTTTTTTTTTTTTTTTTTTGGACATTACAAGGGTGCAAAAGCACCCGAAACAAAAGGAAACAAATTAGCCTATTCCTAGTTTACTAAAAGCCGAAGAAAGATCGAAAATACTAATTGTATTTCGATCTTTAAAACTTGCTGCGTGCCTAGCTTCCTTCGCTAACTTATCCGCATTCCTGTTGAGCTTTCTTTTGATGTGTTTGAACGAGATTCGCCCAAGCTCTTCAGCTTTATGGATAATCTTCTGAAGGGTAGGTTGGATGTTCCACCTAGCCGCTGACACCTGCTTTATACCTTGAATTACTTCAAGGTTATCTGAAAGGATTACGGTATCTTTCCCTGGAAAGAGAGCTCCAATCTGAGTAGCTCTAAGAACAGCCTCTGCTTCTCCCTCCACAGCCGAGTTGCAACTGATTGTGGTGCTTCCTCTGAAGTTAATTCCACTCTCTTCTTGGATTCCAACGATTGCTATTCCAGTGGGTTCCCATTTGTTAGTAAAAGAAGCATCACAAAATAAGGAAACGTGCTGCTCTTGTTCTTCCGCATTTATGTTTAAAATTCGATCTTCCTTGTGGCTGAAACCTTTGTATCCGTCTTTGATCCAATTTATCCCGTGAATTTCCTGCATGAGCTTTTTAGATGCTATGTTGATTCCCGTACCGTCGACTGCTATGTCCTCGTGGATTGCCTTCATTTTTGCTTTCCAAATATTCCATAGATTAATCATCAAATAGTCTCGTATCACATTTTTGTCCCATCCCCCTTTTTTGTATGCCTTGATAATTTTTAGAAACCAATCCTCGATTTTATCATCCTGGACTTCTTTGATTTTTATCTGAAGAAAAGATCCCGCCCAGATATCTTTACACATTGTACAATGCAGAAGAATATGTTCCACATCTTCTTCTTTATAGTTGCACCATAAGCAACTCTTTGTATCAGCGCATTTCCTTTTATATAAATTGACTCTTGTTGGGATCGCATTGTTGATAATTCGCCACATGAACAATTTTATTTTTTTAGGTATGTTTGAATTCCAAATTGTTTTCCATATTTTTGAGTCTTGCATGGCTTTTGTCTTCGTTGTTGTTGCTTTATTCCTGTTTTTTTCCTCCGTTAGTACCTTATAACCTGTTTTTGTATCATAATTACCATCTTTAGAGAAAGGCCATATAAGTTTATCCTGTATTCCATGCTCTTTAATCTTTGTCTTCTTGATAAGTTTGATAATGGGAAGTGGGAAAAAATTGTCCAGTTTTTCTAAATCCCACTCATCTTTCCCTTCTTTCATAAGCTCGTGTACTTTTGTGATACATGATCCTTTTGGTTTCTCTAATTTCCATTCAGTATCTATCCATCTTTCACTCCATATATTCGTGTCTCTCCCGTTTCCGATTTTTTTAATCCCATGCTTTGTGATAAAATCCCTTCCTTCTATAATGCTTGCCCAGCTCCACGTCCTGCTTTGTCTAAGTTTACACGTTAGCATATCAGATTTGTTAAAATAAATACCTTTGAGAAGTTTAGCTGCAAGGTTATTAGGGTTGTGAATCAATCTCCATGCTTGGGCTGCTAATAAGACCGTATTCATCCTTTTGAAATCTTTAAATCCAAGACCACCTATTAGTTTACTGACTGTGACCTTTTCCCATGCAATCCAGTGTATTCTATTTTTCTCGCCTGAATTCCACCAGAAATTGGAAATAGCTGATATTAGTTTGTTACAAAAGGATATAGGAAAAGAAAAAATAGACATATAATAGTTAGGTATGGCCTGAAGAATAGCTTTGATGAGGACTTCTTTGCCTCCTTCTGATAAAAGTTTAGCTTTCCACCCTTCTGTATTTTTAAACACTTTCTTTGCAATCCATTCGAGGGATTCTATCTTTGACCTCTTATGACATAGTGGAATTCCCAAATAGTATCCCAGATTTTCCGTTTCTTTAATATTTAACCTGTTAGTGATCTCGTTTTTAATTTCATCGGGCGTTTCTTTGCTAAAAATAAGGGCTGACTTATGGAAATTTATTTGTTGTCCTGACCCATTACAATAAATATCCAGGCATTCTTTGAATTTCCCAATATCTGTTTCTTCCAGGTCCAAAAAGAAAAGAGAGTCGTCTGCAAATAACAGGTGAGAAATCATAGGACAGTTTCTATTAATTTTTATTCCTTTAATCAGCTTACTCGACACAAAATGATCCACAATACTAATAAGAGATTCAGTAAGGATAGAGAACAGAAAAGGGGACAGGGGGTCGCCCTGTCTGAGCCCTCTACCTGGTTTAAAATTTTCTAGTCTTTCCCCATTGATGGTAATATGAAAGGAGACAGAAGTGATGCAATTTTTTATCCAGCTTATCCATGTTTCGCAAAAACCTAGTTTCTTTAAAACCTGCAAGAGAAACGACCATCTTACCTGATCGTATGCCTTGGCCATATCGATTTTAATAGCCGCCATATGTTTCCCATTTTTCCGCTTTTTATTCGAATATATCTATGTTGCCAACTTTTTAATTTGGGTAACTTGTTAATAATTGTATCTTTTACTATTTTACATACATATATTTAATATTTATTTTGTAATTATTGGTTAATAAAAAAATTATTTCCTTTACAACCATTCATTTAAATTAAAAATATATATTAATACTGGGCGGATCCACTACCTGATACTCAGTTGAGTATTTTAAATTTCAGTTATATACACTGCTTGGCATTAACTAGATGTCAAATTGAGGAAATAATTTAATACTAATTGGAAAGCAGGGCATTATATATGGTAATTCATCTATGAATAGATACGATAAGAGGAGAATGTTGCTGAAAGTATAAACTACACAAATTGTGGTTTCACTGAGGAGGAAACGCACTTCGCATTCTTCAGATCCATGGGGAAACTCAGTTACCTTCTAAAAAAATTGTTGTTTCATCGAGGAGGAAGGTGAAGGTGCTATTTCCATCGTTCTCAAGACTTTAGCGTACTTCAAAATATAAGCTATCAATTTCAGATCAGCTTCCACACCTTTGACAAACGAAAATATGACTGTTTTAAGGCATGTCAAGAAGCAATTAGGCACTTTCTGAGGTTCCCTACATTCCGCCTGCTTGTGTCTATAATATTAAGTTTTTTGTTAATAATATCTCAAGTCAAATATGCCATGTGAGTTTTTTAACAATTTTCTTTCTATATAGAATAGAGACTTATAATCAAATAAACATGACAAACCAAAATTAAAAAATGCCATAAAATTAAGATTAATAAACTAGAAAAAAAAATTGTGTCAGGATAGAAATATTTTGTGATACCCCAAAATTAATAAGAGGTGATTAGTTTTATTCTCAATTGTTTATTTTTTGGCTTTAAATGTACATCATTATATAGGGATGCAAAGAACAATTCTCAATTATATCTTAGGTAGGATAAGGGGAAGACAAATTGATTTGTACAAGTTGCGGGCAAGATTTAGTGTTTTACGTCAATTACCTTCAGTTATAAAAGTATGGGTTAATCCATTTTTTGGCCTAAAAATACATATTGCTTCTATATTTAGCCTTTTTAAATAATTCTTCCAAAATAGGCCACATCCTTTTCTTACCCTTTACCTGTAATTAAAAAAAAACTAATAACCGTCCCACCCCACTATCCCACTACCTCATTAACTACAACAAAAAAAAATTAAAAATCATTTTAACAAAACTCATTCCCTCTCTCTCTCCACACTTATTTGCTCACTCTCTCAATGTACTCTAATTTTTGATCAGGGTGAACCTAGAGTATACACATCCGCCGGCTATTCGATGAATCATAATCTTAACCCTAATTGACTAACTAGCGGACACGCCCATCTAGGTGAATGCCTCGCTCTAGACACTAATGCACTAGGTCTGTAATTAAACCTCATACCCCCGTCCAGGTGTTAGCCTAATTACGACAATTACCTTCTACTTGGCCCGAGCACATGAGTTTTTATATCAAATACATAACTCAATGGAATAATACATTAAACCAAACTCAATTAAATATTATCATGACATCCCAAATATAATAACTCAAATAAACAGCTAACACAAAGTCCTACAATAGCACCATCAAGCAATAAGTGTTTAGTTTATAATAGAAGAAAACCTAAATAAAGACAAACTAATTAAAACTAAAGACATATTCATGTTTAAAAGAAATAAAAAAGCTATGTTACTGTTGATGACGAAGGGAAATGGTGATTGGTTGAGTTAGAAGTGCTCGGTTCATAGACAAACCCTTGTTCTTCCTCTTCCTTCTGTTCTGACTCTTCTTCCCCTTTCTGGACTTGTGGGTAAGTCTGGATAATGATAGGGGGATGGAAAAATAGCTTATAAAATTGTTTGGGGCCCCTTTAGACTTGTTAGGTTTGAAAGGGGCCAAACCCGTTATACTAAACAGAATTCTGGTTTGAATCACGATGGACATCTCAACTTTGAATTGACTTCGAACCTTGGATCTCATGGATGAGACAATAGAGCCCTACCCAACAACCTTTTTAACTTTCTTCCACCTTCGGGATTCGAACCTTGGACCTCATGGATTAGACAATAGAGCTCTGGCCAACAACCTTCTTTAACTTTCTTTCACCTTCGGGGTTCGAACCCTGTACCTCTTAGTTGAGAGACAAGGTCATGGCCAGATGAGCTAGCTCACCTGGTTTTATATTTCAATATTGATACAAATTGATACATTTAATTTCATAATATATTTGTGTTAGCCAAGGATTTTAGTCAAAAATAACTTATATTAAGGGATAAAAAACTGGAAGTAGTTAGCCTACTCCAGTAGAGTCAAAGGACAAAGAGTCATTACAGCAAATAGTTCCAAGATCAAATGGAATATTACAAAACCAATTAATAGGTAAAATTTTCCTAGAATAAGCCTTAACAATCCAATTCAGCAGCTTTATTAGCACTTCTTCGAATCCCACAAATCTTGATTTGAGGGTGGGTTTTAGTCATGCTTCTTATATCTTCAAGGATAGGCCTAACCTTTCAATGGCAAGACACGCTTGGAGAATGCACGACATGAAGAACTGCTTCTGCATCAGATTCAATATTGGTGCATGAAGAAACTTGTTCAATGGCGAAGTGTAGAGCACTACGCAATGCTATTGCTTCAGCTTCGAAACTAGAACAGGCTGTTGTGGACATAGCGAACCCTGTAACAACATTACCTGCACTATTACGAGCTACTGCAGATGAAAAGGCTTTCCCAGGAACAAAGGAGGCATCTACATTGATCTTGACTTCGTTAAGGGGAGGGTTGATCCAAAGGGGGGATAAGGACTTCCAAGTTGGCGTGTATTGCTGATAAGGGATTTGATTTATATCCTGCTGATCATCCTCAGCGCTAAAAATATCCCTGCAATTTGAATTCATAAGAGTTAAACATGTATCAAAATTAATAGGGATGTCCTCAATAACTTTCTTATTGCGCATTATCCAAATTGTCCAAAGGCAAGCTATAACAGTTAGGAGGATATGATTTTTATCTTTTTTATTCTGTCCTAGGTCAATTAATTTCCCAATCCAACAATTTAAACCTTCCATAGAAGAGGGATCAACACTACAATGTAGAGGGGATACGCACCACATTTTCCTAACCCATTCGCAATGTAAGAATAGATGTTTAGTATTCTCTTCTTCTTTAAGACATATTTTGCATAAATCTGAACGTGAACATTTCCTAATAAACTCGTTCCTTTCAGTTGAGAGTGCATTAAGAAGGACCCTCCAAAAGAAAAACTTAAATTTAGAGGGAGCTTAAGAGGCCAACTAAGGGAAAGAAGGTCATGGTTAGGAAATGAAGAGGGGGTAGGAAAATTGGGAGGGAGTATATAATTCTCTATCACATGAGAATAACCAGATTTACACGTTTAAGTCCCATGTTTGGTAGGGCCAAATATAGTCCACAGGTACCTCAGTCCAGGGTATATTAAGCGCAAGTATTTGACTGGTAATACTCGAAGGAAAAAGGGAATTAATTGTCTCAACCTTCCAGGTTTTCGAATTAGAGTTGATCAAATCTGCTACAAACTTGGGAAAACTAGGATCTTCACTGTAGTGAAGTGGTTTTGGGAGGTAGCTCCCAACCCAATTATCTTCCCAAATAGAAGTATAATGCCCATCACCAATGGGTTTAATAATGTGTTGTTTTAGCAAATCACGCCCCTTAATAATACTGTTCCAGGCCCAGGAAGCTCCGCAAAAATTCGAGGAAGAAAGGAATTCCTTATCATGAAAGTACAGGCCCTTAAGGACAAGAAAAACAAGAGATTCAGGATTGTTTAAAATGGACCAGGCTTGTTTGGCTAACAGAGAGAGGTTGAAGGCTTCCAAATTTTTAATACCAAATCCATCATGAAACTGTGGTGAAGTTTTTTTATTCCAGTATGATGGGAAATCGTTAGTAACATGGTAACGTACAAGTCAGGTAGTTCAACTTTACCATAATGACTTTAAACATGTCAACATATACATGATTGATGAGTCCCCTTTTCAAAGACATGAGCTACAAGATTGATGAGTTCCCTTTTCAAAGACACGAGCGATGCTGGTTGGCCCTCGGGAAGGCCCATGTAGGATTGTGGCTAGTTATGGCTATAGCTGTTGAAAAAATTAATCGTGATAATATATCAAATAAGCTAAGCAAGCAGAAGTATTTAGACATTTTGCTAAAGGAGATCCCCCACGCAATATGATGCTATTTAATGGAGGTGGTATAAAATGTTCAAAGTGTTGGGCTAATGAATGATTGTGGTATTGGTGTTTTGTTTGTGAGTATTGGTGCACTAACTCTAGAGATTATGAATTTGACTGATTTTACAATTATTTTGTCAGTTTATTTTTAATTAATCAAACTTTAAGTCCTTGTAAAAAAAATCTTTAATTTTCCAAAATCAATATATAGATTCTGCCAATAAAAATATTTATGTCTTGAAGAATGATATATTATCAAAAATTATACTATCCAGCATAACCCTTTATGATTTAATTTGAATAATATTCACTTTTGATACAAAATTTTGGTTATTATCTTTTTTTTAATACGAAAATTTGGTTATTATCTTTTTTTTCTTCCAAATTTGGTGCAAAATATATATAAAAAAAATAAAGTCTAGGAAATGTGTAAACAGTGTACTTGATGTTTATATTCTTGTAATAAAATTTTGACGTTGATTTAGTTCAACTTAATATGAGGATGATAAAGGTAACGATCTTGAACTCTATCGTGAAACACAAAATAATAAAAATCATGTCATTTCTGATAAAAATTTGACTTGTATTTAGTAATGTTTAAACAAGATAGTGACTAATGTAAGTTTTTTAGTTAAATTATAAAATTTGTTTTAATTTATCTGTTAATGATCTTTTCTACTCTGTGGCCATTGGACCACATGTGATTCTTTTAGTTGAAGAATCTGGATTCGGCGAGATTCGTAGAATAGCAAGGATTGTATTGGACCACCCTTTGATTTCTGCGATGGTCGAAAGGTGGAGACGGGAGACTCATACATTTCACATGCCCGTGGGTGAGATGACCGTCACCTTACGTGACATTTCGATGATATTGGGTCGACCAATACGTGGTTCTGCAGTGACCGATCCAAATCCGGTCTATATTGACTTCGAGGAAACTTGTCAACATTTATTTGGAATGGTACCTACACAGGGGGAGATGGTGAAAGTCCTAGAGGGGGGGTGAATAGGATTACTAATAAGATTAATGCCTAATTAAAAAATCTTTTGGATAAATATAAGTTTATGAAAGAAACTTCTAAGACAACTAATATATCAAACACTTATAGGATCATGCATAGAATAAGCTAGAGGTTCGATATATAAGTTTAACATGTAAAACGAGTTTCTATTTTCTTACTACTCTAGATGACAATAGGTTGATTAACTAGATAAACATTATTACGATATTTATACAAGCAAGTAATCAAACATATAAAGTGCGAAAAGTAAATAGAGTAGGGATAGAAAGATACACGAGATTTATAGTGGTTCGGTTTCCCTACATCCACTACCTAAGGAAGCCTCCTTAGGATTTCAAGCTTTTCACTAAGCTTCCGTGTCTCTCTTAACCGGGTCGAGAACACAATAACCCTTACAACCTCTTCGATAACACGAAGGACAAACACTTGTGCTATCGCAACACAAGGACAACCTCTTCGAAACCACGAAGGACAAACACTTGTGTAATCACAACACAAGGATACCAAGTATACTCCCTATACTTGAATTCTCTCTTAATCTATCTATTACAAGACCTAGACTTAAGAGGATAGATACAAAGTGTTTAAAGGGGTGCAAACAACTTTGCTAGATAATCTCCTAAAGAGTAGATATGACTATAAGCATGTAAACTCCTCTTGAGTAGATAATAACTTTGAAGCTTATTGGTTTAAGCTCTTGATCAAGATTGGATAATTAACTTTGATAGCTTGAGACCTCTAACTTTGTATGAGATTGATATGTATAATAGTTGAAGTGTTAGAGGTCAGTTTCTCCTTCAAAGAGGTCATATTTATAGCACAAGAAAGTCCCCAACGGATATAAATTTGGTGGTAGACTTTGTTCCAAACCGGGTTCCCGGTTTCCCAAATGCGGGTACCTGGTTTCAATTGCAACGGCTATAAAACGGCTATAAAGAGTTGATGTTGACTTGAGCTTCACCAAACCGGGTTCCCGGTTTTCCCAAATGCGGGTACCCGGTTCTTACTAACTTGGAGATTTATGATATTTTGATTCGTTGCTCGGATGGAAAAGTTTTCTTCACGAGAGTTGTTGTAAACATCATTTTAAGAAACTTTGTTGTTGATCATGAAAGCTAATTCTCAATGTACACATAAGATAAGGTTAAAAGTAATGGTATGAGAATTAGCTACTAAGGATAAGATAATTAAGCTATGATCAAAATGATGTCAATTGTGCTTTTTGATGATTTAGAGTGCAAGATAATAAAGTGAAATTAGCACACTAAACAGTAGAGGATTTGTCACATTAAAACACCTAATCGATGGGGGCAATAAGCCAACAATCTCCCCCTTTTTGATGATGACAAATCAATCACTAAAACACATATGGAGTCAAACTCCCCCTCACAAAAAGCATTAAGTCAAAGTGTATTTTTATGAAAAAAGACATGCATTTGTGAGTTTTGTAAAGTGCAAGTTTTGAAAGTTTTAGTGCACATATTTCTCCCCCTTTGTCTTCATCAAAAAGACGAAATAAATGTATAATCCATAACTAAGGAAGAAGAGCTAAAACTCAAGTGAATAGATTTTAAACAAAGATACTAAGAGTGTGCAAGAGTATAGAGATTTAAAACAATTTTTAGAAAGAGATGCACAAAGATAGATAATTGTAAGAGCTAAGAGATAGAGACTTTTTACCAACTCCTTGATCGATAGATTTTTATTTCATATGCTTTCTAATAACACAAACGATTAGTTGCAATGTATTGAGATAAATGATTAGCCTAAGCATTTGAGTTTTTAAATATGAAGCAAAAGAAACTCCCCCTTACACAATGCATAGAGTTTGTTTTAATTTTGTAAAAATTTGATCTACAATTTCTCCCTAAAAAATTTGAAATCATTTAAAGAAGTTTAGGGGTAAAGTGTAATTTTTGAAAAGCATAGGTGATAAAAATTATTTTTCAAAAAGTTTTAGGGACTCAAAAGCAATTTGAAAAATCTTTTTGGGACCTAAGTGTATTTTTCAATCATTTTAAAAACAAAGACAAATTTGAACAAACTATAGGGACTAAAATGCAATATAGAATAAGATCAAGGATAAGAGAGAAATAGTACCTATATCATCAAGGAAAATGTTAGCAATATCAAAGCATAAACTTGAAGCAACTAAACATTAAATATCCAAAATAAAACCATAGCATACTAAAACAAATATCCAAATTAAACACCATAGCATACTAGATCAAATATCTAAATCAAACCAAGTAGCAATACCATCCTAAATGTCCAAAACACGGACCCAAAAGCAATTAAAGCATAAACATAGCAAATAGTTTAAAACAACTTCAATAAGACACATAAAAGCCATGTAAAATGAAGATTAAATTAAAACACCCAAACAAGAACGATTTAACGATTATTTCGAGGAGAGCGGCTCCTAGATCTTCCTCCACCTCCAACATCATCACGAAGACATGAAGCTTCATTCTTCAACCCCTCAATACGATTATTCATGTTTTCAAACCAACCTTTAATTTCCGCAAATCCCTCTTTAATAACATTTAACAAGGTAGATTCCACTCTATCAAGATCATCTTTAGTAGCAACATTTGAAGAAGAACCAATGGAAGATTTAGAACGGGAAGTGGTATAAGACGGAGGAGGATTAATAGGCATAACCTCACGGGAAGGAATGTTAAGAGACTCAATAGTAGGACCCGAGGAAGTGATGTTTTGCCCAACATTTTTCAAGATAGTTTTTCGAATATTTTCGGGAAGATGATCAAAAATATGCTTGTCAATGTATTCTCCATTGTAAACAAAGATTTTCATAGTTTTAAAAAAAGGAATATTAAACCTCCAAATTGGTTCAAAATCACGAGGATCAAGAGAGGGAGATATTTTCTTAACATTGATTAAGAGATAACTAAGAGCAATACCATATGGTAGAGTAGAATTCGAATGAGCACGATAATCCAAGTTACGAATGAAAATTTTGCAAAAATTGATAGGCCTTTTCGAATAAAGATGAAATAGAAGGATTGCTTCATAAGGAGCAATTGTACCATCTTTCCTATCTTTTCCTAAAAGACAAAACAAGATAATTTGGTGTGCCAAACGAATATCCGGAGTAAATAAACTTGATAGCCAAGGTTGAGTATGGGTTTGAATCATTTTCGATGACATAAAAGCCTCAACCTCGTTTTTTAAAGGAATATCAATCAATTCTTTACTTCTATTCCAACCCGAAACAATAAAATTCTCATATCCACTATTTTGAAGTTTAAAAGCTTTTTCAATGGTTTTTGGAGTAATGGAAAGATTTTTGTTTGACACCATTGATTTTAAAGAGCAAGAATCACAATCTAGAGGATGGATATTTTTGTAAAAATCATTAACTAGGGATTCATAAGACTTATTTTCTAGAGATAGGAAAAAATCTAATCCTTGGAATTGAAATAAATGGAAGAGATTAGAATTTGAGCCATTTACCAAAGAGATGGAAGCACTTAGAGAAGGAGATGAAATTGATCTTCCCCAAAGGATCTTGATGTTTTTCCTCACCATTCTTTGTCTTGTGGGTTCTTCTTCAAGCTCTAAATCATCTTCTTCATCTTCATAGATTGGGTCTATTTCTATATCTTCATCTTCTTCATCAATGATTCTTTTGTTTTTGGAAGCCCTTGAAGCTCTAGAAGATTTGGATGATGAAGCCATGGCCAAGGAGATGAAGGTTTAATG
The DNA here is from genome assembly GCA_029959085.1 of Nemophila menziesii. NCBI lineage: Eukaryota > Viridiplantae > Streptophyta > Magnoliopsida > Boraginales > Hydrophyllaceae > Nemophila > Nemophila menziesii. Next base: position 43,982,471 of record JARWIR010000004.1, on the reverse strand, counting down.
GAGGAGTTAGGGTTTGAAAGGGGGTTTTCGTTTTTGAGAGAGAAAGAGATGAAAAACGTTTTGAGAAGTGAAGGAAAAAAAGAAAGACCAAGGAGTTTGACTAAGTTCGGATGTACACAGAACCGAAACCGGGTTCCCGCATTCACCAAAACCGGGTACCCGGTTTCCTCGACTAAGAAGGGTAGGAAAGGAAAAAGACATTTTTCAAAAAACACCCGAAACTAGTTCAAAAGCTCCCCAATAGTTTAGACATGTTATAAAACTCCCAAAATAATTTTTGTTATGAAAAAACATGAAAAGGAAATCACGAAAATAGAGAAAACGGTTTATTGCATAAAGACCCCTATATTTTCTAAAAAGTACAAAAAGACCTAATATGAAAACTAAGCAATTTAAAGCATGAAAAGGTCAAGACTAGCAAGATATAGCACATAGAGGATAAAACACATAAGCACATAATAGAACAAAAAGATAAACAAGAAGAAAGGAGAGAATTCACCGTATTTTCCTTTTACGAGGTTTGAACGTCCTTTTGCATAAAATTCAATTTTCTTGACGCTCAACACCTTTAATGAATATAACTATGGTAACCGAGGTGGAATGGGTCCGGGAATATGATTAGTACTTTTCACGATCCATGTCGGTTTTTCATTTTGAGTGAGCTCTTCATTGGTGAGTTCATCATAATCTATTTCTTCTTGATTTGACTTAAGAACTCCCGCTTTATTTAACTCCTCTTTATATGGAACGAACGGACCTTCCATAACGATTCTCCATTGATCAGGATCTTCGGCTTTGATAAATTTCTCCATTTTTGTTCTCCAATTAAAATAGTAAGTTCCTACAAAAAGTGGAGGTCGAGTAGAAGACGATTTTTCCAAAAGATTAAATTCCATATCGTTTACTCTACTAACGATTAAGCTATTCACGTAGAGTTAGGCTCTGATACCAATTGAAAGTCCTAGAGGGGGGTGAATAGGATTACTAATAAGATTAATGCCTAATTAAAAAATCTTTTGGATAAATATAAGTTTATGAAAGAAACTTCTAAGACAACTAATATATCAAACACTTATAGGATCATGCATAGAATAAGCCAGAGGTTCGATATATAAGTTTAACATGTAAAACGAGTTTCTATTTTCTTACTACTCTAGATGACAATAGGTTGATTAACTAGATAAACATTATTACGATATTTATACAAGCAAGTAATCAAACATATAAAGTGCGGAAAGTAAATTGAGTAGGGATAGAAAGATACACGAGATTTATAGTGGTTCGGTTTCCCTACATCCACTACCTAAGGAAGCCTCCTTAGGATTTCAAGCTTTTCACTAAGCTTCCGTGTCTCTCTTAACCGAGTCGAGAACACAATAACCCTTACAACCTCTTCGATAACACGAAGGACAAACACTTGTGCTATCGCAACACAAGTACAACCTCTTCGAAACCACGAAGGACAAACACCTGTGTAATCACAACACAAGGATACCGAGTATACTCCCTATACTTGAATTCTCTCTTAATCTATCTATTACAAGACCTAGACTTAAGAGGATAGATACAAAGTGTTTAAAGGGGTGCAAACAACTTTGCTAGATAATCTCCTAAAGAGTAGATATGACTATAAGCATGTAAACTCCTCTTGAGTAGATAATAACTTTGAAGCTTATTGGTTTAAGCTCTTGATCAAGCTTGGATAATTAACTTTGATAGCTTGAGACCTCTAACTTTGTGTGAGATTGATATGTATAATAGTTGAAGTGTTAGAGGTCAGTTTCTCCTTCAAAGAGGTCATATTTATAGCACAAGAAAGTCCCCAACGGATATAAATTTGGTGGTAGACTTTGTTCCAAACCGGGTTCCCGGTTTCCCAAATGCGGGTACCTGGTTTCAATTGCAACGGCTATAAAACGGCTATAAAGAGTTGATGTTGACTTGAGCTTCACCAAACCGGGTTCCCGGTTTTCCCAAATGCGGGTACCCGGTTCTTACTGACTTGGAGATTTATGATATTTTGATTCGTTGCTCGGATGGAAAAGTTTTCTTCACGAGAGTTGTTGTAAACATCATTTTAAGAAACTTTGTTATTGATCATGAAAGCTAATTCTCAATGTACACATAAGATAAGGTTAAAAGTAATGGTATGAGAATTAGCTACTAAGGATAAGATAATTAAGCTATGATCAAAATGATGTCAATTGTGCTTTTTGATGATTTAGAGTGCAAGATAATAAAGTGAAATTAGCACACTAAACAGTAGAGGATTTGTCACATTAAAACACCTAATCGATGGGGGCAATAAGCCAACAGATGGGCGTAAAGTAATTATGACTACGTGGTTAAAGAGTACGTTTAGAGAAAAAGCTCCACCTATAGACGCAAGTAACGAATCAATTCAAACTTGAATATTTTTTTAGACATTGTTCCTAATATTTATACATATTAATGTTTAATGGCAATGAAAGTAAGGTTAACAAATTTATATATTAATGTATAATATAGTATCGAAGTACACATTTATGTAATCACGTGAATATAGGAAATTATGTGTTAGACTAGAATAGAGAAATATAATCTTGTGTATAATATCTAAGGTAAGATGGTAAACTCTCTAGTTTTACTTTTATTTTAAGGATTATTGTCTAAGAAACTTTTAAGTTATAATTAATTTCTTTTTTTTATAATTATTATTTTTTTACCTACAAAAAACACTATATATTTTGCTCTTTTCCCTTTTGCCCACAAAAAGAGCCATTTGAGTTATGAGAAGTTTTCTAAAACTTAAATTTTAAGCTATGAGAAAATTTCAGAAACTCGGATTTTAAGTTTTGGGAAACTTCCCATAACTCATTGTATTTTGAAAAAGATAGTACGTTTTACGGGACAGTGGATAATGTTGTAGGGGTTTATTGATCATTAACCTTTTTTCTAATACATATGAAAGCCATTTTAGATTTGGAATCATTTTTACTAAAATAATATGGAGATTCTCACTTTACACTCGTTAAGATAGGAATTCTTACCTTGTACTTTTTTTTAAAATACTAAAGAAAATAATAAAGCCTTGTCCAGTTCAGCTGATTGGGTGAAATATAATTTATTATAATAGAGATATTTTATGAGTAATTTTTTAATATTGATAAAAAATTAACTAATAGATAAAGAATTATTAAGTAGATATATGTAAAAGGTAGGGTAGTTAAATAGTAATTAAATTTGTACGTAATATTTAATTCGTAATTATTCCTTTGATTTATGTCGTAAAATATATTTATGCAATTAGTGCATTTAACTCTAATTCGAATAACAAAAATATTTCATATATAATACTTCCCTTCGACATTTTTTTCCCATAAATTTGCATACAACTTTTACTACAAAATCGAAAGATGAAGAAGTTGGCTTGTTTAGTATTGTTTTCAGTTTGGGCATTTTTCATAATTCAAGCTCATATCTCCCATAGTGGACCTACTCATACAATTCCACCTAATTTATGTGATCATAATAGGATCCCGAGATGCTTTAAAGGCCAAGATGAATTGTGTTGTGGTGCAATAAACTTAAAGTTTACATATCATTACTATTTCAACGTTATTGTACTACAATGAATCTGTTCCACGAGTTTTTAAAACTCCTACGGGCTAGCTTGTCTTCGACACTTATGGACCTATGTTGGGCACCTTGACATAGACTGCCGTAATGGTTAAAGTGAATTATATAATGCCGAGTTTGGATTTTCTTTTTTGATACATGGATGATCCGGGCTAGCAAGCGTACCACGATTCATTCCACGAGAATATACACGCATCTCCATGTATATTCCCAAGTAAATCAAAACTAGGTTACCCATTTTTAAAGAGAGGTACGAGTTTGGATTTTTGTATTTCTTAAGGAGTTTGAAAAGATCTTTCATCTTTGATCTACCTTTTCTTGTTCGGAAATAAAGAAAAAATTTGATCATTCGAGATTGATTATACGTTCCTCTGTAATTTACACTATTTTTAGTGATTAATGATTTATCATCGTCTCTTCTCCACTTTTCGATCGCCAAGCTACAATAATGAATAGAATTACTTATATGTATCATTAGCAAACAATTGGATACCTAGAAACTTTGTTATACTCATATTATCACTCCGGCAAAGTTAATTAGTCCATTTTAAAAGTTAGTTGAAGATTGGATATTGAAGATTTTTAAGATTAGCATTAAGGTAGCTTATCATAGGACTAAACATATATATCATCAATCAGGACCGATCATGGGTGTATGCGGGAGAAACAACCACTTAGGATCCCCGATAATCTAATATATATATATATATATCATCAATTTAAGTAATAAAACAATAGTAGTATTGTTATTTTGGTTGTAATGTTGCATATTTTTATTCATGAGGTATATAGTTCGAATTATACTAGTATTAATAATATTTTTATTTATGTAGAGGGTTTGTATTTTGTGAATTCTTTTTTAGATCCCCAAAATATCAAGACCCGGCCTGCCATCTATAAATAACTTAAAAATAATGAAATTGTTAATAATATACAACTGAAATAGCTTTAAAAATATTATAAAAAAACTAAAATAAATTTAAACAACTAACTTAATAGAAAATGCATTGATTCAAATGAACTGCTTATCTTCTTATTAATTGCAAAGTTTATCAATCTATTTGGGAAAGTACATCTCTCCAGATAAAAGTTGACTCAGATTAAGATACAAATCATGGAGACTGGACGCTAAAAATTGTCGAAGAACACAGTAAAGGATGATGGGAAAGAAGGATAGTTGTGGATTATATCATGATTAACATGTGGAATATATGGAAGGAAAAGATCAAAGCTATTCATGAAAATTAACCGATTGATGGTGATTCTTTAACTTTGGCTACCAATAAACTCGTGAAAGAGCTACATGACATAGATTGGAGAAATGGTGTTTCGATTAATAGTGAAAATAACCAAGGAGTAAGCGCAAGGAATATGAAGAGCCCTGATATTGATTCATCTGTTTTATTTTATTGTGATGCATCTTCTAATGTTCCATACGAAGAAAGAATAATTAGTATTATTCAGTAAATATGAATACGAACGTTAAAGCCAAAACCACCGAAACAATCAATTGCAACACATGTTTGGAAGGAGAAGCGTAGGCATTGCTAAAGGCTGCCAAAATGTGAAAGGATTTTCCTAGTGAAGACAAAACCATTTATTCAAATAACCTTGAGCTTATTCAAGGTATAAGGCAAATGTCAGCGACTAGTTTTTTTAATATAATGGTCCACCTAGTCATGCACTTATTTGAGTAAACTCAATTAGGTGGCCCCGTTCAAATGTGTCAGATGTACACGTTCAAAAGGTTCTTAAAGAAGCTAAAAGAATATATTCGAAATCCAGCTAAGCCTGAAGGTTTAATAGCTGAGTGATATGTTGTAGAAGAGACATTAACATGTATATCACATTATCTACAAGAAGAAAACACCGAGTTCAAAACTCCAAGTAGATATGATAAGGCAATGTGTAAACTAAAACAACCACGTGTGCTTATGAGCCAGTGTCAGCCAGTGGGTAAGAAGGAGTTTCTCATTGTACCATATAAAGAAATGGAGAGAATGGATTTGTACATCCTCCACAATATTGACAAGATCCAACCATATATGACGTAAGTAATTTTATAGTTTACTCAGTTACTTATAAAATATTAAAACTATTGTTGACGGACAAAATGACATTTTACACTGAATACAAGTCTACACTATATGTCGCTGATTTCGTTGTAAAAAGAACACGCCGAGAGCAGTTTCACCGATGGTTCTTGGAGAAGGTATATAACTTTAATTTTTTTTGTAAAATTCCGACTCTAGTACAATGTTGGAAAAAAGTCGGATTTATCGTTTGAGGATCGTACACAAAATAAAATGAAAAGACAATACCAACAATTTTTTCATGGTTCATCCAAATATGACTACCTCCATGGAGTAATTCAATATAAACACTCATATTATTACAACTTAGTTTTTGTATGGAAAAACTCAAAACCCTCTCACAAAAGAAAGAACAAAGAACTCCCAGACTAACCCAAGATTCTAATCACTATAGGATCATTACACACTCACAGTTAACTAACATATATTATTCTCGCTCTTGGATCTCTCGTGTATGTATTATTTTTCTTCTTCTTCATTTTCTCTCTCCTCATCTTCAAACATTAATCCATGGTGCCTATTTACAGGCCTCCACAACTCAATCAACCAATGAATCTAGTCACCTTGAGAAGACTCCAAACCATTTCAACTTCCAAGACTAACATTAATTCCAAGACTGGTTGGTTTTTCAAGACTTCGATTAATTCTCTCAATATATTGATTCAATGGATTTCGGTCAAATCGCTACATACAATTAATAATTGTTCTCATTTGTAGGTATTGTTTATACATTTCATTCATATAGATTTGATTCAAACTGGATAAAATGGGTTTCTCTTGCAAAAGGAGAAAAGAGAGACACTCAAGATTACGACGTTTATAGTATCATGGATGGAATTACTTATTATAGTGAGTTTTTGTCAAAATCATCCAGGTCAAATTCGGTGGTAGTAGTTCAGTCGTGTTGTTCAAGTGCAAGTGGTTTAACACCGATGAGATAAGGTCAAAGGGGAAGTTAGTACATGGAGCAATCATAATCAACACAAGTCCATTCTGGTGGAGTGAAGATTCCTACATCTTAGCCACTCAAGAAAGAAAGATCTTTTACATTTATCAAATAAACGAAAAAGGCCCAAAAGGGTAGAAAGGTGTATGGGGAGTTCATGACCGTCACAGATCGATTGACGATTTATGGGGTGCGGGATCCATGTCGACAATCACAAATTCAAAAACCATTCCTTTAGTTGATACGAAATTGGAAGTAAATGACTCATACTTACGTTTGACTAGTAGAGAAGGCATATAGGTTGATCCAAAGTCATTGGGCACGATCCCGTGATTCGAGATGACGATGAAATACACGAAGATACATTAGATGAGTATGGAGACGACTACATAGACCCGTTGGATAAAAATATATATGATAGATATTATGAAATATGAGGCCCTGGTGGTTACGAGGCAGGCTAGTAAGTTAATTATATAAGTATTAGTAACCAATGATTAAATTATTATTAGTAAGCCTTCATTTTTTAACAGTTTCTATTTGTCTAATAAAGTAGGCTTGTAAGAGACATCAAGCAGACACCAATCAAGATTTCAAGCAAACTACAGTCAAGACAATAAGAAAACTTGTGCCAAGACATGATGATTCCCGCATCTAGTAACTTGATTACTTTTTTTCTGACCATCTCCTTCATTACTGGCATCAACCTCCTTTGACCTTCAACTGAGCGTGCACTTTCATCTTCCACAATGATTTTGTGTTGGAAAATGGTAGGACTAATACATTTGATATCAGAAGTACTCCATCCAATTGCCTCTTTATTATCTCTTAGTACATGCAACAGTTTGTCTTCTAGAGGAACTGTTAAAATAGCTGAAACAATAACATGTAAAGTATAGGCAGTACCCAAATAAGCATACCCCAAGTGTGATGGAAGTGATTTCTCCCCTAGTTGTGTAGGAGATTCAATAGATGGTTTCTTTTAAGGTTCAATCTCCTCTGGTTCTCTCACTGGCTTGTAGGCAAGACACCTAGGCTTTGGATTTTTAGAATTTAGAGCTGCCATTATTTCAGCAAGCTCTTCCATCATCTCCGGTAAGTCAAGTTTTAGGGTAGCCAGCAAGATATCATCAAAATATATATAATTAAATACCTCTTGTGTATCATGATCAATGGCATCCACCCGGAAACACTCATCCTTGGAATCCGGAAACTTCATTGCCCTAAACACGTTGAACTTAACCTCCTGGTCTTGAACAAACATTATCAATTCCCCATTTTCTACATCAATAAGAGTATGCCCCGTGTCTAGGAATGGTCTTCCCAAAATGATGGGGACATTCCTATCCGCGTCGTAATCAAGGACAATAAAATCACAAGGAAAAATTAAACTACCTGCCTTGACGAGGACATCTTCCATCCTTCCCTCTGGGCGTGGGTGGGATCGATCGTCCATTTGCAAGACCATGGTGGTAAGTCTTGAGTTTCCAATCTTCAACTTCTCAAAAACTGATTTAGGCATGAGATTAATACTCGCACCCAAATCACACTGAGCTCTCCCATGCCACTCCTCACCAATAGAAATGAGAATATTAAAACTCCCAAGATCAACCAATTTAGGTGGAAACTTACTCTGGCATATCAAACTATATTCTTATGGCAAACCTACCATTTCATTCTCAATATATGTGCCTTTGTTGGTGATAAATCTTTTCAATAAATTCACATACTTTGGCATTCCTTGAACAACATCTAAAAATGGAAAATTGATATTTAGCTTACTCACCACATTCATGAATTTATGATATTCATTCATATCTCCTTTATTCTGAGCTCTCGAGGGGAAAGGTGGAGAAGGTCAATTCTCTTACACTACAACATATCTCTTCTTTAGCTTTTCTAGAATTTTCTCAACTTCCACCTCGATTATATCTGGTTCACCTTCTTTCTCCACAACATCCTCTACCGTTTTCGTTTTTATAGTTTTTTCTATCTTAACGGGAAAAGGCGGTGGTGGTAATTTATTACCACTTCCTAATGCAATAGCATTGTATGATTCTTTGTTTTTGGGATTTTCAGTGTTGCTTGGGAGCTGTTCTTGACCTCAAACATTTATACTGTTAGCAATTTTTGATATATGAGATTCCAAAATATTTAATGACGCGGAATGTGAATTCAACGTCTCTTCAATTTTTGTTGATTTATCGGCTGACACATCTATAAAATGGTTCAAAGTGATAGCCAAATCTGCTGCAGAATTTGCTCCTTCTTGAGGACGGGAAGGAAGTGTTTTATGAGCCAAAGTATCTGTATAAGCACCATACCTGGATTTCTGAGGAGCTTGAACTCCTTGATATTGATTTTGCAGTCTCGGTTGGTAATTGTTGCCTTGGGGTCTTGGTTGATAGGATCCTGGATTAGCAACCCCTTGCAGATTAGAAAATATCTTCGCGTGCGGCTCCACCGTATTGACCAACATTGATGAATTGATTGATCATACCCGCATCTGGATTGAAAATAACTCCTTGAATCGCAGGTGGATAAAGTCCAAACGGTGGTAAACGGAATGGCCTATATTCGTTAGGATGGATTAGCCAAGGTGCATCTTCAGGTTGAAATTTAGCACCATTATTGTTGTTAACTAGTGGTTGGCCTCCATGAGGGATTGTAATTCGAACGTTATGGTTATCTCCTGGTGGGTCAACTACAATTCGTGGCACTTTTGGGTTGCCATCTGCATCTAATTCTACCTGAGGACTGTTGTTGTTTAGTGCTTCCATTTCTTCTCTTGCTTTCTTTTCTTCCTTCTCTCTTTGATTTTTACCTCAGATTAATTTCTCAGGATTTAAGAGCATGCACCAAACCTGTAAGATCAGAGAAAGGCAAAACAAAAGAAAAGCATAAAACTGAAAAATAAACAATTAAAACTACTTAGGAACTAAACACAGCGCTCACACGCTGCAATCCCCGACAGCGGCACCAAAAACTTAATGGGTCCTGGGGTGTCGTAAAAATCAACACTAAATAGGAGGACCTACTAACCGCAAGTGTACGGGTCGTTCCAAGTAATAAATATATATATATATAAGGGATTTCGTTCTCAGGGATTGGACTGGTATAACTGAAGTGTTCATAGATAAGTAGTAGTAATTCCCGCACTTTGTTTTCTAAAATTTCCCTCAGAGCATCCTGTACAACAAATAAAATATTAAAATATAATTTGGAAGTATAATTGTTAGCTTATTTTACAGTTTACGTTCGATCGCTCGTCCTCCCGGCTCCTCCAACCATTCTTTTTCGTGTTCCACCCTATTTTAAAAAAGAATCATTTTATCGGGGGCAGAGACAAAGCTTCCTCCTCACCCTCGGCCACTCGAGGGAATTGACTACTCCCCGAAATAGGTATGTGAGTGAGTGGTATGTTGTGCATTTATTATATCTCTTCTTTGACTATATCGGTCAAAACCGCTCAAAGCCTTTTTGTTAGAATTATTAAATAAAAGACAATTTATTTTATTATTCTTTCATGCTCTTGGGAGAAGTGGAAAATACTATTTTTGTTCAATAGTACCACTTTATAATTTAGGAAAAAAACCATTGGAATTATTTAATTTTAAATAATTCATTATTCTTGATGAAGGATTAATGGCTCATTATTTAGCTGATACGGGAGTTACGGGAGTTACGGGATTTACTAAAACTTGGTAAAGAAAAAAACGGCTAGCTTTAAATGAGCATTGAAGAGGTATTTATGTGACAGTTTTTTTGTCTTTCCATTTCCTCTATAAATAGTGACTCTTTGCGGCTTACATTTTCTAGTGAGAAATAAAATAATTCTAGGGAGAAAGAATATTATTCTAGAGAGAAAGAAAATATTCTAGAGAGAGTAGAATACTATTCTAGAAATTCAAAAAATAAAACACTCCCTTCTCAATGATTAGTCAAATCTTTTTGACATAGAGATTAGAGTAAAAGAGGGATAAAATTGTTGGAGATACCGGTACTCCCGGAATATCTTTTTCACCGGTGCACGTTTTTGTGTATTCGTATCTAGAATGTTTTTGAATATTTCCATGTAAGTTATTTTCTCATTTCTTGTAATAGTTGTTGTATTACATGTAAGTTATTTTCTTATTTCTTGTAATAGTTGTTGTATTACAGTTTTTGGGATACCTTTATATTTCGATTTTCCATTGTATTGTAATAGTTGTAGTATTATATTCTTTCTGAATATTTTTATATGAAATCATTTTTTCTTTACCAGTGATATTGTTAGTTTTTACCAACACTTTTATCTTAAGCGTGGGGCGCGTTCGAGACTTTCATTTAGATGATTACCTTTTTGGTGGCTAAGGCGAAGGGTTAATCATTTATACTTTTTTTCTTATTTTTCATTATGTGAAGTACAATCATGTGTATCTTACATATCAAATTAAAGAAGTATGTTCTAGAGGAAGGTAATATATATGAGAGAGTAATACCCATTGATCCTAAACTTACAAGTTTTATTTATTCAATACAACTTTTTTGCTCAATTTTTTGGTAGTCATAATAAAGGAGATGAATTTATGATGCAATTTGTTCATGCTCATATTATGGTAAGGTTAAACCACAAGGTGTAGCTCATGAGTTGCAAAATGAGTAGTTACTAATGGACGAGTTTTATCTCCAAGTTCGGAAGTTTTTGAACTCACTGAAAGCAGAAAGCAAAAAGCAAACTGAGTCAAAGGTCTCCATCGTAACCCACACTAGGATTGTCACCCCATGATAGTTATTCCTTAAACAATCGGTTTAAATTGGTTAGTTATATATAACGTCACGAGATAAATGAGATTAATAAAAAAAGTTAGCGATTTATGGGGTAGAAAAGTAATTAAAAATCATCCATGTATACTTTTTTGGTAGTTATAGTTGTCACTTTAACTTAAGCTAATTTTACTACCTTTGAAATTTTGATTTCCCACTTGGATAAAATGCTCTCAGGCACGGTATTCGAGAAAACCTTTCCCCTCATCTAAAAAACCGATCTCCCACCACATCCCCACCGTAAACCACCACATAATCTTCCCCTCTACCACATTTTCTAACCCTAATCTCTCCCTGCAACCTCCTCCGTTACTGTTTCCGAACCCTAACCATCACTCGAACACTGCCTTCCGTCCTTCTCCGGCCCGTTTCTCTCTCTTACTCTTAGTTTCACTTTAAGATCTACTTTAGATCTATGAAACTAAGCATTCTCTACATTACTTTTGCTAAGATTCATTTTCTTAAAGTCACGTTTAAGTGCTTTATTGAGTTCACGTTTACTATTATCTTCTAGTCTTCTCTCTCGGGTGGCTTCACTTCCGAACATCAATGAGGGGAAGCAAGAAGAGGAAGATGATGAACTTTGTCTCTCACCGGACAAAGATGCAATTTATTCTAAGTTTGATGAACCCAAACTCATTCTTCGGGTTATAGCCACATGTATTATAAACCTGAGCTACTTAAAGAAAATCATTATTCAACATTGGGGTATTTCAGGTAGGATTACTCTTGATAAGAAAGGTATTAATCTTTGTACGGTTCAATTCGACAAAGAAAAAGACTATGAAATAGTGTGGAACAATAGACCCTATCACATCTTTGGGTTTCATGTGTTGGTACAAAAACATGAGGAAACTATCATTAATCCATCACTTCTAGATGAGACAGCCTTCTGGATTCGTATTTATGGAGTCCCTCCACTCTTTATTAAGGAATCTAATGTTAGTAAAATTGCTTCTAAGGTTGTTAGAGTCCTTGAGGTATGCTTACCTGATCCTATTAAGTACAAAGAAGATCCTAGCATTAGAGCTAGGGCTGAACGCTCAATTTTAACACCTCTATTGGAAGGATTTAATTTTCGAATCTCAAAAGGACAAAATGTTTGGATCTCGTTTAAGTTTGAAAAGTTGTTTGACTTCTGTTTCAAATGTGGTATTATCTTTCATGAAGAGAAAAACTGTGATAATCCTAATCTTCTCACTAATAGATTGGGCAATTGGATAAAATACACTAAAAGTGGGAAAAGAGAGAAAAAATTTGTGTTCAGAGCTGTTAAGAGTAACAACACTAATCAAAGGACTAAAAAACCTTTGAAAAATAAGTTTAAAAAGAAAGTTGAAGTGCTAGAAGAAGGTGAGATTGGCACTAATGATGGTTATGTAGCTGGTAACAAAAGAGTTATGAATTCAGTTCAAAGCTCACTTCTTATTCCTTCATTTAAATTAGATCAAATTCTTTTTCAAGGTGTTGCTTTTATAACTGATTTGAGGCCACTAAAAAATGATGAAATTTTAAAACTTTGTGGGGAAAATGAGGCTAATGTTAACTTGAGTCCCATGTTTGAGTTGGAGGATAAAGTTAAGATTGACCCATCTATAACTGATAATTCGGATCAAACTATTTGTTTTGTTTCACTTGAAAGGAATAGAACTAGAAAAAAACAAGTTAGGGACGACCTTGGCCTCTCAACTGATGATGACCTTACTTTTCAAGTGTCAGCAACTCTTGTTACCCCATCTTCTGGAGGTGATGATGAGATGGCTGATACACTTGAACTTGAAAAAATAGACACTGATGAGAATATTGAAAAATGGAATGAAGAAGGGTTACAAGAAGAGATGGAAGCTGATGAGGTTTGCGGGGTTGACCCATATCAACCCCAACACCCTCAATGATACAAGCCTGGAACTGTCAAGGGATTGGAACAGCCTTGACAGAAACGAGCTTGGTTGAATTGATCAAGACTCATCACACAAAGGTACTATTTCTTTCTGAAACTAAGCAAAAACTTGATTTTTTTAATTTCTTTAAGTCATAAACTAAAGTTTACACTTGTTACACAAGTGGATCCTATTGGTTTATCTGGGGGATTAGCAGTTTTTGTGAAGGAATCAGGAAACTATACTCATGTCAGCTCTGATAAAAACTTAATTTAGTGCACCTATCATAGTTCTAATATTGAATTATGTGAGATTAACTTTGTCTATGGCCCTACTGCAGATGAGGATAAAAGTCCATTTTTGAGGAAATTAAATGATCTTATTCATGTTGAGAATCATTGGTGCTTTATGGGGGATTTTAACTTGATTAGATTTCCCTCTGAGATACTGGGAGGATATATAAACTCTGTTCATAAGAAGAATATGGCACAATTCAATGCTTTTATAGATTCAAATACTTTGCTTGATTTACCAGCTTTAGGCTGTAATTTCTCTTGGTCTAACAAGAGAAATGGCAACCAGCTGATTAAGCAAAGACTTGACAGAATCTTAGTTAATCAGGAGTGGATGGCACTTTATCCAAGTTCTTGGAATGAAGTGCTACCTCCTCTTGGGTATGATCACTCTCCAATTATACTCAACTTTTGAATTTATACAGAAAAACATAGAAAAAGGTTTATTCTGGAAAAAGGTTGGATTTATGACAAAACTCTTTGTCAAATTATCACTGAGAAATGGAAAAAAGGTCATATTATGGATTTGCGAGGTATTTCTTCAATGAAATATAAATTATCACAAATTCAAAAACACATATCTAAGTGGGCTCGGAAAAGAATCTTGAACAATTGGATTCTAATAAAAAAAACATTGCTCAGCTGGAAAGTTTATTCAATGAACCATACAGTGATGAGAATAATGCTTTATTTCATTCTTTGAGTATGGAACTTGAAGATTTTTAAAGGAAAGAGGAATTATATTGGTCTTTAATAAAAAAACAATTGGTTAAGGCTAGGGGATAAAAACTCTAAATTTTTTCATGGCTTAACTAAAGTTAAGAGATCTAGAAATAGAATCTCTAAAATTAAAGATAAATATGGTGTTTGGACCTCAGATTCTCATGAAATTTCAAAGGAAATTGTTGGATATTACAATAATATATTCAAATCAGCAGGCTCTAGAAATTACCAGCCTGTTCTGAGCCGGGTTAAAAACGTTGTTACTGATGAAATGAATAGTGCCTTAACTAAAAGTGTGGATTATGAAGAGGTCAAACAAGCCATTTGGTCCTTAGGGAGTGACAAATCCCCAGGACCAGATGGTTTTGGAGGATTCTTCTTTAAATTTTTTTGGGAAGTATTGAAACATGATACTGTGGCTTTAGTTTCAGATTTTATATTGAATAACTCTTCTTTGGAAGAAATAAATAGTACTATAATTTCACTTATTCCTAAGTGTGAGAACCCAGATATTGTAGCCTCTTTTAGGCCTATCAGCTGTGCAAATTTTATTTATAAGGTTATCTCAAAAATTTTGACCCTCAGGCTCCAGGAATGGATTGGTAGTTTGGTTTCTGAAACTCAAACTGCCTTCATTCCAAACAGGTCAATTTTTAAGAATATTCTTATAGCTCAGGAAGTATCTCACTTCTTGAATAATAAGAGGGATACTAAAAAATACTCCTTGGCTATTAAGGCTGATATGAGTAAAGCCTATGAAAATACAGAGTGGGATTTCTTAAAAGATGTTCTGATTCAAATGGGCTTTCACCTTTCTTGGGTGGCATGGATTATGAATTGTGTTACATTAGTTACATATAAAGTACAAATTAATGGAGTACTTCATGATATTGAAAAACCACAGAAAGATTTGAGGCAAGGGGACCCCCTTTCCCCTTACTTGTTCTGTATTGTTACTCAAACTCTTACACATCTTATTGAGCATTATGTTGAGTTAGGAATGTTTAAAGAAATTGCTATTGCTAGAGCAGCTCCTATGGTAACTCATGTACTCTTTGCAGATGATAGTTTGTTTTTTCTTGAAACAAGTGAAAATAATATTGATATTTTCAATAACATTATGAACTGGTACACTTTTGCCTCAGGACAGAAAATGAATCTCAATAAAAGTTGGGTATTTTTTAGTAAAAATACACCACAAGAGCTGAGAATTAAATTCTCACAACAACTGAGAATGAATAAAATAGTACATTGGCCAAATATCTCGGTATTCCATCTTCATGGGGTAAATCTAAAGTGAAATCACTTGAATGGTTGATTGAAATGGTTTTTAAAAACATGGAAAAATGGGATACTATAATGTTAACAAAGAGTGGAAAAGAAGATTTTATTAAGGCAGTTGTAGGGGCAATTCCAAACTACATTATGCCAGTCTTTCTTATTCCTAAGAAAGTTACATCACATTTAACCTCACTAATCTCAAACTTTTATTGGGATAATCAAGGTGAAGGGAGGTGTCATTGGATTAAATGGCAAACACTTATGAATAGTAAAGAAGATGGAGGACTTGGGTTCAAAGACTTTCATTGCCAAAATATTGCTTTATTAGCCTCTAATGCTTGGAAGTTTAACCTGAGTAAAAATTCATTACTTTTTAAATTGTTTAAAGGGAAGTACTTCCCTTCCACTGACTTCTTTAAGGCCCAGCTGAGTTGTAATTGTTCATGGGGTTTGAAAAGCCTTATAGAGGGAAGAAACTGTTTTCTGAAAGATTTGAAATGGAATGTTGGAAATGGTAAAAGTTTAAATATCTGGGAGGATATTTGGATTCCTTATAATGAAAAGCTAATTAAACTCAATGGGTTCACCTTGAATTGTGTTTCAGAACTCATTGATTCTAATTCTTTCACTTGGAAAATTGATTTGCTTAATCTGTATTTTCCTCCAAAGGCTGTAGCAACCATATCCTCAACCTATCTTCCACAAATCAACCTTGAAGATGAGCCTTTCTGGCCTTTCTCTTCAACTAGTAGGGTTTCTGCGAGAGATATTTATAGGAGGATTTGGATGGCTCAGCAACAAAAGGAAAAAAATCTTGTGAAAAATAAAGGTGAACAATCATTTATGTTACAATCTCAGGATTGGAAAATTGTTTGGTACATGAAAGTGACTCCTAAAGTTAAAAAAATTTGTTTGAAAATGTTGTGAAAATGCATTACCAACAAATGAAAATAGAAAAGTAAGGAAATCGTGTTCTTCTGATTTGTGTACTATCTGTGGGTTGGAAACTGAGAATGTTGAACATCTTATCTTTCATTGTTCTTGGGCAAGGGCAGTTTGGTTAGCTAGTCCTTTGAATTTTTGCTATTTAACTGAACCATCTTTCAACTTCAAAAAATGGATTAATTTCATTAGACTTAGTCTTTCTGAAACTGAGTTTAGTAAAAATGGACTTGGTGAATTAGCTTTTTACATTGTATGAAGTATTTGGAAAGGAAGGAATGAAACTATTTTTCGAGGCATTGCCCCTGACCCTTTGAAAATCTTAGCTGAAGCTATTAAAGCCAATGATGATTTTATATTGTCCAAAAGGATTAACTCTGACGCAATAAAGGATAAGAATATTATTGTGAGAAATGATGCTACTTTACAAGCTAATTCTTCACAAGTTTATGCAACTCAGGTGCAAACCTTTAGAGATGTCAATGATGGGAATTGGATTCCACCTTTATCAGGATATTTTAAAGTTAATTGTGATGCATCTTATGAATGTAAAACTAATATTGCTTCCTATGCTTGTCTTCTCAGGGACTCACAAGTAAAATTTAGTTGATGGATGTTCAATTTATTTTTTTGCTTATTCTCCATTAGAGGTAGAGGCTAGAGGACTTCTACAAGCTTGTGAAATGGCTTCAAGACTTCCTAGAGGCAAAGCAGAAGTGGGGAATGATTGTCAAGCCCTTATACATCAAACTTCTAAAGGAAAGAAGACTTTTTGTAATATTAGAGGACTAGTAACTTGTATTTTAAGACTTAAGAATTTTTGTAATATTAAAATCTCCTTTATTAGGAGGTCTAAAAATGTTAGCGCAGATTGGGTGGCTAAACATGAGATTAAAGGCTCTTTATATAGCCTTTGGAATTGTTTTCCACCTCCCAAACTCGCCTCTCTTTTGGCTAGGGACTTTAACTCTACTGGAATAGGGTAATTTGTAATATTTGAAGTTTGTAATTTATGCTTCTTTCGACCCAAAAAAGAATAACTTAAGCTAATTTTATGTATTGTAAAACAAATTTACTCCGTCGATGAGTATACTGTATATATACCAACGTGTTTATAATTACCATGATTCTTTTTTGGTTTATTGAAATGAGATAGCTATTTGAGTTGTTAAGCTTTATTCTTAACGAAATTGTACTGAACAAAATATATAATAGTCACTTTCTCTTATCTGCGGCCACCACAGATGTAGCTTCTCATCATCACTTTCGGTTACAAGTGTGTGCAGAATCACTTTCCTATCACCACTAATAGACAGAGAATTAATAAATCTATATTTTGCAATAATTGCACCGTAGGTACCTAATTCTTATGAGTTGATTGCACTATATCTATATCAAAGTCTTTCTTGACTTAATTGCATTTTAGGTCCCTATATTAATTGCACCTTAAGTTCATATATTAAAGTTTAATTGAGTTAATTGGACAATATATCTCTATATTAATTTTTTAGTTAGTTGCAATATAAGTCTTGTATTATTTTTTAAAGTTAATTACACTATAAATCCCTATATAATGTTGTATGAGCTACTTGGCAGTATATATATATCCCTAGTGAAGGTTCTAAATGGGTCAGGAACCACTTACCATATAACTCCTAATAGGGCAAAACAAACTTTTTAAAAATTAAGGGACCAAATTGTAACCATTTGAAGAAGTTTTGTTTCATTTTCCTAAATGTATGTCTTGTAAAGTTTACCTCTAATTCAGAATTTGTAACACAGTGAAGTTTTTTCCTAAATGCAATCAGTAATCACACGTGAACAATCAACATTATCAAGCCAGTTGTAGAATACAAAGTACCATATTGCAAGACCCTTCAAAGTTGTTCCGTTAATGGAGCACGAAACTCTTTTGGCTGAATTGGGTCACTTGTAAATGTGGGCCTGCGGTAGAGTATTTGGGGTAAGGGTGAAAGAAATTTAATTAAGCATTGGGCCAGTAGATATAAGGCCCATTCTTGAGTGTTGTCCGAACAACTCTATTACCCTTAAAAATACTAATAGAGGTTTCTTTTTCATTTTCATATGAACTAAGGTATACAAAAGTGATAAAGATTTTAGTTCCATCATCCTTTTTAATAACTGTATGAATGAAGTTACTATTACTGTAAAGTATTTTGATGTTCAAACCTTTTTTACTAAAAAATGTTAACCCCTTTTTTAAACCCACAGGTTTAATAGTGTGTATTACCTCCATATCAATTAAAGTAGCAATCAACATAAATTTATTAAAAGAATATTTTGTCTCGGGTAAAAAAAGTCCCGGAAGGCTGGATTGTTAGGAAGTTGCCGATGTGTATCATCTTTAATTTTTTTTTTTTGTTCTAAACGCTTTTTATCATCTTTAAAGTTGAGGTTGATTTTTTTTTTTTTTTTTTTGTCAAAGAGGTTGATTTAGAACAACCCCTAAAAACCCCTTTTTTTTTTCTTTTTCTTTTATTTCTTTTGTAACCTTTTTATTTTCCTTTTCATTTTTGTCCACTTTCTCTTTAATAACGGCACTATCCTCTATTTCTATTGTTTTTAGGGGAAATTAATTAAAAAGGTCCAAGCTATGTACCATCTTATAGTATAAGTCCTGAAGTAACGAGTAGTATGTAGTTAGTATGGAGTATGGACTCAACTGGACATTTGAACAAAAAAAAAAAAAAAAGACTCAACTGGACCAATTCATTACTAATCTGCCACGGTAAAACGTTTACCTCTCCAACATCACATGTCTATAATTGCTTTTATTACTCTTTCACTGATCTCTCTCTTCTCCCTCCACCCTCTATCTTACACCGAATCTCACGCTCTCCTTTTGTCACGCCTTTCTTCACCTTCAGTTCAGATCTGCCACTCTATCAATCTTTCTTAATCAACACCTACTGTATCTTCCTACCTCTACGTGAGATAAAAGCAAACGGGTAAAACCCGTACCCGTGGAAAGAAATCCGGCGACACCGAATTGCTACCGAGAAGAATCTAAGACGGCAGTCAAAGCAAACAATAATCCCGACTACTAAGCAGCAAGAGTTCGACACAACAACTAATTATAGGTAATTAATTGTTCTTCTTGATTTCTCTGAATGGATTTATTTATTTAGAATTAGGTAAATAAATTCTAGAGTTGTTGTGGTAATTCTATTTATTCTTTAAATGTGATTAGTTAGTCACATCTGTGCTTCTCCAAACTTCTTCTATCTCCTGCGCAATGGAAGAAGGAGTGTGTCCAGAAAAATTGTGTCCTAATAGCATCGGGAATGAATGGGATCGGAAAAAATATACACTGGTAAGTCAAAAGATAAAATTGCTTTGTTAGTTTATATTTCAATATTGATATAAATTGTTACATTTAATTGCATAATATACTAGGCTACTAGCACATTACAGATCTACTAACTGTGCAATTTTTTGGTAAAATGGAAATCAAGAAAAAAATAAACTAAAATAAATATAAATTGGGACCGTGCAAGTTTTTTGGTATATTTGTTAGTAGAGGGACCAAGCTTGCAAGTTTAGGAGTTCAAGATTTTTATAGGATAAAAAAAATTAAATTTATTACCAAAAACCCCAACCTAGAAACAGAATTTTCCAACAACTTATATGAATAGATAATTCTTTATATAGGAAAACTTTGATTATGAAATTGTAGGCAAACTTTTATAGACGTTGTGTTTTTGAGCGGCTTGGAAGAGAGAACACTTTTCACAAAAACGATCAAAAAAAGAAAATAGAGGTGTCCCTATAGTGCAATTTTTCCATAATATAAGCCAGAAGGTAATTTCGTAATTTTTAATATTCCCTGAACTATCCCTTTTTACCCGTTTGGTAAAACTCTAACATGTGGACTAACCGTGGGAAAAAATGACTTTCAAAATTCAGGGACCATTTTTGCAAAAAATTGAGAATGTTACATAACATACTTATTACATATTTTTCTCTTTAATTTCAGGGTGTGTTAGCCACGGGTGAAACTTTTGCCGTCAAACGACTTACGAAACTATCTGACGATGGATTGGCTGCATTCTTAAGTGAAATCAAATCGATTTCAAGTCTGGAACATAGGAATTTAGTCCAACTTCTGGGATGCAGCATTCAAGGCACAGAAAAATTATTGATATATGAATTCGTTGAAAATATGAGCTTAGATTTGGTAAGTTTTAATCTCTTTCTGCTTACTTCAACTTATGAATTAACTTTTAATTACAGGAGGTAATAATAGTCCATTGCTCATCTATTTATTTTAGGCCCCAGTAAATTTTGAATTTTTAGCTATCAAAATATGTTTACTACCAAATGGTTAATTGAACTTCATTTTTTGTCCCACCAAACTTCAAATGTTACTCAAATCGTCCTCTCTAAGGACTAACGTTGGGAAAAACCGAAGTTTTAAGACAATTTGGGTAAAACATTTTGGAGATTTTTTTCATTAATTGTTTGTCTTTTATGTCAGATTCTGCTAAGCAGTCCGATCTTAGCTGGGAAAAACGTTTCCATATCATTCAAGGGATTGCGAGAGGACTTAGCTACCTTCATCGAGATTGCAAACGTTAGGGATCTGAAAGCCGCGAACGTTTTACTCGATGAAGATATGAAGCCGAAGATTGCAGATTTTGGTTTAGCTCGGATATTTACTGGAAATCAGATTTTGGTCATAAGTATGCCGGGACAAAGTAAATACTAAAACTCTTTTTATTAACCTTTTTTAAAAGATTTTTAAGTTTATTTGTAGTGTTCCCTAACAAAATCATTTTATTTAATAGAATCATGCTTTTTTTTTTTTTACATGTAGGGGCTACATGGCTAAGGAATATGCCATGACGGGTACATATTCGGAAAAATCAGACGTATATAGTTTCGGAATCTTACTGTTAGAGGTAGTTTTGGAAATTTTATATTACCACGATTATTTTTTTCAACAACCATGGCCATAACTAGCCACAATGCTACATGGGCCTTCCCGAGGGTTAACCAGCATCGCTCGTGTCTTTGAGAAGGGATCTTTTTCAAAGATACGTGCGATACTGGTTGGCCCTCGGGAAGGCTCATGTAGGATTGTGGTTAGTTATGGCCATAGTTGTTGAAAAAATTAATCGTGGTAATATATCAAATAAGTTAAGCAAGCAGAAGTATTTAGACATTTTGCTAAAGGAGATCCCCCACGCAATATGATGCTATTTAATGGAGGTGGTATAAAATGTTCATCAAAGTGTTGCTAATGAATGATTGTGGTGTTTGTGAGTTAGTGTAGCGATTATGAATTTGTCTGATTTTACAATTATTTTGTCAGTTTATTTTTAATTAAGTTCTTGTAAAAAAAATCTTTAATTTTCCAAAATCAATATTTAGATTCTGCCAATAAAAATATTTATGTCTTGAAGAATGATATATTATCAAAAATTATACTATCCAACATAACCCTTTATGATTTAATTTGAATAATATTCACTTTTAATACAAAAATTTGGTTATTATCTTCTTTTTTCCAAATTTAGTGCAGAATATATAAGAAAAATAATAAAGTCTGGAAGTGTGTAAAGGATGTACTTGATGTTTATAATCTTGTAATAAAATTTTGACGTTGATTTAGTTCAACTTAATAGGAGGATGATAAAGGTCGTTTGGTTAACGATCGTGAAACGCAAAATAATAAAAAACATGTCATTTCTAATAAAAATTTTGACTTGTATTTAGTAATGTTTAAACAAGATGGTGACTAATGTAAGTTTTTTACCTTATAAAATTTATTTTAATTTATCTGTTAATGATCTTTTTTACTCCGTGACCATTGGACCCACATGTGATTCCTTTAGTTGAAGAATTTGGATTCGGCGAGATTCGTAAAATAGCAAGGATTGTATTGGACCACCTTTTGATCTCTGCGATGGTCGAAAGGTGGAGATGGGAGACTCATATATTTCATATGCTTGTGGGTGAGATGACCATCATCTTACGTGATTTTTCGATGATATTGGGTCTATCGTTACGTAGTTGTGCAGTGACCGATTCAAATCCGGTCTATTTTGACTTCGAGGAAACCTGTCAACATTTATTTGGAACGGTACCTACACAGGGGGGAGATGGGCGTAAAGTAATTAAAACTGTGTGTTTAAGAAGTACGTTTGAAGAAAAAGTTGAGCTGCATACGCAAGTAACGAATCAATTCAAACTTGTAAGATAGTAGCCTAGTGGTTAGGTTACTCCGCAGAGACCAAGAGGTTCTGAGATTGAATCTTATTGGAGTCATCCACTCCGAGTCAAAAAGTGGCTCTCTCATGTATTAAAAAAAATAAGGTTAACAAATTTATATATTACTGTATAATATGGTATCGAAAGTACAAATTTATGTAATCACGTGAATATAGGTATTTATGTGTTAGACTAGAAGGGAGAAATATAATCTTGTGTATAATATCTAAGGTAAGGCGGTAAACTCTCTAGTTTTACTTTTTTTTAAAGGATTATTGTCCAAAAAACTCTTTTTTAGGTTAGAATTAATTCCTCTTTTTCATAATTATTATTTTTTTACCTACAAAAAGCACCATATATTTTTTTTTTTCATTTTTATCCACAAAAAGTGCCGTTTGAGTTATGGGAAGTTTTCTAGAACTTAAATTTTAAGCTATGGGAAAATTTCCAAAACTCGGATTTTGAGTTTTAGGAAGCTTCCCATAACTCATTGTATTTTAAAAAGAATAGTACCTGTCCAGTTCAGCTTATTGGGTGAAATATAATTTATTATAATACAGATATTTTATGAGTAATTTTTTAATATTGATAAAAAATTAACTAATAGATAAAGAATTATTAAGTTGATATATGTAAAAAGTAAGGTAGTTAAACAGTAATTAAATTTATACGTAATATTTAATCCGTAATTATTACTTTGATTAATGTCGTAAAATATATTTATGCATTTAGTGCATTTAACTCTAATTCGAATAACAAAAATATTTCATATATAATACTTCCCTTCGACATTTGTTTTCCCATAAATTTGCATACAACTATTACTACAAAATCGAAAGATGAAGAAGTTGGCTTGTTTAGCATTGTTTTCAGTTTGGGCATTTTTCATAATTCAAGCTCATATCTCCCATAGTGGACCTACTCATACCATTCCACCTAATTTATGTGATCATAACTGGATCCCGAGATGCTTTAAAGACCCAGATGAATTGTGTTGTGGTGCAATAAACTTAAAGTTTACAGATCATTACTATTTCAACGCTATTGTACTACAATGAATCTGTTCCACGGGTTTTTACAACTCTTACGGCCTAGCTTGTCTTCGACACTTGTGGACCTATGTTGGGCACCTTGACAACGACCCGTACACTTGCGGGAAGTGGCTTCTAGTATCTTTTACACACTGTGGGACGCGGCACTTACCAAAGGGGTGTAAACCAATTAGTAGAAAATGGATCTTTAATAGGAAATTAAGACCTATTGGTTCCATAAATAAATTTAAGGCTAGACATGTAATTCGAGGCTTTACTCAAAAGAAAGGCTTGGAATACTTTGACACCTATTCCATAGTGACCAAAATAAACACAATAAGAACTTTATTAGCCATAACTTCTATTCACAAGCAAACATCAGATGAATGTTAAAATCGCGTTTTTGAATGGAGATCTAGATGAAGAGATATAATATGGTCCACCCGAGGGGTTTATCGTATCTGGTCAAGAGAGCAAAGTATGCAAGCTTAAGAAATATTTATATGGTTTGAAACAAGCGCCTAAAAAATGGTACAATAAAATTAGATAGTACTTTAGTTAAAGATGGATTTATAGTCAACAATTTTGACTCATGTGTTAACATGAAAGTCTTAGGATCCAAATGTGTGAGCATCTAACTATACGTAGATGACATTCTAATATTTGACACTAACCTTAGAGCCATTAATGAGAATAAGAACTTGTTATCATCTAAATTCAAGATGAAGGATATGGGAGAAGGCGACGTTATCCGAGGAGCCAAGATCATTAGAAATGATAGTGGTATATCTCTTAGTTAGTCTTATTATGTAGAGAAGTTGTTGAGGAGATTTAACTCCTTTGACGTCATACCCGCTAGAACCCTCTATGACTTGTATTTATTGACTAAGAACAAATGAAATGTAGTATCTCAAAATTAATATTCTAAGGTTATAGGAAGTATGATTTTCGTAATGAACTACACTCGACCTGATATTGCCTATACCATAAGCAGACTTAGTTGGTAAACCCATAACCCTAGTACTAAAAATTGGGTTGCATTTCAAAGATTGATGTAATATCTAAGAGGTACCATGGACATAAGCATACACTATAGCAAGTTCCCTAATGTTTTGGAAGGCTATTGTGATGCAAATTGGACATAATTTAATGATGAAGTGAGCTCCACTAGTGGTTATTTGTTTTTTTATCTGAAGACTATATCCTGGAAGTTATCAAAACAAACTTGTCTATCACGGTCCACCATGAAATCTGAGTTTATAGCACTAGATTGGCAGGTCATGAAGCTGAATAGTTGAGGAGTATCCTAGCAGATGTGCCACTATGGAAGATAAAGTTGTTTGGATATATTTTCATTGTGACTCACAAGCATCTATCCGCGTTTCTCATAACAGTTTCTATAATGGAAAACAGAGACATATTCACATCAGACATAATTCTGTAAAACCGTTATTGAAGAATGGTATGATAGCATTAGATTTTGTCAAATCAGAGAAAAATCTGGCTAATTTGTTCTAAAGGTTTAACCACGCGAGTAGTGTTGGAAATTTTTAGGGGGATGGGGCTTAAGACCATTCATGGGGGATATATCCGTCCCTATGGAGCACAACAGTTCAAATGAGGTTGAGTTTGGACTCTTAATGATTCATAACCCTTTGTGGTGGTCCTATTGAGACAGACTTGATAAATTCACAGATGATCAATCCAAGGTTGATTAAATGATGTTCATAACCTTATGTGGTGGTCCTATGGAGATGGAATTGATGAAATCACCGACCTATGATGGTCTATGATGTATAGACATTCTTGAAATCACCTATATTAGTGTGGAGGTGGGGCCGTTTTCTATAATAGACATAGACTGTCTTTTTAGAGCACTCATGAGAACCAAGGACGCGCGTGGTAACATCGTAGAATCTGTATGATTCCAACAGGTTTGAGTATTTGTTGTGAGGGTCTCACTTGAAGAACGTCATGTTCAAGAGTACGTCCACTAGACTGGATTTAGTTGTTGCGCCCCTTCACCACGTGTCAATTCTAATCGTAAAATATTGATAGTTAAGTACAATTCACCCCATTATTGTTTAAAATTTCTTCTTCTTTTAAAACCTACATCTCCTTTATGAAAGTCCTAGAGGGGGGGTGAATAGGATTACTAATAAGATAATGCCTAATTAAAATCTTTTGGACAATAATAAGTTTAAGAGAAAACTTCTAAGTCAACTAATATAAATCAAACACTTATAGGATCATGCAATGTAAAGATTAAGGTTTGATATAAAAGTATAACTAATGAAAAGCTAATCCAATATCTTAAACTACTCTAGAAGACTATATGTTAGATATACTAGATAAACAATTCATGCAAGCATATAATCAAACATATAGAGTGCGGAAAGTAAAAGAGTAG
This sequence comes from Nemophila menziesii, assembly GCA_029959085.1. Classification (NCBI taxonomy): domain Eukaryota; kingdom Viridiplantae; phylum Streptophyta; class Magnoliopsida; order Boraginales; family Hydrophyllaceae; genus Nemophila; species Nemophila menziesii. The sequence goes on along the minus strand of JARWIR010000004.1, from coordinate 43,956,214 downwards.
GGATAGAAAGATACACACGATTTATAGTGGTTCGGTTTCCCTACATCCACTACCTAAGGAAGCCTCCTTAGGATTTCAAGCTTTTCACTAAGCTCCCGTGTCTCTCTTAACCGGGTCGAGAACACAATAACCTTTACAAACTCTTCGATAACACGAAGGACACACCACTTGCGTAATCACAACACAAGGACACCAAGTATACTCCCTATACTTGAATTCTCTCTTAATCTATCTATTACAAGACCTAGACTTAAGAGGATAGCAACAAAGTGTTTAAAGGTTTGCTAATTAAAGCTTGTTTCTAAAACTCCTAAAGAGTGGATATGACTATAAGCTTGTATACTCCTTCTTGAGTGGATAGAACCTTGTGGCTTAATTGATTAACTCCTTGTAAGGATTAATAAGCACACTAAGATTGAATTTGACTATGTATAGCTCTTGACACCTTCTTGAATGATAGCAATTAAGCCCCTTAATGTTTGTAATTAGTTGGTGTAGTTGTAGCCTTGAAATAGCTTCAATTTATAGAAGAAAATGGCTCCCAACGGTCATAAGGTTTGAGTCTAACGGATCTATTAATCTCCCAACGGATATATTTCTTATGACTTGGCTTTTGTGCAGAAAACCCTTCTTTGCGGTATACCGCAGCGGTGTACCGCGCTTCAGTGTTTAATTTTCTTGCTTACTGGTCGGGCTAGTCCTCTATACCGCGCCCTGGTCCGCGCTTGGTCCGGTATACCGTAGCGGTGTACCGCGCCTAGTAAACTTTGAAGGAAATGACTTTGATCAATAATACCTCTTCATGAAAGTTGTTGTAAACAATATTCTAAGAATCTTTGAAGTTTGAACACTAAGGAAAATTCTCAATAACAAAGAGATATGGTTAATAGCATTTGTATAAGAATAAGATTCTAAGATAAAACAATTAAGTTTAAACAACATAAATATGAAAGAGCTTTTTGATGAAATATAGTGCAAGAAAGAATGTTAATAACAAGAGAAAATAGCACACTAAACACAAGAGGATTTGTCACATTAAAACACCTAATTAGGGAGGCTATATGCCAACAATCTCCCCCTTTTTGATGATGACAAATCCTTCACTAAAACACCTTAGGAAAGATATAAAGGTTTAAGCACAATGAAATAAAGCTCCCCCTCACAATAAGCATACGTTTTGAAAAGCATTTGTGAGTGTTTAAAACGTGCAAGTTTTGAAAGTTTTAGTGCACATAATATTTCTCCCCCTTTGTCTTCATCAAAAAGACGGGGTAAAAACAACTAAGAGTAGAAGAGCAAAGACAACTCGAGTGAATAGATTTAAAACAATGATAGAGAGTGCAAGAGTTTTAGAAAAAAAAACGATTTTAAGAAGGTGATGCACAAAGATAGATAAAAGTAAAGGATAGAGATATTTACCAACTCCTTGATTGATACATGTTCATTTCAAATGCTTTCTAATGACACAAACAATTAGTAGCAATATAAGAAATAAAAGATTAGTAAGCATTTGAGTTTTTAAAATTTTAAACAAAGTCTCCCCCTTACAAAGTGCATAGATTTTGTTTTAATTTTGAAAAAGTTTGATTGACAATTTTACCCTAAAAAGAACACTTGAAAACATTTTGAAGAAAGTTTAGGGGTAAAATGTATTTTTTTGAAAAACAAGGGGTCAAGATGTATTTTTCAAAACTTTGGGGTCTAAACGCAATTTTGAAAAAATCTATTTGGGACCACAATGCAAATATCAAACTTGTTAGGAACAATGCTATAGAGAGCGAACTATAGGGACTAAGAAGCAATATCAAGAAGTACCTATAACATCAAAGATCATGTTAGCAACATAAAGATCAAATCAACAAAGATAGGCAACTAACAATCAAGATAAAAGCACAACTAAATAACCAATTAACCAAATAAAACATTTTAGCATCCTAACATAGAAAACCATAATAGTAATATCCTAGATGTCCAAAACACGGACCCAAACTTAAAAGCATAAACATCCATAAAACAAGTTTTAATAAAAAACCACATAAGCAATTAACGACTCATAAACCACTAAGAAAGATTATGAATACCACCACCAAACACCAAGCACCAATCACCAAATCAATACGAACTAACGATAATTACGAGGAGAGCGGCTCCTAGATCTACTACCATTTCCAATATCATCGCGAATGCACGAAACATCACCTCTTATACATGAGAGCTCATTCGCAAGATTCCCAATCTTTTCTTCCAAAGCCCCAAATTTTCTTTCTAATTTATCTTCCAAAGCCACAAATCTATTTCCTATATAATCCATAAACCGAGACATAGCACTTTCGAAACCGGATGGATTAGGAGGGTTAACATTGATGGGTTGGCTAGGAGTGGGCTCATTTGGATTTGGGTTTTCTTGATCCGGGTTATCTACTAAAATAAGAGTCTCAAGTTCCGGACCCTCGGTTTCACTTTTAGCTCCAAGAATGCGATTACGAATATTATCATCCGAGATACGATTAATAGTGGAGACCGAAACATATGTGTTGTTATAAATAACAAATTTCATCCTAAGAATCGTGAGATAATCGAAGTTCCATGACTTATTCATAGGTTTCACATTAGTTCCTCCAAAAGAAATACCATTTAACTCAAAGATTTTGGATAGAAATATACCGTAAGGGACTTTATCCCGAGAGGCACGAGCGTGATTCATCCATTTTAGCATAATAGCAATGATGTTAATAGGTTGTTTGGAGAAGATCAAGAATAAAAGATAAGCTTCATATGGGATAAGCTTGGCATCATGCTTATCTTTCGGAATAACGGCCGAGATAAGAAATTTGTGGGCCACGATAAATTCCGGGTCAAAGTTACGAATATTCCAATTTCCATCCGTAATAACCATTCTACTATTAACGAACTCATTCACTTCATTTTGAGCAACAATATCTATATTTGAATTATCCCAACCACTCGACCAAAACCCGCTAAAACCATCCGAGGGTACATCAAATTTAGAACACAAAGCATTCAATTTTAAACGAATAACGGTACCCGATACAATTGATTTAACCGAAATATTAGCATGATTGAATTCAAAATTCGTATAAAAATCTTCGATTAACCCGGTTGCCAAATGACTACCCGAAAAAGCAAATATGTGATGAAATTGTTGAAATGAAAATAGTTTAAATATAGAATCATCACCCGAGGGAAAGGCCGAAGGGCAAATTGTTCTTCCCGGTAGAACATCGAATGGCCGAAGTGGTGGTGGTGGTGGTGATGGTGACTTCGCCGGAGAAGGTTCACGTTGGCGGCTTGAGGAGGCTCCGGTGGAAGCCTTTTTCTTGTTAGCAATTGATTTTGTTCTAACCATGGTGAGTAATGAGATGGGTAATGAAGTAGGAGTGATATTTAGTGGTGAAGGAGGGTGTTTTTGGTGGTGGAACCGGAGGTGGGTGGCCGGAAATCGCCAAAGAGGAGGAGAGGAGAAGGAGTTTTGAAAGAATGAAGAAGATTTGCAGAAAAACGGGTCTTTAAAACAGACAAAACCCTTACGTGCGGTGTACCGCGGGATTCGTCCGGTGCACCGCACAAGGCCTCGTTTTGCACAATGAAAATATTCCCGAAACACAATCGAAACTTCCCCAAAAGACTCGGAATGATATAAAATAATTTTTAGCAACTTTGTTTTGAAAAGACAAGCCAAAGAGAAGCTAAAAACGCATATAACAGTTAATTTCACAAAAGACCCTAAGTTTTCTAAAAAGTGCAAAAAGACCCTATGCAAGAATAAAGCAAAAACTAAAGCATGACAAAGGTCAAGAACAACAAGAAGGCATCACAAGTAGATAAAACACATAAAACACAAAAGGGAAAACAAAAAAAGTACAAGAGAGGAAAGAATATCACCGTATTTTCCTTTTACGAGGTTTGAACGTCCTTTTGCATAAAATTTCATTTTCTTGACGCTCAACACCTTCAATGCAAATTACTATGGTAACCGAGGTGGAATGGATCCGGAAATGTTGTTAGCATTTGTCTCGATCCATATTGGTTTTTCCCTTGTAGGTATTAAAGATCCACTAATAAGTTGTTCATGGTAATGACACGTAGAATCATGATGACCGGTTTTACCACAATCATTGCAATAACTTCTTTTTCGAGTTAAGCTATCGTGTGAGGGATTTGAACAATAGGTTTGACCATTCTTCTCAATATCCAAATAGTAAGTTCCTACAAAAAGTGGAGGTCGTGTAGAAGACGAACTTTCCAAAAGATTAAATTCCATATCGTTTACTCTACTAACGATTAAGCTATTCACGTAGAGTTAGGCTCTGATACCAATTGAAAGTCCTAGAGGGGGGGTGAATAGGATTACTAATAAGATAATGCCTAATTAAAATCTTTTGGACAATAATAAGTTTAAGAGAAAACTTCTAAGTCAACTAATATAAATCAAACACTTATAGGATCATGCAATGTAAAGATTAAGGTTTGATATAAAAGTATAACTAATGAAAAGCTAATCCAATATCTTAAACTACTCTAGAAGACTATATGTTAGATATACTAGATAAACAATTCATGCAAGCATATAATCAAACATATAGAGTGCGGAAAGTAAAAGAGTAGGGATAGAAAGATACACACGATTTATAGTGGTTCGGTTTCCCTACATCCACTACCTAAGGAAGCCTCCTTAGGATTTCAAGCTTTTCACTAAGCTCCCGTGTCTCTCTTAACCGGGTCGAGAACACAATAACCTTTACAAACTCTTCGATAACACGAAGGACACACCACTTGCGTAATCACAACACAAGGACACCAAGTATACTCCCTATACTTGAATTCTCTCTTAATCTATCTATTACAAGACCTAGACTTAAGAGGATAGCAACAAAGTGTTTAAAGGTTTGCTAATTAAAGCTTGTTTCTAAAACTCCTAAAGAGTGGATATGACTATAAGCTTGTATACTCCTTCTTGAGTGGATAGAACCTTGTGGCTTAATTGATTAACTCCTTGTAAGGATTAATAAGCACACTAAGATTGAATTTGACTATGTATAGCTCTTGACACCTTCTTGAATGATAGCAATTAAGCCCCTTAATGTTTGTAATTAGTTGGTGTAGTTGTAGCCTTGAAATAGCTTCAATTTATAGAAGAAAATGGCTCCCAACGGTCATAAGGTTTGAGTCTAACGGATCTATTAATCTCCCAACGGATATATTTCTTATGACTTGGCTTTTGTGCAGAAAACCCTTCTTTGCGGTATACCGCAGCGGTGTACCGCGCTTCAGTGTTTAATTTTCTTGCTTACTGGTCGGGCTAGTCCTCTATACCGCGCCCTGGTCCGCGCTTGGTCCGGTATACCGTAGCGGTGTACCGCGCCTAGTAAACTTTGAAGGAAATGACTTTGATCAATAATACCTCTTCATGAAAGTTGTTGTAAACAATATTCTAAGAATCTTTGAAGTTTGAACACTAAGGAAAATTCTCAATAACAAAGAGATATGGTTAATAGCATTTGTATAAGAATAAGATTCTAAGATAAAACAATTAAGTTTAAACAACATAAATATGAAAGAGCTTTTTGATGAAATATAGTGCAAGAAAGAATGTTAATAACAAGAGAAAATAGCACACTAAACACAAGAGGATTTGTCACATTAAAACACCTAATTAGGGAGGCTATATGCCAACACTTTATGCCTTAGACCTTCAACGTGTTGGGGATTGTTGGATACATTAAAATAATTTGGCATCATATTATATAATTCATGTTTGGAAATAATGTCTAGAAGAAGTGAGGTTATTGACTTTGTTAGTGGGGAAGTGGAGAAGTCATGTAAGTGACTTTCTCACTTTTCTGACATTGGTATTGTTAGGCCCGAACCTTTGGGTAGAGCTGTCAGTAATGGAAGCAATCGTCCTTACTGTCGTAACATAAAGCAAAAACCCCACTTATCTACTTTGTGGTCTCTTTAACTTCCAAATAAAGAACCCCCATGCATGAGAAATGATATAGTGTATCCCCACACGGGCGCACCACCACCACCACCCGCCCGACCCGAGCTTAGGCCCATTAGCAGACAAATATATACCTAATACCAAAAGTGGACAGACTAGTTATTATTAAGCAGTTTAGGCCCATTAGATGCACTAATTTAATTTACAAGATTATTTTCAGAATTATTGTAAGTAGACTTCAGGTATTCATGTTTATTATTGTAGACGAGAGTCAATTGGTTTTATAATTGAGAGGGCAATACAAGAAGACACCATGATAGACATGAACTCATCACCTACATTGTAAGAAAAAAAGATACTAAAAAGTACTACATGGTAGTCAAAGCTGATATAAATAAAGCTTATGAGTTTGTTGAGTGGGTTTTTCTTGAAAAATTATTAATAAATATGAGATTCAGGAAAGTTGGGTTGGTAAGTTTATGAACTATATAACTAATGTCTCCTATAATATTTAATAAATGGAAATCGTCATACTATAAATAACTCCACTCGGGGAATCAGACAACGGGGCCTACTATCCCCTTTTCTCTTTTGTATTATCATACAAGATTTGAACTTATTTAAAATAAACAAGAACAAGGTTTATATGAGGGGATAAAAATAGGGAAGGATTGTCCTGGCATCACCCACATTTTATTTGTTGATGACAACATATTCTTCCTTAAAGTTGCATCGAAGTTAACACTTTTAAAGTTATCGTGAATGAGTATAATAATGCTACTGGATTGTGTTTGAACTTAAACAAATGATTTTTTTTGTTTAGTCCTAACACACCAACATTAATCCAATCCAGTATGTCATGGAATATAGACTTAATATGAACAAAGTTTTAAATTTGGGGTTTTATCTTTGTCTCCCCACTGAGTGGAGTAGAATTAAAACCAATGGTTAGAGAAGCATATTAGCTGGGAAGGATGTATTCAAGGATGAACTTAAATGTAGAATTGGAAATGGGATAAGTATTTTTCTTAAGGACACTCATGGTTTGCAAATATTGTAAAAAGATATTAAACCAAAGGATACCAACTTAACAAAAGTTGAAGAGGTATTTAACTCTGAAGGTAAAACCTAGAATAGTCAATCTTAATTTTGACACCAGTGTAGCTAGTAAAATAAAAATCATGACAATTTCAAGCTTTGGTTGTTATGATATGAGCTTCTGGCACAAATACCTTGATGGAATACTCACAGTTAAAGTTGTTTATGAATTTATCAAAGAAAAACATGAGGAATTTGTCATACATTTGAGTAGCATAAAACCCTCTATATCTCATCAATATAGTCCAGAAATATGGAACATCATTTGAAATCTTAAGTGTAACCCTAAGATAAAGAACTCTATGTGGAAAATTGCTAAAAACCTTATACCCACTAAAGTTAATCATAATAAAAGAAAATATATCAAGAGTAATATCTTCAATATTTGTAATAATGCACTAGATAACTGGGAGCATCTTTTTCTTGAATGTCCTTGAGCAAGAGGTGTACTTTTCACATCCTTTTTGAATATTACTTCTGACAAGATCCATATTTCTAGATTGGATGTTTGGTTCATGGAGATGGTTATATATAGTATTTTTTTGTCATTGATGGTTATATATAGTAAGCAAAGCACTAATAATGACAATACAACATCGAACTCCTTTGTTATTTACTTTAGAGGATTTAAAAAAGTGTGAATGGTTTCATTTATAATGGTACTATTATTGACCCAGTAAGGATACAACCCATGGTTGTTAATAATTGGAATGAGTATAAAGAAAAAGTTGTGTCTAATGTGATAATAATAAAAATGAAGATACAAAAGAACAAAAATGTCAATATTTTTGCTCTAAGCAACATGTTTCAGGTGCTAAAGGAGGATGATGAAACTCATATAAAATATAAAGATACAAGTACTTGAATTACCCTACCCAGGGATACGTATAAAATTATTGTGATGCAGTCTTCAAAGATAAAAAGGTTGCAGTGTTTATTATTGTAAGAAATACTAATGGTATTGTTCTTAAAAGTGCAACTTGACATATTGTAGTAGAATCAGCTAAGAAAGCAGAAGCAATAGATGTCCTCAAGACTTGTGAAGCAACTAGAGATTATCTTTTTGGAAATGTATATGTGAAAAATGATTGCCCCAACATCACTAAACCTGGGGGGGGGGGGGGGGGGGGGGTCCATGGCCCCCCTTGATTTTTCAAAAAAAAAAAAAAATTATAACTATCTTAAAAAAAAATTATAAGTAAATAACCCCTAAATTTTTTAAATATTTCTATTTGGCCCCCTAACTTATAAAATTTATTTTATTAAACTTTAAATTATTTTATTAATAAGATTTTTTATTTTTTATAACAAAATATATGTTATTTTATATTAAAAAAAAGAAACTTATAGCATAATTAATTAGAAAATTAATATCAAGATTTATATTGTAATCTTTATACAATATAGGGATTTTTAATACAATTTTCCATATTATAAAAACCTATTTTGCAATTTTTGCATAATACTTAGACTTTTAGTGTAAATAGTGGCAAAAAAAATTTTTCGGGGGCAACCTTTTTCCCCCTAACAAAAATTATCTCTGGTACATCTGTTCTAAACAAAAACATTTGCAATATTGTAAAATACATCTATAGATATGCTGAACTTTGTAATTTTTTTTCTCCTTTATTTATAAGGTAGTTGCAAAACAATTACTTAGGGACAACCTGTTTGGCAAATAAGATTCTTGTTTCCTGGTTTTTTTGTTTGTAACTCACAATTCTTCGAACGGATTGGCTAAACTATCTTTTCTATATATATTAGTTTCATTTGGGAAAGAAAAGTTAAATCATATCTTTTATCTCATGTATTCATGTATTGAAAGTAGTTATTTAGAAGGTAGATGGTCGGATTAGGATATAATTAGTGGATTGACTTTTCCTATTCCTATTACAAATAATTGATCTTGGTCAGCATAGTCAACGAAAGTGGCTTTGACTAACAATGTAGCCAACAGTCTCCACCACAAACTAGTCTTTGTATCTTTCTACAATTTCGTATTATAATTATTATAGGGACGACTGAAATGAATTATAATTTTCAAATGCTTCAGAAACCATGGCAATTGTTAGTTCTTCAAAGACTAAGGCCTAATTAGGACAAACAAACATCTTCTTACTATGGTTTTCTTTAAACAGGTTGGGAAAGTCCTGTTAGTACTTAATCTGCTACTGTGCTTTCTTATCTTTATATCGAAAGCTAATCCTCTGTATCACATGTGCCCAAATACAACTACTTATAATCCAAATAGCACTTATCAGCGTAATCGTAATATCCTTCTCTCAAATCTTTCTTCCAATAATATGCGCAACAACTTGTTTTACAATGCAACGATAGGTAATTACGCTACTGATAGTGTTTATGGTTTATATATGTGTCGTGGGGATGTTATTAATGATACCTGTCATACTTGTGTGGTAACTGCTACACAAGAAATCATTAAAAGGTGCCCCCAGGAGAAGGAAGTATATATATGGTATGATGATTGCTTCTTACGCTATGACAATAAATCATTTTTTTCTACCAAGGACACATCTTTTGCAGTATATATTACAAATACTGGAAATGTCACCTACACCGATCATTTTATGAAAGTTTTGATAAGTACAATGAATAACTTAGCTACTCAAGCTTCAGAGGATCAATGGATCAATGATGGAGTAACTGTGAGAGGTTTTGCAACACGGGAGGCTAATATTACAAGTTACGAGACTTTATACAACTTAGTTCAGTGCACCCCAGATTTATCAAGGGCTGACTGTGATCAGTGCATTCGTAATGCTATAAGCAAGTTAAGAAGTTGTTGCAATGGAAGACCAGGGGGAAGAGTTTTGTTTCGGAGTTGCAATATTAGATACGAGACTTACCCATTTTACCGCAATACAGACTCAACAACACTACCACCTAAATTTATACTTCCACTTCCTCCTCCAACTCCAATATTTCTCGACGGTAAGGCTTAAACCTCAATTCTATATGGCTAAATCTTTACTCTTACCACTATTATTTGATTGAGTATTCAAACTACTTGATATCTGTGAATGTTTACCCATAACCGATAACATATACAAAAACCCCATTAGTTGATTAAAAGATTGATAGTTGCTCTAATGCAGTGACCAAGAGGTCCTGGATCGAATCATAATCATACTCAGTCTAAATGGCACCGAGTCAAAGTGACTCTTAGATGTATTATGAATAAAAACGTCAATTACCAACGAATAAATATCTTTGTTGAAAAGCCTAAGGAGTCAAGATATCTTTTATTACTCTGAGCCATGAGTTAAAAACAACATTTGTCAATTGATGCAGGAAACGTGATGATATCAACACGAGTGATTATTGCAATTGTTGTTTCTGGGATGATTTCAACTTTTTTGTTTATCTTGGCGTTTTGTTGTTTAAGAACGAGAAAAAAGAAGTATGGTTACATAGAGGTGGCCGGAGGTAAATTTGAAAAATCTTTGTTTGATAGCCTAAATTTTCTTTTGAAAATTGATTCATGGATTTTTCTTTTTTTATATAAAGGTGTTTGATAAAAAAAATTTAAAGGCTTTCTTTTTCACAAATGATTACTAAATATGTAAAATTTTCCATGAACAAGGAAAATTTTTCTTGAGTAAAATCTATATATTTGTTCATGAATATTATTTGATTTTGAAATAGAAAATAAATATTATCAAACACTGCATAGTCATTTCGCGTGGGAAACACTTTTTGGGAAAAAGTTCCATAGAGTTGAATTCTTTTCCACCCATTTTCCCATTTTCCCATTTTCGGTTGTGCAATCAAAACATCATCGACTAAATAAGTAACTTTGAAATCATGTGTAGATGGGAGAGAAATGACAGACATAGACGAAACTGAAATATCAGCTGCAGAATCTTTACAATATGATTTCAGTTCAATTTTAGTTGCTACAAACAATTTCTCTCCTGAAAATAAAGTTGGTCAAGGTGGATTTGGCGAGGTGTTTAAGGTAAAACTAGTACTACGCCGTACAAGACTATTGTAGTCAACTTTATAACTTTCTCTAAGCAGTTTTCTTATATATAATCAGGGTATACTTCCTGATGGGCAAGAAATAGCTGTAAAAAGGTTATCCAAAACTTCAACACAAGGTGCTCTTGAATTTAAGAATGAAGTTTTTGTTGTAGCTAAGCTTCAACATAGAAATTTAGTGAGGTTAGTAGGATATTGCTTGGCACGAGGCGAAAAGATTCTTATCTATGAGTTTGTGCCTAACAAAAGCCTCGATCGTTTTCTTTTTGGTGCGTCTTTGTTGCGATTTTGATATTTGCATATTTTTAATCTTTGTGCATACTAAAGTAACTGTATTTCTATGTGAGAATTCAGAGAAACAACAATTATTGGACTGGTCAACACGCTACAATATTATAAACGGAATAGCATTAGGGATACTTTATCTTCATGAGGATTCTGGTCTTAAAATCATACATCGTGATATCAAAGCTAGTAATGTCTTATTAGATGGAGATATGAAACCTAAGATATCAGATTTTGGCATGGCCAGAATTTTTGGTATCGATCAATCTCAAGGGGACACAAGCAAAATTGCCGGAACTTTGTAAGTTTATTGATAGTTTTTTTTTTCCACAAAGTTTTTTCACAAGTCAGTTGATTAATTACAATATCATTTGTTTTACATGTAGTGGTTACATGTCTCCAGAGTACGCCCTGCATGGTCAATTCTCTGTAAAGTCTGATGTATTTAGCTTTGGTGTCCTAATATTGGAGATTGTAAGTGGAATGAAGAACAATAGAGAGGACATTCTCGGAAATGTGAGTATAAAGACCTTAGAAATTATCAAACCACTCATAGTATCATTTTAATTTTTTACATCTCTTATTATAATAAAAGGCATGGAAGCATTGGAAGGATAACACACCTTTAGATATAGTGGATCCATCCTTGGGAGATTTGGTTCCCAGAGATGAAGTAATTCAATGCATACACATTGGATTACTCTGTGTACAAGAGGACCCTAATGCGAGACCTACGATTTCTTCTGTGGTGCTCATGCTCAGTAGTAACACTGTCACTCTGCCATTACCTGGTCAACCTCCATTTGTTTTTCCAAGCAGAATACATAGTACGCAAAACGATGAATGAATGAATCATCAAGATAATACTTTTTTGACATATATTTTTCCTTCATAAAATACAAATATGTACATTTTTCATTCGAAATCGAATCGTTTTTTTTTGGTTGGTTTCGCTGTATACTATAGATTAATACTCTTGTGACCCAAAAGTAAAAGGTTCACTTCACTCATTTTGCTCAATTATTTGCATTTATGATTAAGGAAGCGGAATTTGTAATGCGCATCTTCTCATACCGAGGTTATTGGTATGTTCAATAAAAGTTGTAGATCCAATGGTAAATGATTTAAACTATTTGGAGGGCTCTTTTTGCAAGATTAGAAGTTTACCAAAAATGTGCAGTTTTGAGGTCAACAATCTTAAGTTCCTGAGTAAGTATTTTTGAGCATTGGAGGAAAAATTAAGTTCATAATTATATATGCCCCAGGTGTGGTTTTTTACACTCTATTGTAAAGGACAGATCATTACAGTGGACACATACTTGTGGCTTGTTATGCGTCCAAGTAAATGGAATTCGTAGTAAAAAACAAAAATCATTTTGAATAACTCTTTTCACTATTAGGTATTGACAAACAAGACACACAACATTCATTCTTTTTTTTTTCTTCTTTTTTTTTAAGGTAAACTAGTAGATTTGATTAGAATTTGTTTCTTACCCAATTTTAGCCATCGGCTCCTTTGCCGTTCAAAACAATAGGGCCCCCAAGGCAGTCACGTCAACTTCTCTCTCCTGTGGACGGTGGGGTCAAGGTAAGGATCAACAAGAACACGTCCTTCTCATATTCGACGTCATCCACTCTCATTTAGCGACATATAAGTACTCGTATTCTCTCTTCCAAAATGGACAAAATGGCCCTCACCATTGGTAATGTTTTTGATCAAGAGATCAGTGATGTGGATACCTCCACACCTCGCCTACTAAACCGGTCATTATTTTTGGCTGATAGAGATGAAATGTCTCCAATTGATGGTTCTAGCGAAATAATAATGCGCTATATGAGGAATTAATACCTGGAATTAATATCTCCTCCAAAGCTGAATACTGCAATGGCCATGAATGAAACTGTGAATAATGAGCTATATGAGGAATTAATACCTGATAAACACTCTGCAATCACAGTTCGTGAGGAAAAGGAATATGTTGTGCAGGGGAGAGATCGTATGTTGCGTCTGTTCATGGAAACTTTTCAAGGGGGCTACAGTGAAGAATTGCGCCTACCTGATGCACGGGAGGTTTCGGCTATTGTGGGTCAATGTGTAAATGGAAACTTATGGTTTTTCACATGATGTTACACATACAGATCACATTTCATCAACTTCTCTGTATTGCGGGACAAAGAGCGTGCAGATTGAAGGTAGTATAACACGCTCATCATTCATTTATTCGGGAATTATATTAGGCTATAATTATTTGTTTACAAAGCCTGATAAGATCTAGAAGCCAAAAACTCACATGTACCTAGGAATGTGGCGCTCGAGCACTTTATGGTGTAGTTAATAAGAAGAAATTATTATAACAATGTGCTCAATGTGGTCGTGGATTATTCTTGATAGGTAATTTATCAAACGTACATGAGTGGGATATTAACTTTATGCGTGTCTTAGAGGTTATGACTTGCAACAACAGTTTGGGTTGGCTGCCTTGTTTACCAACAATAAATTACACGGAGGAAATTTTAACAGCAATTCAAAATCTCGTAGGAGAAATGGTTAGAATTGATTCTATGACAAAGTCAAGAACTCGTATTAGTTTAGATAGATTGACAATTGAATTGACCTACATTAGTCATTGGTTTTGATTATTCATATACATGAGCATTTGCAAAAAATGGATTATGAGGGGCCTCATTGATAGGCTTTGAATGTAGGCGTTTTGGTTAAAAAAAAAAAGGAGAATTGTCCAGTAATCGGAAATTTCGGAATATTATATGTAGTTCCGAATTGATTCTGTTCTGATTTTTTTCCGGAAAAATCGAAAATCGATATTTCGGAAATCAGATCCTGCAAAATGTGTCCCGAAATCGTAATTTTTGGATTAGAAAACTAAGAAGTCAGAATTTTGGGCTCAAATTTTCATCCATAATTTGAACTAATAATTTACTAAAATATGAGTTGACGGTTGACTATGCGTTGAATAGAAATTGATTAACAAAATAAAATAAAATGATATAAGAGTTGCTTTCGTTTACTAAGATATCAATTCTTTCCGATTATTAATCTTGTATACTATTAAACAGACGAGAAAAATAAAAAAACTAATACATGCATCGTTCTTAAAAAAAATGTAATTATAAAAATTATATAATGTATAGTTGCATATATATTATACAGGTATGAACAAATTTTTTTTAGTTTTAATCAACTTGTCCACACGTCACGGAAAGACTTTTCAACATTGGTGGCTTTTATGCGAGGTATATCTTGTAACGCAAAGTACAACCTTGCAGACACCAAGATGGATTACCAAAAAGGCTTTATGATCCTTCTTGTTCAAGTTCTCATACACCATCTTGGTCTCACTAAAGCTCAATTTCCATGGCACCAGATATGTGTAAACACCACCAACGGTAATTATACACAAAATAGTCCATACCAAGCAAACCTGAATACTCTTCTCTCCTCCATCTCCTCTAATGTTAGTGAATATGGCTTTTACAGCGGCTCAGTTGGCGAAAACCCCGATAGAGTCAGCGCAATTTTGATGTGTAGAGGAGATGTTCAGCTCAATGCATGTCGTTCTTGTATAATTAACGCAACTAGTGAGATTGTAAAACGTTGTCCAAATCAAAAGGATGCTCTAATATATTACGATGCTTGTATGTTACGATACTCAAAAAACATGATAAATGGAACATTGGACATGAGTCTTACTTTCTATTTGTCCAATTCTGCTAATGTCACAAGCATGGCCGAGTTTAATCAGGAACTGAGGATATTATTGGATGATCTACGGGGTAAAGCTGCTTCTGGTGGTCCACTTCGTAAATACGTTACAGGAAATAGAACTGCCCCTGATTTTAGGACTATATTTGTGCTACTACAATGCACCCCTGATTTATCTGAAGATGATTGTAGTAAGTGCCTAGTTAAAGCTGCTGAACAGATTCCTTTCTGTTGCAATGGGAAGATAGGAGGGAGAGTTGTTGAAGCAAGCTGTGTTCTTCGTTTTGAGTCAGACAAGTTCTTCAATGACACTATTATAGAGCTTCCACAGTCTTCCCCACCCTCAGGGAAAGGTAAATTCTCACATTCATGTTAAAATAATATTTTGCAAGTATCTTTGCGTGGGTATAGAAAACAAAAAGTAATGTTTATTGGGGTTTTAAAACTTATTTAAAAGTTCATGTTGTATAAAAAAATTTATTGTTTGGGGATCAATTTTCGATTTACTAAGTTCAGAATAATTTTTTTATAGTTAATATGTCTAAGTAATTTTGTGATGACAACAGATTACGAAAGGTCAATTCGGTATTAATAATGGTCATTTTGAAATTATTTTTAGTTTAATGACCAATTGACCATAACAAGAGAGAATTTGAATAGTAAGATACCAGATATTATATATTCTTGATATCTAATATGTATAGGTTTTATTTACAATTATGGAATAGGGGTTTTGTTGTTAATGAGTTTGTTAAATAATCTGATTTCTGATTATAAAATTTTTGGCTTATGGGAGACTATTATTTATTTGCAGGTGGAAGTGATCGCACAAGTACAATTATCATCGTTCTTGTTGTTTCAGTTTTAGTGGCACACATGCTTGCTGTCGCCATTTTCATTATCATAAGGAAGAGAAAACTGAGGAAGAAACAACATTCAATAGTTGATAAAATGGATGGTATGTCGGAGTTCTAAACAAATTCATTTAACTTGAAAAGACATAAATTTCAATCTGAATGCGAATAGAATTAGCTATTTTCTTTCACTACAATAGAGTAAAAACTTTGATTCTCGGGTAAGGTTCGAATAATTAGCTATTTTCTTTCACTACAATAGAGTAAAAACTTTGATTCTCGGGTAAGGTTCGAATAATTAGCTTCTAACCACTAGAGAAAGTATAAGCCTTACAAGGATTTAATTGGATTAGATTCGGTGAATGTAGTTAAGTAATATTGTTTAGGATTTAATGTTAATGATGGAGTTGCACTATATCACAAATAATAATTGAAACTGAAAGGAATAATTATTGCGACAAAGAAAAGGGAATAACAATTTATATAGTTAATTCATTAATCAAGTTTTACTCCCTTTATTGACAAGTTTCCATTATTAATTTGATTAAGCGTCGGAGGATATTAGCAGTGTAGAATCCTTGCAATATGACTTCCAGACCATAAGTGCGGCTACGAATAACTTCTCCGATGAAAATAAACTTGGACAAGGCGGTTTTGGTGCTGTTTACAAGGTACACTAATCATAAGATTTAAAACATTGAATATATTATTCTTCAAAGGATTTATCATTATGTGTTTCTTCGTGGAAATAATGCAGGGTGAACTTTCAAGTGGAGAAGAGATAGCAGTAAAAAGATTATCAAAGGATTCAGGGCAAGGTGATACTGAATTTAAGAATGAGGTCCTTCTAGTGGCCAAACTTCAGCATAGAAACTTGGTGAGGCTCCTTGGTTTTTGTATTGAAGGAACTGAAAGGCTTCTCGTATATGAACTAATGCCTAATTCGAGCCTTGACCATCACATGTTCGGTAATATTTCTGTAATATATTTTGTTTTCTTTACTTCAATATTTTTATGTATTGACTTTATTTATAGTTTTTAGCATCTATATGTTTTGGGATATTTTTATTTAGGACATGTCTCCTAATTGTATATGTAGATCCAGTAACACGTGCAGAATTGGATTGGGATAGACGTTTCAAAATCATAGAAGGTGTTGCTAAGGGACTTTTGTATCTTCATGAAGATTCTCGGTTGCGAATTATTCATCGTGATCTTAAAGCAAGTAATGTTCTCTTAGACGCAGATATGAATCCGAAAATTGCTGACTTTGGAATGGCAAGACTATTTGTGATGGACGAAACCCAAGCCAATACAAATAGAATAGTCGGGACGTAGTAAGTTTCCATTACTTTCATTTTAGTTGAGACATGTTAGTACAATTTGTTTTGAATTATATAACATTATTTAACATATATAAACAATTGTAGCGGATATATGGCACCCGAATATGCTTTATACGGGCAGTTTTCACCAAAGTCCGATGTTTTTAGTTTTGGCGTATTACTTCTAGAAATTATTAATGGGGAAAAGAACATAAGGTTTAGAACTGGGGGTCATGCGGAGGATCTACCAAGCTATGTGAGTCTGAACATATATTCAAACAAGATATCATAAGTAATTTAGATTTATTTATTAACCGTCTAAACTTGTTTCAGGCATGGAAGAATTGGCGAGAAGGAACTCAGACAAACTTGATAGATCCAATACTAATCTCCACTACGGGGTCAATGCGTGACATAATGAGATGCATTCATATAGGGTTGCTATGTGTTCAAGAAAATTTGACTGATAGACCAACAATGTCTTCGGTTTTACTCATGCTTAGTAGCCGGTCTCTCACTCTTCCAGTACCTTCAGAGCCTGCTTTTCTAATGCATACTGGCATTGGATCGGAAAATTCAAGGTCAGAGGAGAGAGATTCGAGATTGGAGGAGTCTGCATTGTTGTCGAAAAGAAAATATGATCTTGAATCGGAGAATGAGGCCTCAATAACTGAATTATTTCCGCGATAAAGTCTATGGTGCTACTTGTACCGTAAACAAATATTAGTTGAGTTGTATCTGTGTAGATTTATTTTAGATCATGTACCGTAGAATTCAATTAGAAACTTGTATACAGTGTGAAATCTGGATTTGAATGCTACTTAGTTTTATATCTCACAATTCACAATATTGAGCATTTTAGAATGTTTTCGACTTATACCGATACAATAAATGAGAGTTTCTCTTCACCTAGAGTTCCACCAAATTTTATGACTTCTGTATTTCTTACTAATTCGTTGTTATTAACCTAAATTTCCTACTGAATTCGTCCTAAAAATAATATCCAATTTATTAAAAATAGTATTCTGTAATGATCCAAGAGAAGGATCAACAACGTGTAATAATCCGAAAGAGAAAAAGAAAATCAAGGGGTCATTCTTATTATATACGCAAAACCGTTCTGCATCTATTCAATGTTACAGTTATTCTAGAATCTATATATAGGTCTGTATGAAGACAATAAAGACATCCAGAAAATAAATATTGTCTTTAGGTTTAGTTTTAGTTTATTTAGTTACGATCAAGTATATCCTGTACAATCACAGTTGTATATACATTGTATCCTCTGTACATATTTCTATAAATAAAACGTATGTGTTCATCACAATTCATTATAAGTTTGGTGCTTTCATTGAGAGTCTATGGCGGAAGGAACTCGACTCAAATTGATCGATGAAGCCTTAAAAATATTCCAAGATGAAACTGTCTTGAAATTAACATCAATGGATGGCAGATTCATAACCCTAGAAAATTCAGTTGGAAAATTACAACAAACAATTGAAACAATTGGTCAGTTAAGGCCGCCTGATACAAATAATTCAGTGTTTCCTCAGAAAGGATCCTGTTCTACACCAGAATGCAATTCATCAGATGTGTTTCCGCAAGTGGGTTCTAGATCGACATCAAATGTCCATTATTCCAACATGTTTCCATCACCAGGAAATACTTTGCCTGGATTTGGACATGTTCCTCATGTTCAAGGACGTCCGATGCGCTTAGAGTTTCCTTGTTTTGATGGATTGGATCCTTCTGGTTGGATCTTTAAGGCATAAAGGTTTTTTGATTATCATAGAACTCCCTCAGATCAACGGTTAATCATCAGTTCTTTTCATATGAATGGTCGTGCTCTTCCATGGTTTCAATGGATGACAAAAAATCATCAATTTGTGTCATGGGATCAATTTGCTAGGGCATTGGAAGTACGTTTTGGTCCACCAGAGTTTGAAGATCCTCAAGGGGCTTTGGCTAAACTAATGCAAACATCGAGTGTGGAGGCTTACCAGACACAATTCGAAGCTTTGGAAAATAGGACGTTGGGTTTATCTTCCTCATTTCTTATCAGTTGCTATGTTGCTGGTCTTCGTCCTGATATCAGGGCAGAAGTTTTAGCGTTTCGTCCAATGTCTTTGTCTCACGCTATGGGATTGGCTCGGTTGCAAGAGGCTAAATTGGTTGAACAACGCAAGTCAATTCACCGAAGTGATAGATCGTATTCTTTTGGGCAGCCGCCGCCAAAATCAAGTTCTTTGGTACAACCCTCACATCAAGCTGTATCCTCATAACTTACGGTACGTCGTTTATCACCTCGTGAAATGCAATTACGCCGTGAGAAAGGACTTTGCTACAATTGTGAGGAAAAATATGTACCTGGTCACCGTTGTAAAACAAAACCTCAGTTATTTATCTTGGATACTGGGTTCGAGACAGATGAAGCCTTCATGGATGGGGTCAATGTGAATGAGGAAATGCCTTCAGAAGAATGTCTATCGCCAGAGATATCTTTAAATGCTCTCTCAGGTAATCACTCTCCAACTAATCTTCGCTTTCAAGGTAATTGTTCAGGAGTGGCGATTCAAGTGTTGGTGGATGGAGGAAGTACTCATAATTTTATCCAGTCTAGGGTAGCTCATTATTTAAAGTTACCAATTGAAACTACACCAGATATTGCTGTCGCCGTTGGTAGTGGGCAAAAATTAATAAGTGAAGGGTGTGTAAAAGGTGCTACACTTATGATTCAGGGTTTTCGAATCATTACAGATTTATATGTATTGCCTATAGTAGGGTCTGATATTGTGCTAGGAGTGTCATGGTTGGCGACTTTGGGACTTGTTATTCATGATTATCTAGATCTTACAATGAAGTTTAACTCAAATGACAAAGAAGTAATTTTACGAGGAATACGAGATTGATCAATTTCAGAGATTCCGTATAAAAGAGTGCGTCGTTTAGCATCAACAGGATCAGTTGCAACACTCTTTAGTTTGTCTGTTTGTGAGAGCTCTGATCAAAAAAATAATTCTTCCTCCAATATTGTTTTGCCGCTATTTAATTTGTCTCGTAAAAAAAAACAATTTTTTTATTTTTATGATTTTTTTAGATTAGTTATGACGATTTTAAAAGAAAATCGTAGATATGCCCATATGATAGAATTAGTAGTAAGCGGTGGTGGTGGTTGTGGTTGTGGCGGTTGTGGTGGTGGTTGAGGTTGTAGTGGTGGTGGTTGAGGTTGTAGTGGTGGTGGTTGAGGTTGTAGTGGTTGTGGTGGTGGGGGTTGTGGTTGTTGTGAAAGTGGTGGTTGTGGTGATGGTTGTTGTAGTGGTGGGGGTGGGGATGGTGGTAGTAGTAGAAAGTTATAATAGAGTAATTAAATTTAAATGATAAATAATAGAATAATTAAAAATATTATATAAAATATTTTTGTTAAGAGATACTTTTTATAAATAATTTTATTTAAGAATGTTATTAATATATAAACTTTTTTAATAGATATTTATTGATTAATAGCTCTAAAATTAATGATTAATAAGAAAAAATACATTCAACTTATAAAATATGAAAATGAAGTTTCCTTAATATGAATATCTTAGTCATAAGTATAAATTATGACTAAGTTATATTATTTTTAATCCATATGTCGAAAATTTCGCTATAGTAAACCATCAAAGTAGCAATCGTTTATGTTATCTGAACTCCTTTATAAAATGGGGCTCAAAACCACAACTTTGAAATCGTGGATATCCACAGCTTCAATTTTAAAAGACAAAAAAAAAAGAGAGTATGTTAGATTAATGAGGAATATACCTTTTGAGGCTTAAAATTCAAAAAAGAGAATTTTAAGGGCCCGGTTTTTTTTTATGTTTTTTAAAGGCCTAACTAGAAGTTTTCTGGTTAGGTTCACGGTTTTAGGAGGTACAGACCCCCTTTTTTTATTTTTCGGGGGTAGATCCCCCCTATTTTAGGGGGTACACACCCTCTATTTTAATTTTTGTGGGGGTACCGTTTTTTAAGTTAAGTCCATATTGTCCAAGGCAGTCCAAATAAACACAACATGTTCGTCCAAAATGGGGGGTATATACCCCTAAAAATCATGTTTTACCCCATAAAAATCCTGTTTTACCCCCTAAAAATCTTGTTTACCCCCTAAATTAAATGGTTACCCCCTAAATTAGCAAAACATGGGGTATATACCCCCTAAATATCCAAATCTGCCAAAAGCTCCCCTGAAAAAAAAAAATTAAACCTAAGGAAAAAATCAGATCTGATGTCGACGTGGTGTTGAGTGGTTTAGTGGGTTGTTGCTGGTGGGGTTGGGAAGGTAGCTGGTGCTGTTGGGAAGGTCGCTGCTGGTGCTTGGTGGGTTGGTTCGTCATGGTGGTGGTGGGGTGGGTGCAGTTGACGTGTGGTGGGTGGTGGTGGACCTCGAGCTCGCGGCGAGGGCTTGGTGGTGGTGTCGGTGGACCTCGAGCTCGCGGCGATGGCTTGGTGATGGTGGCTCGTCGTGGTGGTGCACGAAATAACAGTAGCAGCTTGGTAGTGGTGCCTCGTCGTGGTGGTGCTCGACATCACAGCAGTAGCGGAGGTCGTGGTGGTGGATCTCACGGTAGCAGTGTTGTTTCGGTGGCGGCTCGTCGTGGTGATGTAGTGGTGGCTCGGTGTGGTGCGGATCTGGTGCTGGATCTCGAAATCACAGCAGAGGCCATGGTGGATCTCGAAATCACATCAGAGGCAGGGTGGTGGTGGTGGCTCGGAGAAGAGAATCAAGGTGGTGGTGATGGGGCTGGAGAGAAGAGCAGTGTGGTGGTGGTGGTGGTGGCGCCGTCGAGAAAGAAAGGTGAGGGGTAGGTGGGGCGGCGACGGAGGTATGGTTACAGGGGGAGAGAGAGACAAATGGGGAGGGAGGGGTGGGGTTTCTCTGTCGATAGATGAATGGGGTGGATGGATAGGGTTTTATTGGTTTTTTTTAGTTGGATCCTAACTAATATAGTAGGTATCTAATTAAGGTCCTTTTTCTAGAAAACTGAGGTTAAAAAGGCCTCCAAACCTCTTTTACCGTAAATTAATGCCATTGGAGCCGCCGCCCACTGAAAGTTACATCATTGTTTTCCCAAGCAACATCATTGGAGTATTAATCAAAGATGTATGGGAAAGGGCATGCATTTGCATGCCCAATATATGCAATTTAATTTCCTCGTTTAAAGTAATCTGGTTAAAGTAATATTCATTGGTTTGAATATTAATTGTCGTATCATGTATGGTCCGACTCTCTTTGACCCAAAAAAATCAAGTATGGTGTGACTCTAGCTATATTGACTTACAATTCAAATACTTGCAGGTGTTGACTGACTAAACTAAATTAAACTTGTTCACACCTAGACACATTAAAATATTTATTTTAGTATATGATTTGTAATTAAGTTTCAAAGAAATTTCTACGTGAATATTCGTGGTCAATACTTTAACCTTCTACCATTTACTTATCTTGATGATCACCTTGACATTGACGAGCAAAGTCTAGAAACAGTATGTCTTCCCCAGGGGTGGATTTGGGGAGGGTTGAGGTGGGTCCGTCTATAAAATATTATAGTAGCAGTTTAGCCTATTATTTTTATAATAGGTGAAAATAGAAATAAAAATGAATTACAGTCATTTTCAATTAAAAAATTAAACCCTTCTTATTCAAAATTAATACTAAAATTATACACAAATTATTAATTGAATATAATTTTAAATTTAATTCATTAGAAATCTAGAAATTATTCAGGTATATATTAAAATTCTTTTGAATAAATTTTTTAATTTTCTTTATTAAGTGATCGATAGCGGCATAACCATTTAAATAATGATATGATTCATAATTTTTTTTATAATTATTTTCATATATTAAAAACTTAATTTTTAGATGTTCTTTGTTTTGGCTATATATTTGGATATTTGTTTTTAATTAATCTATTATTTTTTTTAATTAAATTATTAATTTTTTTATCTGATGAATTATTATCTGCAAATATCTTTCCACTTTGATCACATCTTACTTTGGTTATATTTTTTGACGTTTAATAGTATTTAATCGCAGCAGCCTTGAAACCTTTTAAACCTGAAAAAGAATTATAATATTGCAGCGCTAATTTGTTGTTAATTAAATAAATTCCTATATAACAATCTGTGACTCATATCAATCTTTAAGATACGAGTCTTTAAATACAGTCTAGTGAATGTGATATAAAATAATTCAAAATAGAAGTTTTACGTCTATCCATTGACAAAATTATATAAATTTAAAATATTTCTACATTACGCAAATAAAATCCAAAATTTATGAGACATAGTTTATTTTAAAATTTTAATTCCTGTACTAAAATTTTCAGATACAATCATTTGTACATTATTCTCTAATGTTGTGGTCTTGTTACTCTCCTATTTATTGTCATTGCACTTTTTACTTTTTTACTTAATTACATGTTATAATGGACGCAAATTTACATCATATTATGTACGTAGTTGATAATTTTTTGAAATAAATAGTCAAGTCTTATATCAAGGTGAATATGTTTTATTTTTGAAATTAATAGTCAAGTCTAATGTCAAGGTGAATATGTTTTATCTTGCGATGTGAGCAAAAAATCTTTTGGGTATTTTTTAATGATTTTGTTAGATATATAAATGGTCTATTGGGTGTAGGTTTTTTTGTAATATTGATAGCCCTCCCTAACTCGAAATCCTGGATCCGCCCCTGTCTTCCCCTAGTATATAAGATAACATATAAAAAATAATAAAGCAAATGATAAAATATCAAATATAAAATAAAAATAATACGAATAATAATTCTTAGGAAAATTCTATCGTAGATTTCCCACATTATAGAATTTGAATAAATAAGTACCCAATTTTTCAAAATAACAAATAGATACTCAACTTTATATTTTTCGTCTTCCGTTAGTATACACCATTACTTTTGACGTTAACTGCCACGTGACTCTACTTTTTTTGTAAATATCAGTTGTTTTAGTCAATTTAGTATTATATCCGTATCTATTAAACAAAATTGTGTGTAAACTTAGACACTTGTTTGTTAAATTTTGAAACACTTGGGTACTTACAAAAGTTTCAATGGAGTTTGGATGCTTGGGTTAGAAGAAAGAGGCTAGGGTTTAGGTTTGATGTGTAAATGAAGAGCACATAGCCTCTTCTCATTGATCTTCTTCGCGTCGTAGCGTAGTGCACCGCCCGTGAGACGCGGTGTACCGTGCCCGACAAGTATGTTTCCGACTGTTTGGACCGTGGTCTTATCATCACGGCCCTTTTCTACCTTGCGGTGCACAACCCGTGGGGCGCGGTATACCGCGAGTTCCCTCCAGCTGTTATGATCGTTTATACTGTGTTGACAAAGACTCCACGTCTCTTATTCGCACACGGTGCACTGCCCCTTGGGCGTGGTGTACCGCAAAAGCATAAACCCTTATGATCAATTCAACCGTGGACCTACTGTCACGACTGTGTAAATGGGCAAAATCATAACTTTTTGCTGAGAACTCCTATTAGGATTTTATCTTCTCGATTAGATATATCTTGAAAAAAATATGTGGATTAGGCTCGAGAAAAAGATAATTCCAACACCCGAGTGCAAAGTTATGGCTTCACAAGGTTTGTTTCGAGCTATTCGACAATGAATGCGGTACACATCACGAGCACGTAGATTCTGACTACTTTGACCGTGGTGATAAGGTTGTGATGGTATTGGTCTGCTATGAGCATGATTTTTCAAGTTTTTACACCCCAAACTCAGTTCTCGACTTACCTGCATATCAAAAACACTTTATACCTTTCTCGTTACTACAATAACCACTAAAACGCATAAAACAACTTATCTAAAGCTAAAACAAAAAGAAAAAACACAAAAAAATTATGGGGTTGTCTTCTCGAAAGCACTTTTGTTTAACGTCGTTTAAATTTTGACGCGTTACCTTCATTATTCCTTGAGAATGTAGCCTCCCCACCAGGGGTGTGGCTATACGCATCTACTATCCAAAAATTTTAACCTCCCGTGGGTCGAATCTCTAGCAATTTTGCCGTCACCACTCGTGTAATGATGAATAGTCCCATCCATGCATCCTTAAAACCCGGTGGCATGTTCTCTTGTTTAGAGGCCTTTCAAGCGACCTCTTCGTCGACCCCAAACTCATCTTTAACTCTCTTCTTTATGGTTTATGGTGGATCTTATCTCTGACCTCCTAGGTCACTATTGGAATAATGGGGAACTTAAGTGACTCCTCCTCAAGCTTCTTGTCCAAAACATGGAATATCTCAGACTTCTCTTTCGTTATGAGGTCCATGACTTTGACCTTGATCTCTACACTCACACTCTCACTCGTTTTTGTAGTAGCTTATGTGAATACTTGTTGCGGTTTGAGTCCCTTTTCAAAAGTTTCAAGCACTTGGGCGTTGATTCTAGCTTTGCTCAACGCCTCTACAAATACTTTATATAATGTATCACCATCTAAAATATCTATCTTCATTGGATATGGGTGTGATAACAATGGAATGGTACGCGACGACTCTGCCCTACTCTCTTCCTCTTTTTCTGTCTCATTTTCAACCAAAGCCTCAACATTTGATTTCATCTTGAACTCGATTGTCAATAATTACCTCATCTAAACTTGGTGCGATTGGTTCTCCTATCGTTGGAATCTCCAGTTCACTAGGTGCAACTTGTGGCGATTCCACTTTCCTCTCATCTTGAGGGCTAAAGTATTCAAACACATCAAACCAATTATCGTTATTACTGTCTTGAATGACCTCATCATTAATATTTGTACCTTGGCTAGTTTGCATAGATTGTCTCTAATGAAATTGCTCAATAATTTCATTGAGTTGTGTCAATCGTTGCTCCATAATTTGATGTTATTGTTACATTCTCTTCACTAATGATGTCGTAGCATTGATTTTTTCCTCACTTCTTATCATATTATCCATTGAATTCTAGATGAAACGATTGAGGGAGTCTTCCAAATTGTTGAATATTTCTTACTTAGCTCTCATGCACCTTTGTGCCACGTTCATGAAAGATAGAATGGTTTGTCGAAGTTCATTAAGAGAATATTTTATATGATCATCTGGTTGTGGCATAGCTTGAAATTTATATCTTGGACCTCCTTGATAGGAATTTTGAGGTCCCGGCTAATACATATTACTTTGATTAACGACCTTACTCGGGTTTGATCGTGGGAAAGAACACTCTTCCCAACGATTCCCAACTAACCCACAACACGAACAACCATACTCATCATTTACATTCATTGGCACAAGGGAATTCTCCATACCTAAAGAACCTGAGAAGAGACTAAAAAACAAGCGTAAAATTCAAAACAAATAAAACTACTAAACTAACTTAAACAGAATATAAATATAACTTAAAATCCCCAGCAGTGGCGCAAAAAACTTGGTGGGCCTGCGGGTGTGATAAATTAATGAATGTGAAAAGCGCACACACCTCCGGAACCACGATTAACTCTCCACAAGTGTACAAATTGTTACGGGTAATTAGTAAGTAAATTAAGTTTGTTCTTAGGGATTTAAGTAGTTATTTTAACTCATGTTCAGTATTAGAATAGATGTTTTGAAATGTCTTGATTTAAAAGATAAACAAGTAGATTTTTTTGAAAGCTAATGAGATGCAAGTATGAACCTACCCTATTAGATTAACATTTCTAGGAATAAGGGTGAATAGGTAATTTTACTATAGACGGTATTTGAAAGTCCTTCTAACTTTTATCGGTAGCTTAAAATGCAATCCTCCCTTATTAGAAACCCCTCCCGGGTGACCCTAAAATGTCTTTGGATGATGAAAAATCTTACCCAATTGACTATCTAGGTAGGCAAGACCTCACAGTTCACTACAACACACTAGATTCCTATATGCTAGTTCAATAATTAAACCCCCCCTCCTGGGTGTTAGCTTAACTACTCGTGCTACAAACTATTTGATTAGAACACATGTAGTGTTATTTAAAACATATAATAAATGGAAAGGATGTAGACACCAATTCAACTAAAAAATATAACCCCAAATTCAATCAAATTGAAAGGCAACAATCATTAGTTCATATGATTACAAATCTTAAGCAAAGATGAAATAACTGTGCATAATAAAAACCAAGGATGAATAGCGTTAAATAAATTAAAGACAAAATATTCTAATGCTAATTACATAACTTCTTCGTTACAACTCTGAATTGCAGAAACCCAGTGCAAACGCGCTCCGAATTCAGAGCCCCATAGTGATATAAAGGGAGAATCCCTATTATTTGTATAATCATGTGGCATTGAAAACAATTTACTTTCTAATTCTGGCCGACAACTCTTTCACTTTCTAAAAACAACTTTTTTGTCTTTTAACTCTTGATTCCCATCTTTGATCTCCTTTTCTCGATTTCTTATCCATGATTTGGCACATAATATAATCCTTAGCGCTAAGAACTTCACATTTAACACATAAATTACGCACAAATAGCTCTAAAAGTGACAAATCTTCAAGATAAAGCAAGAAACGAAAATATATGAAATAATAGGAAAAATCCCTCAACTGAGCACAAAAGGAAACATATAAGAAGAAAACATGATCATAGTAATTGGTCGGAAATAAACGAGTTTCAATAAAGTGACTGAATCGATTGAGAATGTTGTTATTTAACTTGACTTATTGTATATAAATTTGTGTAGAATTTTAAAATCAAGATAGTTTTCCAAGTTTTGTTAGATGAAGGTCAAATTTATTTTTTTGCACGAGACCTCAAAATTGTCATGCTCTGGTCATTGCTGATGAAATGATTTATCAGAGAAAAATAGTATATCATTCACAAAAGGCTTTCTTTAACGACGAAACACTATTGACAAATCATTAGCAACGATGTGTCTTGCTAAAGATAAAATTTTACTATTAAAACTAAGTGACATATAGTTAGAATCGATACGCGTTGCCCTAATAACAATTAGTAGTGCAATGATTGCATATACAAATCATGCATTTTACTTTTCAGTATTCAAACATGTGGCTTCCTATTGAAAAAGTCACATTGTACATCATGTCACCACTAAGCTACCACTTGTTTGTTAATTGTCACCGCATGAAATATAATATCTGGCGTCCAAATCCACCGTCTATGTGTGTGGTTTCATTACAGAAAACTTTATTCTATTCCTGACCCGGGCCAAACGTTACATGAGTTTCCAATACTAGAGCAAGTTAAAGTTTCTGCATGTAAAGACCAAAGATTTATCATCTTCGGTAATTTGTCTAATTCCTATATATTCTGCAAATTGCAGATCAGATGGGGGACCTGCATGATGGATGTATAGTTTGATTTTAGCTTCATTGACTTGCTTGCTTAAGTCTCCATGACTTGACTCGCCTTAATATTTTAAAATTAAAAAAATAATTTCTTATTTAATACTTGTTCGTTCACACCTAATTGAAGATATTTCAGTATTACTTTGATATATTTTTGTAACACTCAGCTTTGGTGATTACACATTCATTTGTCCTTATAAATTTCTTCAATTAGCCGGTATATTTTTTACACGACCATGGATTATCAAAAAGTAATTATGATCTTTATTCTTCAACTTCTTATATACCTTTTTGGTGTTACCATAGCTGAACCACCACGGCATTTCTGTACAAACAGTGCTAATTATACACTGAATAGTACATATAAGCAAAACTTGAATACCCTCCTATCCTCCCTTTCCACTAATGTTAGCCAATATGGGTTTTACAATGGATCTATTGGTGAAAGCTCGGATAAAGTCTATGGTATTGTGATGTGTAGAGGAGACGTTGATCTTGATCAATGTCGTGCCTGTATAAATAACTCCACACGTGAGCTTGTAAAACTTTGTCCAAATCAAAAGGAAGCAATCATTTATTACGATTATTGCATGTTACGATACTCCAACAATATCATAAGTGGGAAAATGGTTATAACTCAAGGATATACTTTGTGGAGTAACCAGACTCTAACAAGCGTGAGCGAGTTTAATGAGGAGTTAAGCATATTGTTAGATATTCTACGGCGTCAAGCTGCATCTGGTGGTCCGTTTCGTAAATTCGCGACAGGAAATAGAACTGCCCCTGATTTTCAAACCATGTTTGTGCTACAACAATGCACCCCTGATATAAGTGAGAGTGAATGTAATGATTGCCTTAGTCTAGTTGCTCTACAAATTCCTATATGTTGCAATGGTAAGAGAGGAATGAGAGTTCTTGTTCCGAGCTGCATTCTTCGTTATGAGACCTACAAATTCTTCGATAACAATTCTTTTAAAGTCGAAGAATTGCCCTCAAATGAAGGTTAGTTAAATTTTATCAGCTTTACATATTAATTGTAGGGGTTAATAATTTACATGGTTAATATAAAGAAATGTGAAGTTTCAACCTCAAAATGGTATGTTCAATTAGATCAAGAGAAAAATTAAAACATTGTCAGCATTTACTTATTGCAAGTAAAAGCCTTCATATACACTACAAGAAAAGGTATTTTTAGCGGCCAAAATTTTAACACTAAAAATTTTAATTTTGCCGCTAATAGTCGCTATTTGGTTGTCCCTATAAGTTCGTCTCTAAAGATACCTTTAGTAGCAAATTATTTGTTTTTGTCTCTATTGACTTTATCTTTAGCGGCAAATATTGCCGCTAAATATATAATTAGAGGTGGTGTTTAAAAATATCATTAGAGGCAATTTTTAAGGTTGCCGCAATAACCTCGTCGCTAATGATACTATTTCTTGTAGTGATATGACACATAAAAGACATCACGGGTTTCTCATATGTACAAAGCTTATTTTATAACATTCAATAGATTACACTCCATTCATTCACGTACCACACTTTCTACCCATTTTGTTGCTATTTTTTTCTCCTTTCTCTATCTGATTGATCTTTTGTGCCCTTTGGCATGGGTTTTACCTAGTTAATAAGTATATCATAGAGTTGTTATGATCTTCTTAGGCGATACTAAAATTTTAACAGTGATCAACTAATGAAAATATATAAGTTAGGTACTATCAAAGTAATAAAGTAATATGTTCTGATGAAATACTTAAGGAGGTCAGGAACGCAGATTCTGATTCTGATAAGTTGTGTATTTACGACCATAAAAAGAAATTGAATAAAAGTACAGCCAATCTTTTTTCCTTGTGAGAAGTGTGATAGCCCAAAACCAAAAATAGTAGAGTAATTTTAATAGTTTTGTTTAGAAGTTATTTTTAAGTTACTGAACTTGATTTTTTGTTTGATTCATGATGTTTGATGCTAATAAGATAGAGTCATTTATAAATTTTGCAGGTAAAAATGATAGCACACGTAGGAGTAGGACTATCATCATGACTCTCGTCTTTTCCATTTCAGGGAGTCTTATGCTTATTTTTTGCATTAGATATTTTATAAGGAGGCACAAGAAGAAATTACTTGATAAAAAAAGTGACAGTAAGTTTTATTTCATATATTCAAAAGTTCCATCGTTTATCACTATGCATCCTCGCAAGATCCATATGATATAGTCCTACAAAAAACCTCGAATTTATGACTTAATTATAATAATCTTGTTGACAAGTTTTCATATAAATTCATTTGTGAAGCTACTGAGGAAATTAGCGATGTGGAATCATTGCAAAATAGCTTTGACACAATTAAAACTGCTACAAATAACTTTTCGGATGCTAATAAGCTTGGAGAGGGTGGATTTGGAGTTGTTTACAAGGTAAATAATGATAATCCTGAGAATTTACACTCATGAGAATGTCAATATACTGCAGGACGATATTATTATTCTACTACTATTAACCTATCATTAATAATTTGAGCATAAATTCAGGGTGAACTTCGAAATGGTCAAAAAATAGCTGTGAAAAGATTGTCTAGCGGTTCAGCACAGGGGGATCTTGAGTTTATGAATGAGGTCCAGCTAGTGGCTAAACTTCAACATAGAAATTTAGTTAGACTCCTTGGTTTCTGCCTCGAAATATCTGAAAGGCTTCTTATTTATGAATTCATGCCCAATGAAAGCCTTGATCGTGTCATTTATGGTACTTCTTTGATGTCAATATTAGCACAATTTCTTTCATCTTTAAATTTTGTCCAGTAAAATTTCCTTTTAATTATCATTATTTTCATCTATAATTTTAAACTGTCTAGTCAATTGATTAATACACTTAAATGGCCATGTAGATCCTGTCAAGCGTGCAGATTTGGATTGGGATAGACGCTACAATATCATAGAAGGTATCACAAAGGGACTAGTTTATCTACACGAAGATTCTCGGCTTCGAATTATTCATCGTGATCTTAAAGCAAGTAATGTTTTGTTAAATGAAGAGATGAATCCAAAAATATCAGATTTTGGCATGGCTAGACTTTTTGTGCTAGACCAAAGTCATGGAAATACTAATCGAATTGTGGGAACATAGTAAGATATCAATGTTTCTTCTTTTCTCCTTTCATTAAGTGTTCTTGCAATTGTGAATATTTACAAGGATCATGCTAAATGTGAGTGTTCACATGATTATTGCAGTGGATATATGCCACCAGAATATGTATCGCATGGACAGTTCTCAGTCAAATCGGATGTTTTTAGCTTCGGCGTATTAGTTTTAGAAATTATAAGTGGAAAGAAGTACAATAATTTAAGAGACGGAGAGTATGTGGAAAGTCTACCAAGCTATGTGAGTAACATTGATTTCAAATCAATTATCATATATTAACTTGTTAAGTTGTACAAGTTATAAGTCATAACTAAACTTGTTACAGGCTTGGAAGAATTGGCGAAATGGTACAGCAAAAAACCTGATCGATCCCTTACTAAGGGCTAGATCGAGGTCAATGCGTGATATTATGAGATGCATTCATATTGCTTTACTATGCGTTCAGAATAATGTGAGTGATAGACCAACAATGACTTCTGTTCTTCTCATGATTACTAGTCTCTCTCTCACTCTTCCAGTGCCTTCTGAGCCTGCCTTTCTAATGCATGATCGCCTAGACTCAAATATTTTAAGGCAAGGCGAGGATATTAATTCTAGTGTATTGGAGTCTGGATTGTTGTCAGAAAGAAATTATGCTAGTGCCTCTATTAATGAGGCTTCAATAACTGAATTATATCCTAGATAAGAATTTTTTTTTGGTCAATGTACCCCTAGATAAGTTCATTTGTACTATATTTGAGTCACTAATTACATGTGTTATTTTTTTATCATTCAGTGATATTATTTACTTCTCAGACTGATAGATATTAATAGCAATTGTACACTGATCTATAATATATCAGTTTTTAAAATTGAGACGCAAAGAATGTGTCCAAATTGTTCTTGTATAATCAAGGATCCTCTTCTTCTACGAAATCTTAATTTAATTGTCATTTGAACTACCCTTTGGTATTATAATGCAAACCAATTTACCAAAATCTCTTCATCATTTTCCCATCGTTTCACAGTTAGCTCGTAAGCCTTTCAAAACTCAGACCTCATTACTACCTTATCAGCTGAACTATCATGATTAATATTACTGTCAAAATGGATTAGTTTCGTGAACGGTAATTGTCCGAATTTATTATAGGATTGACTCATTTAAATGTTTTTTTTGTTACATGGAGACCCAAAACGGACCGTGTTATATTACTCTAGGACCGCACTTGACAATCTAGGACTCATTTAAATGTTGACCTTAAATACTTTACTGTCAAAAGCTCTATAAACTGTAATAAATCCAAAACTAGAAGTAAAAGTGCAATACAACAAATACCGAAGAAAAATCCCACACCTAGATCCAATAAACTCCCAAAATAGTGTCTTGTTAGTGGATTAATGCATCACAAAAAGAGAGATATCAAAAACGATAAAAAAAAACATTTAATTATTAAAAACTCCCAATAAAGTTATTTATTAAAATAAATCTTGACAAAAATATCCTTTTGATCTATTCATATATATATAAAAAGAATAATTTTAATTTAACTAACCACCACTATCTCAGACCACCACCAA
The DNA here is from genome assembly GCA_029959085.1 of Nemophila menziesii. Lineage (NCBI taxonomy): Eukaryota > Viridiplantae > Streptophyta > Magnoliopsida > Boraginales > Hydrophyllaceae > Nemophila > Nemophila menziesii. Next base: position 43,922,935 of record JARWIR010000004.1, on the reverse strand, counting down.
CTCCAACCACCATCTTCGATTGTTTTTTATTTTTGGTCATTAGCGCCTTCGGTGACCAAAATAGTTGTCGTCGCCACCATTACCAATCCCGATCAATTTTTTTGGCCACAACCCCCACCAACTTTGACCAGATTTATTTTATTTCGGCCACCACCACCTATTGCTCCAAGAACACTTAGTTTTTTTCCGACCTCAACCACCAACCTGTCTAATTTCCCCCCATTATATATTCGAGCAACTAATCGCAAAACATGAATTTAATGTTGTGCGGAGTTGTTTAAAAAAATGGTTGGAGTTTGCAGCGGTGACCGAAAAAAAAATCATTGACCGGAGGTTGTAGCGAATACGACATTTGTGGTTGGAGGTGTTTATCGAAAATTTTAAAGATGAAATAAAAAAAAATTAGCCAAAGTTGGTTGTGGTGGGACGGGAGTTGTGGTCGAAAGAATGCGGCGGAAAAAATCCGGCTCGAGTTTGTGGTGGTGGCGACGACACTGGTGGCTAGAGCTGGTGGTGGCCGGAGTTGGTTAGTAGTGACCCATTATTGTTTAGTATTTAAAACTAAATATATTGTACGAAAAATAAATATATCTTCAATATAAAAAGATCGATAAGAGATATTTTTACCACAACTGTCATAATGTTTTTTTTATTTTTTTGGTTTAACTCACTGCCTTGGTCATCTCATCTATTAGTGCAGATTCAAACCGAGTCAATAATTCCGAATTCAAAACGGTTCTCCTATGTAACAAAAAACAGATATGTAAGAGATATTTTACATTTATTTAATTTAATAAATGAGTTTTTCAATAAAAATGATTATTAAATAATAATTATTATTTACAATTACGTGGATTTTTATGAAAACTTGTAATGATAATGTTTTTACAAATATTAAATGGATGTTAATTTTGGGAATTTTGTAATGAAAATTGCCATTGTCCATCTAGAAACATTTGATATATTATCCCGTAACTCAAAAACTTGACTTTCTTTTGGTCATGGGTCAAGGTCTTGACTGGAATCTATTTGGGCTGAGTAAGACTTTCTAGGGCCGTCAAATCCGACCCAACCCGAGTAATATTTTTGGGTAAATTGGGTATTTTTACCCATGGCCCAAAATACCTTGGGTCTCCCCTTCCCCTTTATAAACCCGAGCCCAATAACTCTATCCGTTCCTTTTCTCCTATCTATCCGTAATTCTAATTTCTAATTTACATAATCCAATCGAATCCATCTTAAAATCAAACTCGATTGAACTGTCTATATTGGCACTCTTCCGCCTTTGGAAGATCTAGATCTTTGATTACTGTATAGCAATCGTAAAGGTAAGTTTTTATTTTAGTAATGATTTTAAATTATTGAGGTTTAATTGCAAAATTGGTAGGGTTTTTTAGTTTGTTTTGGTTATTAATGTTTAATTCACTGTACGAAACTCTTAATCTCTAAGTGTAAATTGCAATATTGGTCCTTTTGTTATATAGTAGCTGCGTGGTTTTAATTTAAATCTTGGAGTTATTTTGCTGGAATTTGAAGTTTTGAATTTCTCCATGAGAAATCTAATCTTTGTAGAGGTTGATTTAATGATTTAAAGTATTTTCACCTTATAGCTCATTGAGAATTGATAATTAATCCGACATTATATTTATTTGCAGTGAAATGTGGGACAGATTAGAAAAGTTTCAACAATATATTTAATCGATACTAGCTAAATGCATATTCTCTAACTTTTACTCGGTAATTAGAGATTTTCAATTCCCTGTAATGGAAGAAGGAGTGAGTCCAGAAAAATTGTGTCTCAATAGCATTGGGAATGAAGGGGATCGGAAAATTTACATTGGTAAGTCAAAAGATAACATTACTTTGTTACTTTATATCTCTAACATTGTGATATAAATTAATGTTGTGGCCGTTTAATATAGAAATTCAACCCTATAACTTAATTCAATCCTAAAATCTAAGGTTAGGGTTCTAAGAATTTAATTTTTTTTTTTTTCTTGTTTTGAATTTTGAATTTTGATTTTTATGTTTGATTTTTCAATGCATGCTTGAGTTATATTAGAGTAGTAATTTTGTGTGATATTATATTGGAGTAATTTAGTGAAATAAATTGATAATTGTAAGTAATTGCATAATTGGTTCTTTTTAAGTTCAATTTAATTGCAATAGTATACCCAATAATTGTATAATTGTATATAACTTAGAATTTTAAAGTAGTTGATAATTTTAGGCAATTGATTCTTTTTAAGTTTGATAATTGCACTATTAGTCCTTTAAGTTTAATGTAATTGCAATAGGCAGCCCTCTTCTCTCCTTCTGCCATGAAAGTCCCATCATTCTTTTACATTCATCTTTCTTTTAAATAAGAGCTTAGATATGATACTGTTTGGTAAGTTTTAATCTCTTTCTACTTACTTCAACTTAGGAATTAACTTTTAATTACAGTAAATACTAACACTCTTTATATTAACCTTTTTTAAAAGATTTTTTTGCTTAGATTAAGTTTATTTGTAGTGTTCCCTAACAAAATCATTTTATTTAATAGAATCTTGTTTTTTTTTTTTTTTTACATGTAGGGGCTACATGGCTAAGGAATATGCCACGATTGGTATATATTCGGAAAAATCAGACGTGTATAGTTTCGGAATCTTACTGTGTTAGAAGAAGTGAGTGGCAAGAAAAACTTAGAATTTCAATCATTAGGATACATATTCAATCACATTACATTTTTTATTTATTTTGTTACTAATTTATGTGTAAATTTTTTAGACATTGGAGTTATGGAAACAGGCAAAACCTAATGAGTTAATCGACCTATCCATTGCAATTACCGATGAAGAAGAAAATCAAGTAATAAGATGTATACATATAGGTCTGCTTTGTTTACAAGATTTACCAGATGAGTGACCTCATATGCCTAAAGTTGTTACGTGGCTTGAAAATCCTAATATGAGATTGGACAGTGTTAGCCAACTGTCTTTTTTGTTGAATAGAAGAAGAAGAGAGGCTGAAGAGAGACCGGGCCCTCTAGAGAGATAGATTAAATCCCTTGACATGAAATAGAAGAATTAATTGTTTGACATAAGATCGATAGTTGGCCTAGTGGTTAGGTTACTCCGTAGAGACCAAGAGGTCTTGGGATCCAATCTCATTGGAATCAAAATGATTCCGAGTCTAAAGTGGCTCTCTCATGTAAATAGCTAAATATACCCATGTGTTGGAGAATTAGACTTAATATTGTCATCATTTGTAAAAACTAGTGTCCTGTTTGGCATAGGTAAGACAATTTGTCTTTGATAAGAAATTCAATGAATAATTTTTACCTTTTTAATTGTAGGCTCAATTGTAATTCAATGTATTTTTTCAATCAAGCTTTAAAGAAAAAAAATTAAATTACATGGTTTCTCAGAAGCTTGTGTTATGGAAAATAATAGTTGAAGTCATCTAAAGTTCTGATATCTAGCATTGTTTAAAAGAATGTATTTAGCCATAGCTCATACGTCTCTCAGTCTATCACTGTATGATAATTATTGATTATTGAAGTCTTCAAAAATACAAATATTTGCAGCGTGTTCTTATGAGGATTGCTTATTTCAGGTACTTAGCTGTCTCGTAATGCTGAGATAAATATGTTTAATGATAATGACACTACTACACTTTTAGTGTGTAATATATGGTATAGGTGTCGTAGATTTTATGGCTAGCAGAGAAACTTGATCAGTTGTGATGTTTCTAAAAGATGTTTAATTTGAGCAATTCAAATTGCTAACTACTAAATACTAAATACCACATAGTATGTAACTAATTATTACAATAGTATTATAGCCAGTAGTGCATTTCAGTTATATTTATCGTAAGGAGTGACTAGTATGTATCCAATTAATAAATTGGGTTTATAACCCATTTCAATTGAATACTTCGTATGTATCATAATGGGTATATTCCCTTTATATACACAAATCTATAATTAGGTATTGCTTCTAATTTTAATGTTGTTTTTGGTTTTTATTTATCTTCACAATCAGTACACTTACACCAAAAACAAACAATGAAGATTTAGCACATGGTTTAACAAAGGCTCTCCCTTCATCAACATAGAAAAAAAGTCATAACCAAATACACGGCCAGTACAGGCCAGTACAGGTAATAATGAAATCAAAGGAACACCAAAACAAACCCATATTTTCCATACACCCTTTACCACTTGTCTATCAAATGTCTAACTTAATACAAACATATTATCCTTATGCCAATAAAAGCACATTTAATCACAATTTCGCGACTTCAAATGATGTTTTAGCCACGTATCATACAAAATTCATTTAATAAGCAATATAAACAACTAAAATAGATGAAAAAGTAAATAAAATTCATTGACTTGTACTGTTAATTTATATTATTAAAAGAATAATATACCCTACCATAATGTTAGTGACCAAGAGATCTTCTACAACAATCTGAACATCCTAACCCATTTCAGCAGTCATCTTAGTATAGATGCTCCAATCATTTGTACAAGTTACAACTCCTCTAGGTCATAGTGGTAGAAAGGAGTCTTTGGATATTTAGAGAGGGGTTTCAAGACCCATTGGTAAAAGTTTCTAAATTAATAGTAAACTTTAAATTAATAAAGTGAAATTCATTTTATGTCCAGTTATGAAGTGAAATTCTATTTTGAGTACCCAAAATTTGAGTGCCAAAGTGTCCAAATTCAATTTGGGAGGGCGTGACAACAGTTATCCTGCGTAGGTGCGTGCTTTGGACTCCCTCGACATACTGCCCAACGCATGCTTTGCACGCGAATAACTACTAGATGCATTTACCCCCACACACTTGTGATGTCTAATTTCCCTAAAAAAAATCTCTTTTTCCCTATAAAAGCTTTGGTTAAAGTCGCTAGGACCCACTGTTTTGGGCCCCGAAATCTGCAATTGCGACACACCTTACAACTTGCGATCACCATTGTAAACGAGCTTGTCTCACGTCAAGACTTTGTCCCAGAAAACAAAGGAACTTCCCCCTCCCCCTACGGCACCACACTATAACGCCTTTTAACGAGGTCTTTTATCTTTAAGATATGACCTACGACTATGGTAGGTTTAAATGGATCTCAATGCGGGTTTTGAGCATCCCTTTTTCTAATTCTATTGGGCAAAAAAAAATTAGGATACCCCAATGGAATCCCAGAAACATAAGATAATAGATTGGAAGTCATTCACGAATTCTTATAGGCAACAATCATAACTTCATTGTAAAATCATATTTTTCAAAAGATAATTTTATGTGCAATAGATAAAATCTCGTTTAATAATCTTAAATACGATTTAACATTATATTTTTATCATATAATCTAAGTCACAAAAATCCTAACACTCAAAAATGTGTTTTTCACAAAAATAATAGGGATTCTTAAACTTTGAATACTCTGAGTCATTAACCAGGCTTTGATACCGACTAAGACAAAAGTGAAGTGTTATCGAAATTCTAAATAATAAATCGGGATATTAAATACTTCCTCCATCTACTTTTATTTGTCCTTCTTTCTAAAAGGAGGTGTCCAACAATATTTGTCCCTTTTATATTATCAAGGCATTTTTTCTCCCATTTTTCCAATATCACCCCTACTTAATTAGTTAAAAGTAATGGTGCATTAAATGCATTCTACTTCAACAAAGTCGAAGATGAAATAGACCCACCACCACCACCACCACCACCGTAAAAACCTCTTCCACCTCCAAAAATCCTTAAACATCTAACACCTTTCTTTGTATTACAAGCTACCCTACTAAATTTACAGCTTTAATACAATTTTTTCCTCCCTTTTCTCATCTCTTTTCATCTCCCTAACTATGAATTTTTACTCCTCTAGCCACCCTCTCGCTAAAATGGTAACTCCATAGCTACTGCAGAAATTAATCCGCCATACAAACTGCTTCAAGAACATAAACTTATTGCTAAGTTTATGCATAAGGAACCTATCAATTTTAGCTATATCAAACAACATATTAACAAATTTTGGGGCTTACAAAACATGGTTGAAACTGAGAAATTAGGCTTCAACGAATTCATAATCAAGTTCAAAAGCGAAAAAGATAAAACCAAAGTATGGGTTCAGAGGCCATGGACCATATTAGGTAAACATCTGGCTATCAATCAACACAAAAATGGAGCTATTAACACAGTCAAACACACTACTTATTGGATTCAACTTTCCGGAACTCCAATTTCTTTACTCACACACAACTGTATTCAAAACTTGATGAAACACTTCGGTGAGGTTCATCATGTAAGCTTACCAGAAACTGAAGTCATTGATGAAAACTCAATTACGCGAGTTCAAGTGGATTGGGACATTACCAACCCTATAATTGCTGGAATCAATTTTTGGGAAAACGAAGATACTCAACATTGGTACAATTTCAGGTACGAAAATGTTGGACAAGTATGCTATAACTGTGGTTTGCTTGATCATGAAGCACGTGGATGCTCAAACCCCTCAGTTAAACCAATTCTTGGAAGCTGGGTGAAATTATCCACGAGAGGACCCTCTAAATCAACCATCTTCATCAAGAACAAAAAGGATGCTAACATTGGAAAGATTTCTGGGGGAACTCGGAAAATCACAAAGGCGAGTTGGAATTCTAAGCTACCTCGGAACAACTCATCAATGGCGAACAAATGGGTTAACGAGTTAACCGATTCAACTCGCCAGAAAGGGTTAACAATTCAGGACGGTACTGGTAGTACAAAGGACACGAGCAAGGATAACAAACAAACAAAAAAATTTGAATTCAAAGCTAGTGGAGAAGAAAATCAGAATGCAAACAAGAATAGTACAACCACTACCGATAATGTTGTACAATCGGTTCTGATGGAAGAGAAGACAAAGAAAAAAGGTTTATTAAAAGAAAAAGAAAATGAGCTGGCAGGCCTTGCAGCCCAATTAGTTAAAAATTTTAACTCCCCCTCCAGCCCAATTAAAGATATAGCTTTCGGATCCTTTTTGAGTCCAAACCAAGGGGGCCCAAATATTACTAAATAACACATTAGCCCAAATGTTATACTCCCCCCAAACCTTCTTTTATCTGATAACCCACTACCAAACACAACACCCTCTCTCTCTATCACTCCTCGTTCTAACCCTAAATCCCCAAAACACTCACAAGATTCACTTACAACCCCAATCCCAAACCCTTCAATCTCCATCTCCCAAAACATAACACCTCAAACTTTTGGTAACTTTAATCAATTCACTAAGTACAAAGAGAGCTCAGTTAATTACTATGAAGGAGAATCATCAAACCAACACCGGATATCAATTCGAATGAACGAAAAACCCTACAAAAAGAGTAACAATTATTCAGAAAGCAGAAGATATGAAAAGATTTGGGAAGCAAGAAGGCTAATAATCGAACAAGAAAATAAGAAATCTTCAACTGAAGATAACTATGAAGAAGGTGAAATGATCGATGAGCTAAGTGATGATAACGGTAAGGCTTGCGGGATTGTCCTTAAACAATCCCAAGCCGAAGAATGATACACCTAGCCTGGAACTGCCAAGGGATTGGCACACCTTTGGCAGTCCAGACCCTACGCGATATTACTTTCCGATATCGCCCTGAGGTAATATTTCTTTCCGAAACTAAGAATAAGCATCATGTTTTACTTAAGATTGCGAAAACTATTAAAATGGATCTGGTAACTGCTATTGACCCTATTGGACTTAGTGGGGGTTTGGCTCTGTTTGCTGTTAATAAAAACAATATTAAAATTATCAATTATGATGAAAACTTTATACACTGTGAAATTTTAAATTCGGATGGCATTACAACTCAGACCACCTTTGTTTATGGTGCCCCAGTTGAGGCTGATAAAATTAAATCCCTCATTAAATTTGCAAAATGTAATCCTAAAAAGGATATCTCATGGAATCTTATAGGAGATTTCAACAATACAAGATACCTTAGTGAGAAATTTGGGGGTATTCGTAAATATGATAAAAATATGGAAAAATTTGAGAACTTTATGAAAGATAACAACTTGGATCAAATCATTAGTAAAGGTTGTGCCTTTTCTTGGTCCAATAGGAGAAATGGTGGAAAAATTATTAAAAAATTGATAGACAAAAGCTTAAGTAATAGCTACTGGAACAATATTTACAAAGATGCTTGGGTAGACCTTTTACCTGCCCTTGGCTCTGACCATAGCCCTCTTTTACTTCACCTAACTGATGTTGTTGAAAAGAAAGAAAAAAGGTTTATATTTGAAAATCACTAGATAGAGGAAAAAGAATGTTTAAACATTATTACTAATATTTGGAACTCTAGAAAGTGTACTAAACAAATTGTTAGAAATAGACTTATTACTAAACTCAATATGTGTAAGAGAATTCTTACAGTTTGGAGTAAAAGAAAATTTCAAAACAATAAGAAAAGAATAGACTATCTTATGTCCCAATTAAGAATTATTACCAATTCTATTGCTTATAGTGAACAAGATAAGGACAATTATAACATCATAGTTAAAGAAATTGAAACTATTTGGAAAAATGAGGAAGATTACTAGGCTTCTAGAGCTAGAATTACTTGGCTTAGGAAAGGGGATAAAAATACTCACTTTTTTCATGCATCTACAAAAGAAAGAAGGAAAATAAATAAAATTAGTACCATTCAAGATGAAAATGGTACTTGGTTAAATGAGAAAAATGAGATACAATCTAATATTTTTAACTATTTCAATAGTGTTTTTAAAAGTGTGGGGCCTAGAGACTTCTCGCAAATACTTAATATTATTAAACCTATTGTTACCAACTCTATGAATAAGTCCCTTTCTGAACAATTAAATATTTTTGAAATTGAAAAAGATGTCAAAGAGTTGGGTTCAAACAAAGCTCCGGGTCCTGATGGTTATCCGGGCTATTTTTTCAAACAATATTGGAAACTAATTAAACTTGATGTTATTAAACTCATAAATAACTTCTGGTATAATAATGAACGTCTCGAAATGGTTAATCATACCTATATATCTCTTATTCCAAAAATAGAAAAGCCAGGCACTATAAAACATTATAGACCTATTAGTGTTTCTAACTTTATATACAAAATTATAGCGAGAATCTTGGTTAATAGACTTCAGCCACTTATGGGCAATATTATAGATGAAAATCAGTCGGCTTTTGTCCCAAATAGGCATATCCAGGAAAACTCAATGATAGCCCATGAAGTGAACAAATTTATTAATGATAAAAGAAATACTAAAAGCTATTATATGATTATAAAAGCTGACATTCAAAAGGCATACGAGTTTGTGGAATGTGACTTTTTATCTTGCCTTATTACTAAAATGGGATTTAATGAAAAATGGTGCAAGTTAATTATGAATTGTGTATCTACTGTATCTTACTCAGTGCTGATAAATGGAACACCCCATAAATTAGACAAACCTGAAAGAGGTTTGAGACAGGGGGACCCCCTTTCCCCTTTTCTCTTCTGTATTGTCACTCAAACCCTCTCAGCCTTAGTAAAAGAAAAAAATGGATAAAGGCATTTATGAAGGCATCAAAATTACTAAAAATTGTCCCAATTTAACCCATCTATTATTTGCTGATGATAGTATGTCTTTTCTAAAAGCGAATAATGAAGAGGTTAACAGCTTTAATGATATCATTTCTAGATATGCTTATTCTACTGGGCTCACCCTCAATAGAAACAAATGTGGGGTAAAATTCAGTAAAAATACCCCACATTTTATTCAAGCTATCTTCTCTCATAAAATTGATATGAAAGTTGTCCAAAACTTAGGAAAATACCTAGGACTCCCCACTGAATGGGGGAGATCCAAAGTAAAAGATCTTGAAATTTTATCTGAAAGAGTTATTAAAAGAATTTCCAACTGGAAAAATATATTTCTTACTGATGTAGGTAAGGAAATTCTTATTAAATATGTAATTCAAAGTTTACCTAACTACTATATGTCTTCCTTTTTATTACCAAAGAAAACTTGTGACATTATAATATCTCACATTGCTAGATTTTGGTGGGGTAAAAATGGTACTAAAAAAACCCACTGGTGTAATTGGAACAAAATTACCCACAGTAAATTCAATGGGGGACTCGGTTTTCGTGATCTACACTTGATGAATGTTGCACTTTTAGGTAAACAAGCCTGGAACTTGATGAATAACACAAATTCCCTATTATATAAAATTCTAAAAGGCAAATATTTTAACAATACATCATTTTTTGAAGCACAATTAGGTAATAATCCCTCATGGGGTTGGAAAAGTCTACTTGTTGGAAGAGATATTCTACTACCAAATCTCCAGTGGAAAGTAGGAGATGGTAAGAATATCTTACTTAATAAACATAGATGGATTGGTAATTCAAACTCTATTAAATCTCCCCTTACAACTGAAGTCTCTACAATAAATGATCTTATGGTTAAAGGGGAGAGAAAGCGGGACCTTGATATATTAAATAAGAATTTTGATAACAATACAGTTCTTACTATATTGAAAACTTTCATTCCTTTAGTCCCTATGAGGGATGTATGCTACTGGAACAATAGTAAAAATGGAATATACACTGTTAAACAAGCATATCATATGCTTAAAACTGATCAAGAATCAAATCAAAGGGACAATAATAGGTCTACAAACCCTAACATTGATCCATGGGTTTGGAAAATGATTTGGAATCTGAATACTTTACCTAAAATAATTTTTTTTTTGTGGAAAACAGTTAAAAATCTACTCCCTACGAGTGCAAATCTGTTTAATAGGAAGATACAAAAATCAAAAATCTGTAGTATTTGTGATTCAGAGGATGAAACCACTGAACATCTATTTTTTGAATGCCCTTGGGCAAAAGCTGTTTGGTTTTCCTCTTCAATGGGTTTTAAAGTAAGCAACCAGCAACCATGTAAAGTGGATGCTTTGATGGCTACTTACCTGTATAAGGCCCATAAGGAAAGTGACAAAAAGGCCCATATTCTTGAAAAATTTGCAACTATTATGCGGCACATCTGGAAGGCTAGAAATGAGTTTCTTTTCAGAAACATTAAAGTTTGTCCAAAAAAAACCATTACTCAAGCTGGTATTGATTGGCAGGAACAATATGAAAGTCTATACCCTAAGGATGATTTTTTAAATGTGAAGGAAGAAATAAACATATATGAAATGAGCTCTTGTGGGAATAATCCTCTCAAGGATGACTTTAAAAGTCTGAGAGAAAAAAAGGATAATAGCATAAGTCCTACTGGTAAGGAAGTAAATGCGAATAAGAATAGTAAGAATAACAAAGAAAATACTACTTCTTGTAAGGATTCTAAACTTAAATGGCAACCACCCCCTAAGAACTGGTACAAAATTAACTCGGATGCATCATTTAAAATTAATAAATCTATTATATCTTGTGTAATCAGGGACTATTCAGGAAAGGTTATCAAGCTTAATTCATGGGAGATTGGAGCTGCTGATCCAATTGAAGCTGAAGCACTTGGCATTTTGAAAGCGTGTTTATGGGCTAGAGACTTCAAGATATTTAGATGCATTATAGAGAATGATTGTTTAGATGTCATAGGGCCTTTAGCTTCCAATTCTCCCATTTTAAATGATTGTATTAAGAATATAGTTCGTAGTATTTACTTTATTAGTGAGTCTTGTAATCCATCTTTCTCCTATGTTTCGAGAAGATGTAATGTAGTTGCGGATTGGCTAACAAAAAACACGCCATTTGGCATAGGTTTTGAGTTAGATAGAGGGTTAATCCCACCTAAATTAGCTGAACTAATCAAAGCTGATTCCCCAAGTGTAGGGGTAGGCTAAATTTTGTAATCTTTGGCGGTTTTAATAGTAAGATTTTGGACAAAATAAAAATAAAATTCATTCTACTCAATAAATAAGGGCAATATAGTAAAGATGAAGTGTATTTAATGTCTTTTTTAATTTTTGTGCCACAAAAAGTAGGACAAATAAAAATGGACGGAGGGAGTAACTTGTACAAATTCTTCGGATATATATGTTCATAGTAAAGAGATTACGCACTGTTAAGGATCGAGGAAATTGTATTTTGAGGCCCAAAATATCAAAACTTTGTATTATAATTCCTAGTTAGGAAATATTATTTTTTAAGTCCTATTTCTAATTAACTGGTTTGAAACTTTCCCATTTTACTCCCCTTCGTTATGGGTACAGACCTATAACGACTAACTATCACGGGCTACTCTAACGTCATGGGTACATACCCAATATTTTTTTTACAATACCTTTGTAGTCTTTTTTTTAGTCTTTTTGCAATACCTTTTGTGTTTGTGTGTTTATTCATTTGAGAGTATATGATAAATGGGGCTGCACCTATTTTGAACAAAACCATTAAAGGTCCGTACCCAACAAGAACAAATAGAATAAATAATATATGGCCATCACCACTAAAATATATATCTGGGGCTGGCCCAATAATAAAGAAAATTAAAATCCAAATACAACTACATGGGGCCAGACCTATACTACACAACTACCCTGTATGGGCTGGCCCATGATACACAACAAACCCAAATGGGGCTGGACCCATTACGCCTAACATTAAAAAAAAAGCTGGATGGACACCGCTGATGAAGACGAAGACGGAGTTGTTGGACCTCGAACATAAAGGAGAGGAACTTGCGCTGATGGCCTAGATCGGAGTTTTTGAAGGGAGAGGTGGCAGGAGAGCAGCGATGGTGGAGTCGAGCGTCTGGTGGTGGTACTGCATCAGCGGTGGTGGGTGATATCTTCGATGTGCAGCAGCGCTGCAGAGGACTCTTCACGAACGGAGGGGAGGGCGGCGGTGGTGTTTGTAGTGGTGTTGTTGGTGCAGATCTGGGATGGTGAATGTCGGTGGTGGTGGGGTACAGGAGAGCAGCGTCGGTGGTGGGGTGCAGGAGAGCAGCGTCTATGGTGGTGGGGTGCAGCTCGTCAGTGGGAAGGGGGTGGTGGTGCGGCACGACGGGGTGGGGGTGGGGTTTTCCAGCATCGCGACGGGTGGGGCTGGGGTTTTCCAGCGGCGCTGCAACTCTATCCAGAGGGGGTGGTATTATTGGTGATGAAGCTGATGGTGGGGGCTCGGCTGGGGAAGAAGGTGGTGAATGGTTTCATAGTGGGGGCGGTGGTGGTCAGTGATCTGATGAAGGTCGGGGGTGGGGGGTGTTTCGTTTACCAGAGAGAGAAAGTAGGGTGAGGGTGAGGTAGAGTGAATGGGATGGGGTAGGGGGATTTCGTTACCTTAATGGAGCTTTTGGGTAGGGTTGTTGGGTTTCATTGTGGGTAAGGGTTTAAGGGTATATTGGGTTTTTTATTGCTTCTAGTTGGGTTGTATTGGGTCGTTATTCCTTCATCAACGGTTCGTTATTCCTTATCTAACAGTTTGTTATTCCTTATCTAACGGTTCGTTATTCCTTCTCTAACGGTTCGTTATTCCTTCTCTAACGGTTCGTTATTCCTTCATTAACGGTTCGTTATTCCTTCTCTAACGGTTCGTTATTCCTTCATTAACGATTCGTTATTCCTTAAATAACGGTTCGGTATTCCTTCATTAACGGTTCGTTATTCCTTCTCTAATGGTTCACTATTCCTTCTCTAACGGTTCGTTATTCCTTCATTAACGGTTCGTTATTCATTCTCTAATGGTTTGTGATTCATTCTCTAACGGTTTGTGATTCATTCTCTAACGGTTCGTTATTCCTTCATTAACGGTTCGTTATTCCTTCTCTAACCCCAAAAGCTGCAGCAATCCTCTCGGCAGAAGCTTTTCTAGCGCTACCCAGCCCTGTTGGAACCTCGAAATTCAGTGGACTGGCACCTATGCCTCCGGTACCACTATGAGTCATGGCGAAAGACTGTGATGAAGAGGATACGATGTGTTACGAGAGTCAGGTGAGCGAGTCACCAGAAATGCAGCAGCAACAGCAAGGAATTTGCGGAGAAAATGGGGAGGAGGATATTGTTATGGACTCTCGCGCCTAATGCGCCACTTAGGTAACTATCGTATTTATTTTTTATTTTTAATGAGTTGTTCAGTTATTTCAGGTATGACTTGGGAGAAATCCAAGCATCCAATCAATATACTTGTATGGAATTGTTACGTTGCAGCTAAACCAAGGTTTCAGCAAGTGTTACGAGACATGATGTTGGCTAATAATGTTTGGTTAACTGTAGTAGTAGAGACACGGGTTAGTGGGGTAACGGCGAATAATATTATTAATTCTTTACAGAAAGATTATTCAATTAGGGTAGACTCAGAATGCTATAGAGGTATATGGTTACTTTGGAATGATTCGAACGTGAATGTGAGAGTTCTATCTGCGGGGCGCCAAGTAATAAATGTTGAAATAACTCAGAATGGGTGTACACCCTGGACTTTTTCGGCATTTTATGCGAGCCCAGATTATAAGGAAAGAGAATTTTTATGGGACGCGTTGTACCAAGCATTTCATAATTTACAATCTCCGTGGATTGTGGCTGGTGACTTTAATCAGGTGGGGTTAGAGATTGATAAAAAAGGATGTGTTCCTGGGGTTTCGAGAAGAATGGAGAAATTTGAGGAGTGGAGACACAGCTGCAACTTAATTGATCTAGGCTTAGAGGAACCACGATATACTTGGTGTGATTCTTGAAATTCGGGTCAACGGATTATGGAACGGTTAGATAGAGCGTATGGCAATGTAGAATGGAAGAATTTATCCCCAAATACACCAGTAAGACACTTAGAAAGGGTCCACTTGGATCATATGCCGTTATTAATTCAAGTTTGTCCAATTCAAAGACCGAAGGAGAATTCTCGTCGCTTTAGGTTTGAGACGGCTTGGTGCCTCCATAAGGGGTTTCAGGACTTTGTGAATAATAAGTGGGAAGGTAATGAGGAAGGAGTGAGTAAAGGTCTAAAGGCAATTCAAAATGATTTAACTAAATGAAAGATGACGGTGTTTGGAGATCTAAATCGAAGAAAAAGAGGTTATGTGCTAGAATTAAAGGAATTCAAAAATCCTTACAAATCTCATATAATTCATCGCTTTGGCAAATGAGTTTCCGGTTAATAAAGGAATATGAGGACGTCGTAGAACAAGAAGAAGCAGTACATTTCCAAAATTCGAGAGAGAAATGGATTGAATCTAAGGATAGGAATACGAGATGCTATCAACTTGCCGCGAAAATAAAGAAGAAGAAGGCTTTTTGCACTAGGTTGTTAAATTATTTCAATGTTTGGATTGAATAAGAGGAGGAGGTGAAAGCTATGGTTAAAGATTATTTTGAAACATTGTATGAAAACCCCACTAATCTTATTTATGAGTTTTTGTTACCTTGTGTGGGACCAATTGGAAGGGATAAAATTAATGAGCTTAGTCAACCATTTACGGATGAAGAAATTCGAACTGTTGTTTTCCAATCCAATCCATCCAAAGCCCCTGGTATGGATGGAATGTCAGCCGCGTTTTATAGAAAATGCTGGATTACTGTGGGCGCCTCGGTCTGCAAGATGGTTCGAGAAGCGATTGATACAGGTCAGCTACCTTCGGGTCTGAACGGTACACTCATACACTTAATACCAAAAGTACCAGACCCGAAACGGGTACGTTTACTTCGCCCTATTAGTCTTATAAACTCACTGGTTAAATTTATTATGAAGGCTATGGTCAATAGACTTAGGCCTAGATTATTTAACATTATTGGCCCTTGCCAAAGTAGTTTCTTGCCAGGCCGTTTAACGATTGATAATGTGGTGCTAGTACGCGAGGTGGATCACAAGATGCGTCATCAACAAGGCTTAAAAGGAATAATGGCTATCAAATTTTACCTTGCAAAAGCATATGATAAGATCGGATAGGGATTCATTGAAGATTCAATTAATCGATTTGGATTTCCTGGTAGTTGGGTTAATATTATTATGTCTAGTATGAAGGAGAATGAAATAAGTGTTCTTTGGAATGGAGAGCCTCTCTCACCGTTTACGCCTCACCGCGGTATCCGGCAGGGGGACCCACTCTCCATATATTTTTGTTATGTGTATGGAAAGGCTATCGCTGCTAATCCAAGAATTGTGTACCGCCGGGAAGTGGAAAGAGATTCAAATTCGCCGAAATAGACCGAAATTGTCCCATTTATTTTTTGCCGACGATCTAATCCTTTTTGGTGAAGCATCTCTTTTGCAGGTACAGTTAGTTCACGAAACAATGGGTAGATTTTGCAAGGAAGCGGGACAAACCATTAGTGCGGAAAAGTCTTTTCTTTATTTTTCAAAGAATGTTCCGATTCAGACACGGATGGAGTTGGCACAAGCGAGTGGGTTCTGCTATACGATTCGTTTGGTACATATCCTGGGGTTCCCATTTTCTCAGGGAGGCTACCTAAAGGCTTCTACAAGGGTATTGTTGAAAAGATGAGGAGCAAATTAGCGACATGGAAGACAAAGACGTTATCTTTAGCAGGCCGTGTGACTCTTGCTCAGTCCGTCTTAAATGCTATACCGGTATATCAAATGCAAGTGATGAATTTGCCAAAGTACGTGTGTAAAGAAATTGATAGTATAGTGAGAAAATTCATTTGGGGTTCGAGCGCATTGGAGAGAAAGACACATTGGGTAGCTTGGGAGCAAGTATGTAAATCGAAGCAAAATGGGGGTTTGGCAATAAGAGGCGCGGATAAATATAACTTGGCCTTATTAGCCAAGCTCGGATGGAAGGTGTTACAGAACGATCAGGTTGTGGCATGGATTGATATACTTCGGAAAAAATATTTCAAGAACGGTATTTAAATCGCGAGGTAAATGGAAATGAGTCAAGTATATATAAAGCCATCCTAATTGGAATCAAGTCTCTTCGTGATGGTATTAATGAGTCGAATCATGATGCAGGGGCGAATATCTCGTGGAAGTTGGAAAACTCGGGGTGCTTTACAGTAAAATCTGCGTTTTCGAGCTTGAATGAGAATGGAGTAGACACGTCATTTCAATGGGATTTGATTTGGAAACTTAAATGCTCTCAGAAAGTTAGAATTTTTGTATGGCGGGTTGTGCTTGATCGAATTGCTACAACCGATAATTTGTATAAAAGGGGCATTGTTGAATCACAAAAATGCGGAATCTGTGGAGCAGAAAGGGAAGATTTACACCATTTATATCTGAATTGTAAAGTTGCAATTAGAGTGTGGAACTTTTTGGGTTTATATGCAGGACCTGCTGGATTGCGCGCAATTGATGCGGGAGTGAGAATTGATGCTGGAAGATAGACCGAAGGGACTGACTTGGAGGGGGAGCTGCTGCTGCTGCTCTCGGCGGAACAACACTTGAAGATGGAGGACAAAAAGCCCCTGCTGCAGCTGCTGCTCTTCTTGGGTGCAGGCTCGATTAGGAGGTTACGGAGCTGCTGCTGCACCTGGACGAAATGCTGCACCTGGACGGACTGCAATTCCTGTTGGACGAGCTATTGAAGAAAATACTGTAGAAATTTGAAGACAAGAAATGTCTGCAGGTTCTGTAAAATTCTGGGTCGAGGCTCATCTAAGGTCAAAGGCCCGAATCGCGGGTCTTTACTGGCCATATGTGTTCATAGCTACCTTCTGGATCATTTGGACAGAGCGCAATCTCCTACTATATAACGAAATAGGAAATTTACCCCATTCCCAAGCACTAATGAGATAAATCCTTTCATTGGCAAAAAACTTTGTTTTAGCTTGGGGAAAGAGTGTAGATGGGGGGATAGTTAAAGTGGCGAGAAATGTGATGGTTAAATGGACAAAACCCGTTAATGGTTTCAAGTTGAATATTGATGGTAGCTTCACCCCAACGAAAGGGGAAGCAGGTATTGGTGGTATCATAAGGGCAAAAAATGGCTCGTGTATTGCGGGTTTTATGGATCCTTGCATAGTCGATTCACCGCTAATTTCGGAATTATTAGCATTACATTTTGCATTGAAATGGGCTACCAATAGACGGTTTACATCTATGTGTATTGAAACAGATTCGGAGGAGCTCCACGCGCTACTGAAGGGCGGTGGGAGCTCAACTCACTATGAGGTGGACTCGAGGAAGTTCCATGCGCTAGTGAAGGGCGGTGGGAACTTAAGTAGTCGCAGTGTTTCAGTTCTTAGAGAGTGTTTTTTTGTTATTACGAGATTTGCCGCACTTTGAAGTTAACTGTATATTCAGGGAAGCGAATCTTTGCGCGAATAAGCTAGCAAAAGAAGGTGCAGTTATGAACACACATCCGCTAGAGTTTACAGAGCCTCCAGAGTATCTTTCGAGTTGGATCATGAGGGACCATTGTGAACACGCAACTGCTAGAGTTGTGTTAGACTAGTAATAAGAATAATTGTTCTTTGTGTAATTCTTAATTCTTAATGGCTTTAATGCCTCTCTTGTATGAAAAAAAAAATTAGTAACTAATGCCAACTAGTTTTAAGATGGTGTCCCAATTATTGTTCATTTAAAATATAAAAATGTTTTTTCTTAAATTCTTTTATTATTATTTGTATTAAAATATTAAATTTTATACTTTTAATGAATATTTAAAATATGGGGGAATTAATTATAAAGGCCCAGTAAGCACCCAACATTCGGATATAAGGCCTGGTGCCAACTAAAGCCTAATTGTCTAGTTTCTACCCCAACCAGTATGGGTGATTTTCTCTCTCCTTTGGTCAGTAATACATGACACGATTAGTTTTCTCTCTCCATTTCTATTAGGTAACTGATGTAATTCATTTTGGTACTATCTCACTGTTATCTCTCTTACCCTCCCTCTTCTCTCTCTCTCTCATATGAACAACACCAGAAACCATCTCTCATATGAACAACACCAGAAACCAGAAAACAGATCAGATATCGATGTAATTGCTTTTAATCTTCTTTTCACTGATATCTCTCTTCTCTATCTCTCTCTTTGACCTTCTCGTACCTACAGTAACAACAAACAAAAAGAAATCTCAGATCTGCTTCTCCCACCCTCTGCTATTTCCTAAACAAGAAACCATCTTCGATACCTGCACAATAAAATCATGGCACAAACAATAAACTCATATCTCCTGCATCAAGCCGCTCTACTCGACAAGGAAACTGCCGCCTGTACACAATTTGTCGCCACCGATCTCCTCTACAATCATCCATTCGCTTTTGCAAAGAACCAAATACGTCTGTGAAAAGGTATGTTTTTCCTTTTCTTGTTCTCTTCAAAACTCTACACATATGTAAACCAAACAACACTGACATACATAATCTATTCAAATCAGCAGATGGTGCTTACTGGGCCTTTACCGGGACACTCAAAGCAAACAATAATCCCGACTTGTTAGCAGCAAGAGTTGGAGTCAAAAACTAATTAAAGGTATTTGTTCTTCTTGATTTCTGTGAATTGACCTAAATATGTGTATAGTTGTTAAAGGTACTTGTTCTAATCGATCAGTCATATTATTGGGTATATTTATTCTACTTTTGTCCTTAAATGTTAGGGTTTTCGCTCTAGATCTCCTTCTTACCATTCTTTAATCTTTGAGAAAGATTCAACAAATGTTTCTTTTTAAGCTTTAACTTATTCTTTAACAATGGTGAGTGAAGAGAAGTTTTTTTTTAATTTTCTGTTCAGTATATTTCCAATGGAGATTTGATAAATATTCAACTGTATTTTTATTATATGGTAAAAGCTTGCATTTTGGATTAATTCAAAAAGTTTTGCTATTGTTTGTTTATGAAATGGCCTAATATCGGATGCATAGACTAATAATGGGGATGCTTTATTTCTGATTCTTTCAAATCACTGCTTTTTCCCTTATATAAAACAACAGTATTATCAAACCAAGCACTTGTTTAGAGAGGTAAAATATTACTTCAAATATTACTTGTATATTGATAGTTTCATCTATTTGCAGAAGAATTATTAGCTTTTTCCAATATTATACATGAATGGTTATCTAAGGAGCGACAAGATCAGGTAATTAAATAAATTTCAAAAAATCTTTTTAGTCCTCAAACTTCTAAAATTACCCAAATGGTCCTCCAACTTTGTGTTTTGAGCAACAGTGACATTAATGTCGTGGAAGCAGTTATTTTAGTAATTAGTAATATTTGCCATGTCATTGGTCACTGTGGCTCAAAAACAACGTTGGAGGACCATTTGTGCAATTTTTAATTTCTAATAGATGGTAATTTGGCTCTTTTACATTTTAACCCAATGGCTATGAAAGTCATTCAATGTTCATTTCTTTCCGGGTTAAGGTGAAGATTTTGTTATCTTTGAGGACCTATTGTGTAAATATGTTAAATATTCTTTTTTGTTTTAATTTTGCTTTGCAGAATATAAAAGTTGCAGCCTCTAATGAAGATTTTGCAACCAAAATACGCTGCGGTAATTTTTTAAACTCGAGTCCTTGATTGCAATTTGTTTGGGCTTTAGAGAGAAAAATGGACGCTTGCGAAAGACGATTCGGTTAAAATGGTTCATGGATGGTAATTCCATTTTTTCGTTCTTTAA
This sequence comes from Nemophila menziesii, assembly GCA_029959085.1. Classification (NCBI taxonomy): domain Eukaryota; kingdom Viridiplantae; phylum Streptophyta; class Magnoliopsida; order Boraginales; family Hydrophyllaceae; genus Nemophila; species Nemophila menziesii. Next base: position 43,902,442 of record JARWIR010000004.1, on the reverse strand, counting down.
AATAGTAAAATCTTCAATTATCACTGAATTAAAATGGTAACTAATCAATTGTTTTGCAGTAATCAATGATAGTTTTGCATTGTTCAAAGATACTGATGAAGGCGGTTATCAATTACATGGAAACAAAGTAACCGATGAAGGTATTATCAATTACATTTAAACAGTGATAAAACTTTGCTAGTTTCACATTGGCTAATTAAGTAACTTTTTATATGCAGTTGGAGGCTATTGCTTTCGATAGAGTGCTTTGTGATTGAAGTGTTATTTTTATGTGATCATAATGAGGACGTTGCAACAATCTATCTATTACAGCATCTTGTGGATTATGAAGAATAAGTGAGTGAGTGAGCTGTCATTTAACAAACAGAAATTGTAGTGGTGACAAACTAATTTTGTGATTGCTTTGCGTTTCATTGATTTTAGTTAATTGCACCATAAGTCCCTATAGTATGTTAAATTAATATGTTGATATTTTTATGCAAAATCTTAGTATTTGATTTTTCAAAAGAAGTTTTAGGGAATACCTAACGCGGACACGGAATCAGTAGCTAATCGTCTTGTAATTAGAAAGAAGTGATATCGCGACGATAACGATTCCTTATAATTTTAATTGTATTGGTATTTGTGGACTCATTAAAGTGGAAACAGAGCTTTCGTTAGTTGATTTAAGCAAGTTTTTGTTTGATTATATGAAATTAGTTGATTGTTCTCTTTGACTTATTATTCTGTCTAATATTTGATCCATGATTTGAATGCGAGAACCATTTTTTGTAATCATCAGATATATTATCTCACTTTCGGTCCTCAACAGAAATGAATAAAGATTGATAGTCATAGACTGTTAAACAGTATGTTACTTTACTTTTAATGACATCTGTAATAGATAGAAACATGTGGTTATAAGAGGTGGCCATTATAAAATAATGGGTGCTGGGTGCATACCCAGTTACAAAGCAATGGGGGCATACCCAATTCCAATAATGGATGTATGCCCAATAACAATAAGTTAAGTTACGTATTTTGATCTTACGTATTGCCGATTGTCATAAATAATGGGTGTGTAACAAATTCAGCTATAATCGGTGTATATCCAATTAGCGAGTCAAAGGCGGCTACTGAATTTCAATAATGGGTGTATACCCAACCATACTAATTGATATATGAAATACATCCCAAATAAGCTACACAAATTACATAGAATCGGTGTATACCCTAAACCATACAAACTAACACATTAACCCTAACAACCTAACCCCTACCCCTAAAAACGTAAACATTTGGGGGTTACTCAATTTGAACTTACATATTACCGATTGTTATATACAATGGATGGGTACCCAATTCAAGTATAACGTTTGTATACCCAACTAACATATCAATTGCGGCGTACCCAATTTCAGTAATGGGTATACACCCAAATAAGTATATCTTATAGCCACCTGTAGCAAAATAAGCACCTCTTATAATTATCTCTGGTATATATCAAATGAGTAAATACCAAGTATCACATCCAGTAGTTAGCCATTAGTAGTGCATCTCAACTATACGTTTCACAATTGGTATATACAAACTTAGTTGATAATAGTCGCGTTGTCCGACAACGTTTGGGTATACACCCATTCAAAATGGTTGGGCATACGCCGATCAACATCATCTTTCCATCCTTCGAGATTAAGTTTGGTTGGGTATACGTCCATCAATGTATTTTTGGGTATACACTGTAAATGATTGGTCATACGCCCATCAACTACATTTAGGTATACACCCATTTGTAATGGTTGGCATACGCCCATCAAAATCATCCTTCACACAAACAACCTTATGTAAAGTTAGATATACATCCGTCAACTACGATTTGGTATTCACCCATTCGAAATTACTAGTCAAGCATTATGAGTGGGTGCACACCCGTTTGGACACCAATAATGATCGAGTTATTGTTAGTGCGCCAGTCAAGGTCATCTATCCGTAGTTGACATTATGTGGAGTTAGGTATACGCCCAACAACTTTCCTTTGGGTATACACCCATTAGTAAGGGTTGGACATGCGCCCATCAAGATCATCTTTACAGCAATTGAACTTAATTATTGTTGGGCATACGCCCATCAAGATCATCTTTCCCACAAGTGACCTTATGTATGGTTGGGCATAAGGCCATCAACTACGTTTTGGTATACACCCCGTCGAGATTACTAGTCAAGCATTGTGATTGGGGGCACACCCGTTTTGTCACCAATAATGACTGAGTTATTTCTAGTGCGCCCATCAACATCATCTTTCCGTCTTTGACATTAGGTAGGGGTGGGTATACGCACACCAACTTCATTCTGGGTATACAACCATTTGGAAATGGTCGGACATAAGCCCATCAAGTTCATCTTTACCGCAAGTGACCTTATGTATGGTTAAATTCTCATTTGAAATGTTTAGGCGTACGCCCATCAAAATCATCTTTCCCGCAAGTGACCTTATGTATGGTTGGGCATACGGCCATCAACTACGTTTTGGTATACACCCATTTGAAATTACTAGTCAAGCATTTGTGAGTGGGTGCACTCCCGTTTTTTCACCAATAAGTATATACAGATATAATAGGAATATAACTACTAATAAAGGTCGTACTATTAAATTTATGTATACACCCAGTGTTCGGATGTAGACATGATGTATAATTGGAGCCTAGGAAAGATACATTATTGGGTCAGTAATGAATTTGGGTATACACCCATTTTGTGTATACTCATTTTGTTTATTATTTATACTACAAAAAAGATAAAAAATAGGTGTCGTTATTGAATTTTGGTACTCACCCATTGTGGTGTATACCCATTTTTTTAATTTGGAACTTCCGAAAGCTACTACATTGGGTCGTTTTTTAGTTTAAGTATACAACCATTGTGTCATATTATAAATGTGTGTATACACCCATTGTTGGTGTATATCCATGATATTTAGTTTAAGACAACAAAAGATACTATATTGGGGTGATTTATAAATTTGGGTATACACCCATTATGTCAGTATTGAGTTTTGGTATATATATGTTTATACCCGTTAAGAGATATTGGTATATGCCAATCCAGATATCTTTGTATATACCCATCGAGAGATATATTAACACTATACCTAGGTTTTCTTCGTTTAAGATGCACTCCTAATGGTGTTATTGGGTAACTACCGATTGCCATAATTGGTTAACTACTAGATGCAGTACTTGGTATTTACCCATTTGGGTATATACTGGAGGTGGTTATAAGAGGTGCTTATTTAACCAGAGGTGGTTATAAGATATACCCATTTCGGTGTATACCCATTTAGGTACGTACAATATACTACAACAATACGAACTGTGTTACTAGGTATATTTCTATTATATATGTATATACATATTGTGAAGCACATAATTGAGATGTACTACTAATGGGTAACTACTAGATGTAATACTTGGTATTTATTCATTTTGTATATACTAGAGGTGGTATTTCTATTGTTTTGTATACCCATTTTGTTTAAACTTGAAACTTCCAATAGCTACCATATTGGGTGGTTTGGGGTTTGGTTATGCATCCATTGTTTCGTTATTAAATTTGTGTATACACCCATTGTTGGGTTACTACTAGAAGCAGTACTTGGTGTTTTCCCAAAATGGGTATATACCAAAGGTGGTTAAAAGAGGTTGTTATAAGATACACCCATTTGGGTATAATATCCATTGTGGTACGTACAATACACTATAACATTACGACCTGTAGTAGTAGGTATATTCCTTTTATATCTATATATACTTATTGTGACACACATAATTAAGATGCACTACTAATGGGTAACTACTAGATGTGATACTTGGTATTTACTCATTGATATATATCAGAGGTGGTTATAAGAGGTTCTTATTTTACAAGAGTTGGTTATAAGATATACCTATCTGGGTGTATACCCATTGGGTGTATACGTACAATATAATATATCAATACGAAATTACTACGTTTTGGTATACACCCATTTGAAATTACTAGTCAAGCATTGTGAGTGGGTGCACTCCGGTTTTGTCACCAATAAGTATATACAAATATAATAGGAATATACCTACTACTACAGGTCGTACTATTAAATTTGTGTATACACCCAGTGTTAGGGTGTAGACATGATGTTTAGTTGGAGCCTAGGAAAGATACTTTATTGGGTCAGTAATGAATTTTGGTATACACCCATTTTGTTTATTATGTATACTACAAAAAAGATAAAAAAAAGGTGTCGTTATTGAAGGTGGGTATACACACATTATGTCGTTATTGAGTATTGGTATTCACCCATTGTGTTGTATACCCATTTTTTTTGGGAACTTCCGAAAGCTACTACATTGGGTCGTTTTTGAGTTTACGTATATAACCATTGTGTCATATTATGAATGTGTGTATACACCCATTGTTGGTGTATATCCATGATATTTAGTTTAAGACTACAAATAATACTATATTGGGGTGATTTATAAATTTGGGTATACACCCATTATTTTAGTTTTGAGTTTTGGTATATATATGTTTATACTCGTTAAGAGATATGGGTATATGCCCATCTAGAGATCTTTGTATATACCCATCGAGAGATATATCAACACTATACCTAGGTTTTCTTCGTTTAAGATACACTCATAATGGTGTTATTGGGTAACTACCGATTGTCATAATTGGATACCTACTAGATGCAGTACTTGGTATTTACCCATTTGAGTATATACTGGAGGTTCCTATAAGAGGTGCTTATTGTACCAGAGGTGGTTATAAGATATACCCATTTTGGTGTATACCCATTTAGGTACGTACAATATATTATAACAATACGAACTGTAATACTAGGTATATTCCTATTATATATGTATATACATATTGTGAAACACATGATTGAGATGTATAACTAATGGGTAACTACTAGATGTAATATTTGGTATTTATTCATTTTGTATATACCAGAGGTGGTATTTCTATTGTTGGAATTGGGTATATACCCATTCAATTTATACACGGGAAGATGACAATGACCAATCGTATAATGATTTTCATAATAATGAGTCTACACATGTTAAATGGACCGGTTTCAATGTAATTGTCAAATTGTGAGGAATTGGGTTTATGTATACAACCATTGTGTCATATTATGAATGTGTGTACCCAGATGGTTATAAGAGGTTCTTATTTTACAAGAGTTGGTTATAAGATATACCTATCTGGGTGTATACCCATTGGGTGTATACGTACAATATAATATATCAATACGAAATTACTACGTTTTGGTATACACCCATTTGAAATTACTAGTCAAGCATTGTGAGTGGGTGCACTCCGGTTTTGTCACCAATAAGTATATACAAATATAATAGGAATATACCTACTACTACAGGTCGTACTATTAAATTTGTGTATACACCCAATGTTAGGGTGTAGACATGATATTTAGTTGGAGCCTAGAAAAGATACTTTATTGGGTCAGTAATGAATTTTGGTATACACCCATTTTGTTTATTATGTATACTACAAAAAAGATAAAAAAAAGGTGTCGTTATTGAAGGTGGGTATACACACATTATGTCGTTATTGAGTTTTGGTATTCACCCATTGTGTTGTATACCCATTTTTTTTGGGAACTTCCGAAAGCTACTACATTGGGTCGTTTTTTAGTTTACGTATACAACCATTGTGTCATATTATGAATGTGTGTATACACCCATTATTGGTGTATATCCATGATATTTAGTTTAAGACTACAAATAATACTATATTGGGGTGATTTATAAATTTGGGTATACACCCATTATTGCAGTTTTGAGTTTTGGTATATATATGTTTATACCCGTTAAGAGATATGGGTATATGCCCATCTAGAGATCTTTGTATATACCCATCGAGAGATATATCAACACTATACCTAGGTTTTCTTCGTTTAAGATGCACTCATAATGGTGTTATTGGGTAACTACCGATTGTCATATTTGGATACCTACTAGATGCAGTACTTGGTATTTACCCATTTGAGTATATACTGGAGGTGCCTATAAGAGGTGCTTATTGTACCAGAGGTGGTTATAAGATATACCCATTTTGGTGTATACCCATTTAGGTACGTACAATATACTATAACAATACGAACTGTAATACTAGGTATATTCCTATTATATATGTATATACATATTGTGAAACACATGATTGAGATGTACTACTAATGGGTAACTACTAGATGTAATACTTGGTATTTATTCATTTTGTATATACCAGAGGTGGTATTTCTATTGTTGGAATTGGGTATATACCCATTCAATTTATACACGGGAAGATGACAATGACCAATCGTATAATGATTTTCATAATAACGAGTCTACACATGTTAAATGGACCGGTTTCATTGTAATTGTCAAATTGTGAGGAATTGGGTTTATGTATACAACCATTGTGTCATATTATGAATGTGTGTATACACCCTTTGTTGGTGTATATCCATGATATTTAGTTTAACACTACAAGAGATACTATAATGGGGTGATTTATAAATTTGGGTATACACCCAGTATTTCAGTTTTGAGTTTTGGTATATATATGTTTATACCCGTTAAGAGATATGGGTATATGCCCATCTAGAGATCTTTGTATATACCCATCGAGAGATATATCAACACTATACCTAGGTTTTCTTCGTTTAAGATGCACTCATAATGGTGTTATTGGGTAACTACCGATTGTCATAATTGGATACCTACTAGATGCAGTACTTGGTATTTATCCATTTGGGTATATACTGGAGGTGCCTATAAGAGGTGCTTATTGTACCAAAGGTGGTTATAAGATATACCCATTTTGGTGTATACCCATTTAGGTACGTACAATATACTATAACAATACAAACTGTAATACTAGGTATATTCCTATTATATATGTATATACATATTGTGAAACACATGATTGAGATGTACTACTAATGGGTAACTACTAGATGTAATACTTGGTATTTATTCATTTTGTATATACCAGAGGTGGTATTTCTATTGTTGGAATTGGGTATATACCCATTCAATTTATACACGGGAAGATGACAATGACTAATCGACTTATCCGACTTATACCATGATGGTCACATACTCAATGGGTATACATCCAATACGTTGTTCACAACTCTAAATTGTGTAAAAAAATGAAATGATATATAAACAATATGAGCCGGTGTGGTAGTCTATGGAATCTATTATAATGGACGTCTACCCAAATGTTGTCCATGTGTCCCGAATTCTATGTTGATCTATACATCTAAACCCAATGTGGGTCTATTCATTTGTATGGATTAAAGTAATCATATGTGGTTAACAATTTGGTTCATTAGGGTAGGAGTCAATTATATCAATTGGGTAATATATCATGAAATAGTAAACAAATACATTACCAGTAGCCTAATATGGACGCATAATGGACATCTACCCAAAATGTTGCATGTTAGTCACGAGGTGAATTATGATGTATACACCACAACCCAATGGGGGACATCCATCACATATTGGGCATGTACACAATTAGTTGTAAATGGTAATGTTTGATTAATATGCGCGTGAATATTAAAATCAATGTTGAATTGGGCATATGTTCGTAGTTTGTCGGATAGGTAGATGCCCGATTAAGTTTCATAGTTGGAAATGTGAATTACATATGGTCTACACAGAAACAAAAAACTTTTGATTTACAAACGCACAACTGTTGATATTAGCTTAAACAATTTAGATTATCAAAGATACGAATATACCTATTTCCAACCTTAAAAATTCAATCACAAGTTCTGTAAATAAAGATTCGTTCATACAGCCTGTTCGAATAGATAACAAAAGTTACACTTAAATGTTTGAGGAATAAACAATATCATAAATTAACATTACAAGACCTTTTGTTGTGATATCCCATTTGATTACAACGACCACATCGTATCTTAGGTCTAAGCATTTCTATCTGAGATAACTTACGCTTAGTTGTAGGCCTGCCAGGTTGGATTTTGCAAATAGGAGGTAACACATGCTCATCATTAACTGATTCAGGCCTGTTACAAAATGTGGTTATTGCAGGGATTTTACTGGCATACACTGCTTGAAGGGTTGAAGTATAAAAGTACTTCTCCACATAATCATATTTAGTGTCTGGTTTTGAGAAAGACAACGCTCGTACAGCGTGTATGCACGGGAAGCCGTCTATTTTCCACCTACCACATGAGCATGTTCTTCCATTAATGTCTACCATCATTCTCGGATCACACAAAACCTCAAAAACGTTTTCACTAGACTGTGCAACCTCCCATGTACGTGATTGCTGGTACTTTTCATTGTAATCAATCTGTCTTAAAGGAGCTAGAAATGTTTTACAACTTACATACAAAACAGATCTGTCATATGTATTTGACATTACCAAAAGTCTGAGCTTATCTACTATTTGAGCAACTGGGAGTCCACGAATTGGTAAAATCCAGCTATTCAATTATTCAGCTGCGTTAGAAGTGTGCTCACCGTACCAATTCCCCGGAAAAAATGCATTCGCAAAATTCTTAAGGGGTAAATTATCTAGAAAATCTATTGCTTTGTCAGCACCGAGACGAAAAAACTCTACCACATATGTCTCGAATAATTCAACATTTGGAGCCTTTGCGCATTGTTCAATACACCATAGCGCCGCTTTACGATCCTTACCAGATAGTTTCATAATCAGGTTACCTTTTATGTGACGATAACAAAATGAATGGTGTGCTTGGGGGAATATATTCTTCACCCCGTTAATAAGGCCGGGGTGCCGGTCAGATATGAATACAAGATCGGGCCTACTAATGAGAGGTCGAAGGAAAACCATAAAGGATGCCCAATTCTCGGTATCTCCAGCTCTAACAATTGAGAATGCAATTGGTACGAGACCTGAAATACAATTATTAGTAACTCCATACCAAATAAAAAAGGGGGATGCATAAATCCACCATAGACATCCACTGGTTTTGCGATATAAACAGTGCGCACCGTATTTGGTATGGTTGTTATGTGAGGCCTTTACCAAGAATCCTGTCTCACACTGATACTTTGAAATCGCATTACGCAGCTGAGGGAACCCACCAGGGAAACAAGTACCAACATCACCAAGGCAATAAGGCCAGTCACGACTAAGTAGATTATTCTCACGATGGACGAAAAATGAGGGTTCCATGTCGGGTATGATACTTTCCACAGGAACAGACTTCTCATATAAGAAGGTTGATTGATCATCTAAGCGACTATACGATAAGATTACACGGCCTCTAACAAGAATATCAACCTCGACCGCCTAATCACGTTTTATAAGCCATAACAACGCAGCATAGTCGCCTTGGCAATCAAATTTACAGCCAACATGACGGCCCAACGAGTAATGATAAACCAGTGAAGCTTCATCCAATTGTTTCTATTTTGTCGAAACGTATTGAACCAATGAAGAAAAACACTCGAATAAGCTAGCAGGGGCTATGTATTTGTCTTTGCCATGTTTGAAGATGTACATACACTTGTCCATTGTTAATCTACATGAAACAATTAAAAATCGTTATATAATGGTTGAAATCAACTTTCAACTTTGCAAACCAGTTTAACAAGAATAAACCTTAATGTTCAATCTTTCAACAGGACAGATTCATGTCTTACCAAGATCATCAAATAAATCCTATATATACACTGCACTGGTAATGTATGCATATAACTGAAAATTTATGTACATTAATGACAACCTATTACAAAAGGATATGATTCTACAGCTAAACAAAAAAAAAAGCTCGTGTCAACCCAAGAGTACAAATGTTGTTATCAAAATAAAAAGTTAAAACTGATATTGAAAAAAAAAACATACAAATATACTACGATCGGGAATATACCCATTATAGAAAACTGTTTATAGACAAACAACTGAATCTGCAATATCATATAACAAGCGACACACAATGAAAATGATATTGTACACAATAGGAGACAAAAAACAGTGAGAAATAGTATAACAAAATAACATACCTTCTGGTAGAATTACGAATGGCCGATGTTGATTATCTATTCGGAAAACAAGCGCAAATCTCAGGTTGAACAAGATGATCTACTTGAACATTTGATGGATGAACAATGTGGTCTTTCGGAAGAGGAAGAATTTGAATTTCAAATTTGAATTGTGAAGATATAATATAAAAAAAAGCTTTCTGTTTCGTCAGAGTGAAAAGGTATGGTGTTTTAAAAATAATAAACGTGTGATTTGCTGTTGTTGTGTAAGAACCATTAATGAAAAGCAAATGATGGGACATAATGGTGAGCCCTAGCAGTAAATGGGTTCCGTTACTTAGTTGAGTAGGAAAGTCTTTGAAAAGCACTATTAGGCCTTTAAAGCATTTGATTCTTAAACAGGCCTTATAATATAAAGTTGCTACTTAGTTGAGCTGGTTTTTGATATTTCCTCTTAAAATATATATATATATATATATATATATATATATATGAAAGAAAATCAATAATGCTAAATGTAATTAGAACCCATTATTGCAACTACTCATAAAAAATTTAATTATTAAAACATTCAAAATAAAATTATTTATTAAAATAAATTTTACCAAAAACACGTTATCAATCATTTTAATTACTTTATATCTAGTTATATGTATAAAAAATTTATTTTAAATTAACCAACACCATCACGATTTCCGGCTACCACCAACTTCGACCACCGTCAACTCCAGACACCACCACCACCTCTGATTTTTTTTTGGACAGCAGGGCCTTCGGAAATCGCTGCCCATTCTGCAACCACTACCACCTGTACCACAAACTCCTTCTAGTTTTTTCCAGCCACTGACGTTTGCAACCACCACTTTCCTCGGCTAATTTCTTTTTAAAAAATTTCGGCCACCATCGTTTTCTCCGCAACCACCATCCCCTTCGACCAGTTTTTACCACTAACCTGTCCAATTATTTTTCAGTTTTCAAGTTCTAGAGTTATAGAATATATCTAAGCCAAGACGGAGAGTTATAGAATATGTTTAGGCCAAAATAAAAAAACAAACGCAGTTATATTTAAAAAATTGGATATATATATATATATATATATATATAAATAAATAAATAAATCAGAGAATCATTGTACACTGGATATAGTTTAGAAGAAGCATGCCCAACTCGTTGGCATAGATATATTCTATAACGAAAGAACAAAAAAAACATATATTCCATAATTCTAGAACTTGACTTTGTTTTGGTCAGAGGTCTAGGACTTGACTGGCATCAATTATAATTGGAATAATCAATTTATCTTACATTGATAAATTTCCACACGTAAAGACTTTTCAACGTTGATGAATGTGACCAAAAACAAAAAAATAAAAATAAAACGTTGATGAATTTTTTAACACCATTGAAACTTAAACTTGTATCATAAGCCCCATTGTCCCATTTCCCTAATGGATTGTCAGAAATGGTTAATCATCTTTGTTCATGTAATTTTAGTACACCTTCTTGGACAGGCAATAGCTCAATCTTCATTATTCCACTTCTGTATAAACGATAGTAATTATACACAAAATAGTCTATTCCAGGCAAACTTAAATACCATTCTGTCCGTTGTCTCCTCTAATGTTAGCGAATATGGCTTTTACAGCGGATCTATTGGCGAAAACTCAGACAGAGTCAACGGAATCGTGATGTGTAGAGGAGATGTTCAACTCGATATATGTCGTTCTTGTATAACTAATGCTACAGTTGAGCTTGTGAAAACTTGTCCAAATCAAAAGGAAGCCATTATATATTATGATTTTTGCATGTTACGATACTCGAATAAGTTGATAAATGGTACGGTTGAAAGTGGTGAGACTTTCTATATGTGGAACCGCCATAATGTCACAAGTCTGTCCGAGTTTAATCAGGTGCTGAGAACGTTGATGGATGATTTACGAGGCCAAGCTTCATCTAGGGGTCCCCTTCTTAAATTTGCTGCAAAAAATATAACTGCCCCTGATTTTCTAACCATATATGGTCTACAACAATGCACCCCTGATTTATCTTCAGAAGATTGTAGCAATTGCCTTATTAGTGCTATTGGACAGATTCCTAACTGTTGTAACGGGAAGTTAGGAGGGAGAGTTATCAGACCAAGCTGTTATCTTCGTTTTGAAATTTACAGCTTCTTCAATCAATCTATTAATTTGGATCTTGAAGAACCTCCTCTAGTCCAAGGTATGCTCTTAATGTGTTGTGCATTATGATACTTATTAATAGTTTTTTTCTTTCACAATATTTGTTGCTAATAAGTGTCAAATAATTAATTGCAGGTGGAAATGGTAGTGGAAATAATAGCACAGCTACAATTATAATCATTCTTGTTGTTTCAATTTCGGGAAGCTTCTTGCTGATAGTAATCATTTTCTTAATCATAAGGAGGAAAAAGAAGAGAGATCAGCAGCCTACGCTGTTAGATAACTTCGAAAGTAAGTAGGAATACTTCATATGTATTTTTAATAAATATTTTTCTCTACCACATTTTTCCTTCAGCTAAAAGTATATATGAGTGCTTTAAATACTTTAATTACCAATCATTACACACTTGAGGTGTTAAACAAAGACTTATATGAATGTTTTAAATCAGATTATAAAATATATATAGATATGTTAAAAAGACAAAAACTCAGGAATTGGCTTGAACATCGATCACGAAGAAGATTAGTTTCCTTAAAAGTAGTCGAGAGTCTTGAGACCTACAAACCAATAATTGTTCAATATGAATAATATTATTTCAAAATGACATGATGTTAAACTCAATCATCGAGTTAATGTTTATATGTAGAAATTGCACAAATTGTAATTTAAATGATAACACTAGTTACGTAAACTACTATTGACTTTTTTAAGAGAATTACAAAAAGATAATCTAACAACCTTATTGACATGTTTTTTTGTTAAATTTTTTGAAGCTTCCGAGGATATTACCACGGAAAAGTCATTGCAGTATGACTTTAACACCATACGCGCTGCTACAAATAACTTCTTGGATGCGAACAAGCTTGGATCTGGAGGTTTTGGAGCGGTTTATAAGGTAAACAAATAAAAAGTACTTTCACGAATATCGACTTTGTGCAGCCTAGTAGTTATTGTAACACGTATCTATTATGAAATACTATAGGGAAAGCTTCCAAACGGGAAGGAAATAGCAGTGAAAAGGTTGTCTAAGGATTCAGGGCAAGGGGATCTTGAATTCAAGAATGAGGTCATGCTAGTAGCCAAACTTCAGCATAGAAATTTGGTGAGGCTTCTTGGTTTCTGTCTCGAAGGAACTGAAAGGCTCCTCATATATGAGTTCATGCCTAATTCAAGCCTTGATCATCTCATGTTTGGTACTTCAACTACCCTATTTATTAAATTTCTTTACATATTTATGATTATTTTCTCAGGAAGTGTCTCACTTAATGTCATATTAAAATTTATATGTAGATCAAGTCAAACGTGAAGAGTTAGATTGGGATAAGCGTTTCAAAATTATAGGAGGTGTCGCTAAGGGACTTCTTTATCTTCACGAAGATTCTCGGCTTCGAATTATTCATCGTGATCTTAAAGCAAGTAATGTTCTTTTAGACGAAGAGATGAATGCTAAAATTTCAGATTTTGGAATGGCAAGACTATTTGTTATGGATGAAACGCAAGCTAATACTACCAGAATAGTTGGGACATAGTAAGTTTTAAATAATTTTCCATGTTTCTGAAAAATTAGGTTCAACATGCTAGAAATGTGTCATGTATTTTCAAATGTCAAACTCTAACATATTAACCCTTGTAGTGGATATATGGCACCAGAATATGCACTATACGGGCAGTTTTCACCCAAATCCGATGTTTTTAGCTTCGGAGTATTAATTCTAGAAATCGTGAATGGGGAAAAGAATTCACATTTTAGAAATGGGGGTCGTGGAGAAGATCTACCAAGCTATGTAAGTCTGAACATATATTGAGACTACATGTCATATCTAATCTGGTTTTAGGCAATATTAACAACTAAAATTGTTGCAGGCATGGAAGAATTGGCGAGAAGGAACAATAAGAAACATGATAGATCCCATACTCATTACCAATTCAGGTTCATTGCGAGACATAATTAGATGCATACATATTGGTTTGTTATGTGTTCAAGAGAATTTGATTGATAGACCAACAATGGCTTCAGTTCTTCTCATGCTCGGTAGCCAATCTCTCACTCTACCAATACCTGCAGAGCCTGCTTTTTTAATGCATACTGGTGTAGGGTCTAATGGTTCAAGCTATGATGAAGAGAACAATTCAAGAATGATGGAATCAACATTATTGTCAAAAACAAAATCGGGTCATGAATCGGAAAATGAGGCTTCAATATCTGAATTATTTCCTCGATAAAGTGAATGGTTCTGCGTTTACTGTAAATTAAATGTATGATTATTTATTGTTCATCCATTGCTTTATATTCCTTACACTAAATGAATGCTAATAAAATGAGTTGAATCTATGTAGATTTATTTAAACACTTATTCTATATAATTCAATTATGCAAATAGTTATATGGAATGTAAACTACTGTTTTGCAAGTTAAGATATTGGGAAAATTCTCCTTTTGATACCTATTATTTTAAATTTTGATAAATAAGTATTTAAGTTTATAAAAGTGACAAACATACATCAATGTTTTTTTTGTCTTCTATTAGTATCTATAATCAAATTTGTCGTTAAATACCATATATCAATAACATAACTATCTTTGTAAAATAAAATACCTAAGTAACAAAATTGAACAAATACATACCCACCATTTTTATTTGTAAATAGAATTTTTGTATTATTTATTAAAATATGACATTTAACTTCAAACTTTACATTAGATTCTAACCAAAAACAAAAGAAAAACATTGAATATCTATTTATTACTTTTATAAACTTACTTATTTATCTAAATTGTAAAGAAAAACAAAAACAAAATATGTCCCCGGGATAAATTTTCTATATACCATTTTTCTACTTGAGGACAAGATTGGACATAAAACGAATCTAGAGGAGGGTATATGATATTTAAATAGTAAAAATCTCACAATTGTGAGTAAGTTATACTTATTTTTTTATAAATGTTGTGTAATAAGTATATATTTTATACAATTAAATATACAAAATAATTTAATTAAAATAATATAATATTTATAATATTTTCTAATATGAGTAAAAAATTAAATGGGTATTAATTTTGGGAATTTTGTAATAAAATTTTGTATGAGGGTTTTGAAACAATTTGTGCTTTAAAAGAATTTTTTTTTTTTCTTTATCTATTTTTCTTTTAAAACCTTGTAGATCAAAAATACCTTAGACAAATAAATAATTTTTTATTTCTTTTTCATTATTATTTTTCTCTTCTCTCTTATTATTTTTTTCTATCTTCCACTAGCATTTTTTCTTTCCTTCTTCATTGAGTATCAATATTTTCCACCTCCGACCACAACATACCAACCACCGTCGGAAAAAGTTTGGAATACTCGAAAAAAGTACAGGGTACGCGAAAAAAGTACAAAGTATGCGGAAAAAGTTCTGAGTCACTGGAAAAAATACTGAATCGCTGGAAAAAGTTACTGAGTAATTGAAATTTTTTACTGGAAATAATTTACTGATTAACTAGGCAAACCACTAACCATTCGGTGGAAAGTTGTTGAGAATCATTATTTTCTTAATTTATAAAAAAAATTAATTACAACATTTGAATACAAATCAAAATTTAATTAAAAAATTAAAAATAAACAACTCAAAGTATTGCAATATCACCATCGTTTTTCTGAGTTTTACAAGACAAAGAAAAAAACAATTACAGCTATCTCATGGAGTTCGAAAAATAAAAGAAAAATAAAAGGAAAGAAAACTCTACACTCTAGGATCTAAACTCTATGCACTTTCTGAGTATGTTGCAACTTTTCACTCGAAGAAGATAGACGCATCACTAATGGCTTTCCATTCGAAGATCCAAGAGATCGAAGGAGTTTCATGGGAAGCTCTAACACTGAGAAGAGATCTGGCCTTGCCATTGGAGTAACCCAGGTCTCAAACAACTGCTTAAGAAGGCGACAATGGAACCCTAGTTGGAGAAGATAGAGTTGTGGCGCTGCTAACCTTGCTGGAGTGGATAACGCCGAAACTCAAAGAAGTTGATGAGCATGAACTCAGCACGAGCGAGGTCTTCACGCCATGGCTCGCGGTGCATTTGAAGACACGTCTGCCGAGATGGAAAGCGGCTACAAAACAAAAATCTTGAGATTTGACAGAGGTGGTGAGTATACCTCAAATGAATTTTGAGATGCTTGTAGAAAGCGGGGCACCAAGTAGCAATTTACTATATCATACACCCCACAACAAAATGGTGTTGCAGAAAGGAAAAATCACACCATCCTTGACATGTCGAGAACAATGTTAAAGGAGAAAAATTTGTCGAAGAATTTTTGGGCTAAAGTAGTGGCATGTACTGCTTATTTCTAAATTGTTGTCCAACCAAGAGTGTGAGGAATATGACACCATAAGAAGCTTGGAGAAACTACTAGCCAACTATTAGTCAACTCCAAGTTTTTGGTTGCATTACTTATACTCGTGTTCCAGATGCAAAAAGAAATAAGCTTGATGATCAAGGTGAAATGTGCATTTTTCTTAGTATATCGAGGAGTCAAAAGCATAAAAGCTTTACAATCCACTAACAAACAAAGGAGTGGTGAGTATACATGTTGTTTTTAGCGAAGAATAATTTAGAGGTGGAATGAAGAAGATTCTAGTACAGAAAATCAAATTGAAGTTGAAGAAGAGGAAACAGACCATCGACATCAAGAACCTCTTGTCATGACACTTCAACAAGTCAGAAATCCTCAAGACAATGAAGGTCTAGGTAGTTATTCTTCTCCGCCAAGAAGAATACAAAGGTTAACGAAATATGTGAAGAAACTAAAGAGATGAATTTGGTATGTCTTTATGCTGATCATGAGCCATTGGCATATGAGGAAGCCGTGAAAGAAAATTATTGGAAGAAACCAAAGATCAAAGAAATTCGTTCAATTGAAAAAAAAAATACTTAGGAATTAACATCTCTTCAAAAAGGACATAGACATATTTGAGTCAAATGGGTCTATAAAATAAAGAGGACGACAAATTGAGAAATTGATCGCTACAAGGCAAGACTTGTTACAAAAGGATACAAACAAAAATATGGAATTTATTATGATGAAATGTTTTCCCTTGTTACTTGGCTAGACACAATGATAAAGTTAAGATCGCTTGTAGCTCATCATAAATGGAAGATACACCAATTAGATGTTAAATAGGCATTTTTGAATGGTATACTTGAAGAAAAAGTTTACATCGAACAGACATAAGGTTTTACCATAAATGGTAAATAAAATAAAGTGTACTGATTGAATAAGAAATTTTATGGCTTAAAGCAAGCTCCACGAAAGAGATACTATACTCCGGCGAGCAAATTAGGAAGCAACATCTATCGATCAAACTAAAGATTAGACTCCAAAATCCAAAAGAAACCCATAAGTAAGTAAAATATAATCCTATTTTTATGTTAATTTTGAGGTTTTCGAAAGTGTTTTTTGGATTAGAAACTGTTTTTGTGTGATTCATGTTGATTTTGTTTGATTTCTTACACATTTCTTGGATTTCTAGAGTTTAAAATAGGATTATTTGATGAATGTGTTCAATTTACTGTGATCAACATGAAAGAAAGATGGATTAGAGTCATAAAATGTGAATAATGTGTTAAACAGGGACCTAAAATGCAATTACTGCATAATGCAAAATTCTGCACAATGTTTTTCGTAACTGTATTAAACATGGAATTCCATGTTTAATACAGTTATCAAATCATGAAATTACATGTTTTGAAAACTGCATTATAGAGATCATGTGTAGTTTAGGGACCTTATAGTGTAATTACTGCATATGGAATTCTGCAGAATGTTTTTAGTAACTGTATTAAACATGGAATTCCATGTTTAATACAATTATCAAATCATTAAATTACATGTGTTGATAACTGTATTATAGATAGAATGTGTAGTTTAGGGACCTTATAGTGTAATTACTGCATAATATAGAATTCTGCAGAATGTTGTTAGTAACTGTATGAAACATGGAATTCCATGTTTAATACATTTATCAAAACATGAAATTCCATGTTTTGATAATTGTATTAAACATGAAATTTGATGTTTTGATAACTGTATTAAACATGGAATTAACTCAATTCAGGCTACTAATATGTTTTCTTGTGCTTGGAGTTTGTGTAAAAACAGGTGAAAATGGCACCAAGAAGAAAATTTATCAAGTCAAGACTACTAATTTGTTTCTTGTGGTTGGAGTTTGTGTAAATACAAGTAAAAATGCCTCCAAGAAGAAGATTTACTGATGAACAAGAAGATGATAAGATACAAGCAGTGAAAAGGAAGAACTACTAGCTTTTCTAAGTGATGAGCAGACCCTTAGTGGATTATATTCATTGAAGAGTGTATATGCAGTTCAGCAAAAACAAAGATCAAAGAATCAGTTATCTAAAAGAATATTGATGAATGTGTTAACGTTTTTATTATTATATTGAATAGAGTATTTCGTATTTAATTGTACTTATTTTGGAATGTTTTAGAATATAATGTTTAAAATGACTTGTTAATTTATTAAGTATTATGAAGGATTTGATTAGAATTGGAAATTGATTAGTATTTCATATTGTGAAGGATTTGATTAGAACAGTTCTGATACCAACAAAAAAATTCGAAAAAGCAGGCAAAATCCGCAACACATTAAAATGACATGTAAATTCCATGTTTGAAAACATGAAATTCCATGTTTGAAAACATGAAATTCCATGTTTGAAAACATGAAATTCCATGTTTGGAACATGAAAATTTACTAACCTGCACACTAACAAGTTAAGCTACTCGAATCGAAACCTATACAGAAAGATAATAATTATAAAGGAATGAACCACAACACAATATAAAAACAAAAGAGCCAATTAGAGATTAATGCCTATTAAAAAACTTATTTAAAAAAAGGTGCCTAGAATAAGATTTTTTTATAGAAAAATGCCTCATCCCAAACTACCCTTATAATTAACAATTAAAAAAAAAAAAGTAGAAAAAAAACAAAACAAAAACTAATAATCACACGCGCGCGTCCGTGAATTTTTTTTAAAATCGTCATAACTAATTCTAAAAAAATCAAAAAAAAAAAAAAAAAAATTATATATTTGGATAAAGCAAATTAATATTTACGTCTATGATTTTTTTCAGAATTTTTTGAATTTTTTGATTTTTTGAATTTTTTAATTCGCAGAAAATGGAATTCCATGTTTTGATATAAGGAATTTGTTTTCCGCAGACACGAAATTCACTGTTTAAAACATGGAATTCCATGTTTAAAACATGGAATTCCATGTTCTGCGAATTAAAAAATTAAAAAAAAAATCAAAAAATCAAAAAATTCAGAAAATTCCGAAAAAAATTATAAACGTAAATATTAATTTGATTTATCCAAATATGATTTTTTTCGATTTTTTTGATTTTTTTTGAATTAGTTATGGCGATTTTAAAAAAAATTCACGGACGCGCGCGTGTGATGAAATTAGTAGTAGGTGGTGGTGGTGGAGGCGGTGATGGTTGTGGTGGTTTTAGTGGTGGTGGTGGTGGTTATGATGGTGGAGGCGGTGATGGTGGTGGTGGTGGTGGTGGTGGTGGAGGTGGTGGAAATATCCTATTATTTGTTTAAGATTTAAAAATAAATATTGTATTAAAAATAAAATAATATATTTAATAATAAGGATAGTATAGGTATAAAAAATATAAAGGGGATGTTTTCTATAAATAATTGTTCTATTAGGCATTTATCTCTAAATAAGAAAATTAGAGGCTTAAAAAAATGAAAGGCATCATTAAGGAGGCATTTATCTCTAATTACCCCAAAACAAAAAGGATCCAAAACATAACAATATAAACTGTAAAAATCGTTAAACCAGTGAATATTATACAACTATTACAAGAATATAATGATCATCAAAAATAATCATAGAGCAACTTGACAATTTTTGGCATGGACCGGCGTGACTAATTAGTTGACTCAAACGGTTGCTTTTCAGAACCAAATCTTTGTGACTACCAAATGTATGCTACTTGGGATCGTGGAAACACGTAATCGAAAACAGAATCGAGAGTCGGAAAAGATCAAACAAACGCATATAACGTTGAGAACCGAACTTTACTACAACCATAACCATCTGCAGAAAACAAGTCATGACATAAGTACTAGAATACAATAACACAAACAAAGGAAGAAGTAGAAAAGGGAAAAAATTCCGTGCAGTCGCAAAATTCCATGTTTTAAACATGGAATTCCATGTTTCATACAGTTTCATACTGTTTTAAACATGGAATTCCATGTTTAAAACATGGAATTCTGCGACTGCACAAACCTCTTCACAAAATTAAAGCTCAAACACACACTCTACTCCGATTAAAACAGTTTAAACACAGAATTTAGCAATGTAGAAGCAAAATATGAACAAAATGAAGAATATAACACATAATTTACAGAAAATAAGGCAAAATATGAAGAAATAAAGAATGTAAACACATTATCATAACAAAAAGAGCTTAAACACAAATTTTTGCAAATATCAAAGAAAAATATGAACAAAACTAAGAATATAAACACAAAATCATAAAAAAACAAGCAATTAGAAGAGAAAAACCTTCAAAACAGTAGAATTGCTTCAAGTTGCAAAGTAGGATGAAAAATGTGAATTAGCAAAATTCCATGTTTTAAACATGGAATTCCATGTTTCATACAGCTTCATACTGTATAAAACATGGAATTCCATGTTTAAAACATGGAATTCTGCGCCTGCACAAATCTCTTCACAAAATTACAACTCAAATACACAATCTACTGCAATTAAAATAGTTTAAACATAGAATTTAGCAATGTAGAATCAAAATGTGAACAAAATGAAGAATATAACACATAATTTACAGAAAAGGAGGCAAAATATGAAGAAATGAAGAATGTAAACACATTATCATAACAAAAAGAGCTTAAACACAAAAATTTGCTAATATCAAAGCAAAATATGAACAAAACTAAGAATATAAACACAAAATCAAAACAAAACAAGCAATTAGAAGAGAAAAAGTTTGAAAACTGCAGAATTGCTAAAAGTTGTAAATTAGCATGAAAATGTGAATGAAAATGCTTTAAAAACAGAGAATACATACACATGTATATGTATATATAGAAACTAAAACCTGCAAATCAGCAAAACAACAAAATGAAACAAAAAATTCAAAAAAAAAAAGGAAAAAACAGAGCCGAGAGAGATAGAGAGCATGAGAGGAAAAGGAGATGTTAGTTTACCTTTAGAGAAGAAGAAAAAAAACGAGTAATCTTAGTAGCTTAGCAATGGAGATGCGTGAGCTTCTTAGCTTATCAATGGAGATGCGAGATGCAGAATCGGTTAGAGGAGAGAGAAAGAGAGAGAGAGAGAGAGAAATAGATAGAGAGAATCTGTGTGTGAGTGTGTGATAATAATTGGGGAATTAATTACCTAGTTTATAATAAGTAGTATTTATATTGGGTAAAAAAGGAAAAGAAATAATTAATGAGAGTTTTTCTCTAATTACTTAATTAAGAAGGCATTTATCTCTAAATAAAAAAGTTAGAAACTTAAAAAAGTTAGTAGCCTCGTTAAGGAGGCATTTTTCTCCAATTACCCTATTTTTAAAGGGCGGTATCCAAGATCTTTGTTGTCAAGAAAAAAAGGGAATCCAAGATCTTTTGGTAAAAATCTCTAAAATTTACCCTGTACATCTAGAAACTCTTTATATTGTTCAGTTCCAAGAGGACGAAAAGTGATATATCAAAACTTGGCTTAGATTTATACTATAAGTCAAGAACTTTTCTTTTTGGTCAGAAGTAAAGGACTTGACTGGGCATCAATATAATTGGAATAATCAATTCATTTTACATTGATAAATTAAATTTCCACACGTAAAGACTTTTTCAACTCCGATGAATGTTTTAATATATTTTTACGTCATTGAAACTTAAACTTGTATCATCCGCATTATTGTCCCATATCTCTAATGGAGTATCAAAAATGTTTACTCATCCTTGTTCAAGTAATTCTAGTACACTTTCTTGGTCAGACAATAGCTCAATCTTCATTATTTCACTTCTGTATAAACGATAGTAACTATACACAAAATAGTCTATTCCATACAAACTTAAATACCCTCCTATCCGTCGTCTCCTCTAATGTTAGTGAACATGGCTTTTACAGCGGGTCTATTGGCGAAAACTCAGACAGAGTCAACGGAATAGTGATGTGTAGAGGAGATGTTCAACTCGATATATGTCGTCCTTGTATCACTAACGCGACAATTGAGCTTGTGAAAACTTGTCCAAATCAAAAGGAAGCCGTTATATATTATGATATTTGCATGTTACGATACTCGAATAAGTTGATAAATGGTACGGTTGAAAGTGGTGAGGCTTTCTATATGAGTAACCGCAATAATGTCACAAGTCTGACAGAGTTTAATCAGGTGCTGAGAACATTGATGGATGATTTACGAGGCAAAGCTTCATCTGGTGGTCCCCTTCGTAAATTTGCTGCAGAAAATATAACTGGCCCTGATTTTCTAACTATATATGGTCTACAACAATGCACCCCTGATTTATCTGCAGATGATTGCAGCAATTGCCTTATTAGCGCTATTGGACGTATTCCTACATGTTGTAATGGGAAGTTAGGAGGGAGATATATTGGAGCAAGCTGCTCTCTTCGTTTTGAAGTTTACAGCTTCTTCAATCAATCTATTAATTTGGATCCTGAAGGAGCTCCTTTAGTCCAAGGTATGCTCTTCATGTCGTTGATCATATTACTTATCAGCAGGATAGTGTTGTGGCTAGATAAAAACATTATTTTAAATCAGAATTATAAAACTCATTGATGTTTTTTTTTTCTTTCACTAAAATTTGAAGCTAATAAGTGTCACAAAATTAATTACAGGTGGAAATGAAAGCACAGTTACAATTATAATCATTCTCGTTGTTTCAATTTCGGGGTGCTTCTTGCTGATAGTAGTCATTTGCTTAATCATAAGGAGGAAAAAGAAGAGAGATCGACAGCCTATGATGCTAGATAACGTTGAAAGTAAGTAGGACGTTTAAATAAATATTTTCTTAACCACATATTTCTTCTGCTAAATGTATATATGTGTAATTTAAATTCTTTAGTTATCAATCATCTAACACTTTATGCGATTAGAGAGACATATATGAATGTTTTACATCGAACCATAATATATAGATATGTTGAAAATTCAAAAAAGTCAGAAATTGATTTGAACATTATGAAGAAAAGTAGATTTTTTCCAGAAATTAGTTGGAACCTAGAAACTGTTATTTGTTCAATATAACTAATATTATTGCAAAACACCATGATGTTAAACTAAATCATCCAACTAGTTTTCTGAATCAGGTTTAACGTTTATATGAAGAAAATCCACAATTAAATTGTAATTGAACTGATACCACTAGTCACTTAAGCTACTAATGAATTTTTAAGCAAATTAAGAAAATTTAGGTTAACAACCTTATTGACATGTTTTTGTCAATAATTTTTTGAAGCTTCTGAGGATATTACCACGGAAGAATCATTGCAGTATGACTTTGACACTATACGCGCTGCTACACATAACTTCTTGGATGCAAACAAGCTTGGATCTGGTGGTTTTGGTGCTGTTTATAAGGTAAACAAACTAAAACTAATTTCACGAATATAGAATTTGTGCAGCCTCGTAATTATTGTAACCCGTATCTATTATGGCATAATGTAGGGAAAGCTTCCAAATGGGAATGAAATAGCAGTGAAGAGGTTGTCTAAGGATTCAGGGCAAGGGGATCTTGAATTCAAGAATGAGGTCAAGCTAGTGGCCAAACTTCAGCATAGAAATTTGGTTAGGCTTCTTGGTTTCTGTCTCCAAGGGACTGAAAGGCTCCTCATATATGAGTTCATGCCTAATTCAAGCCTTGACCATCTCATGTTTGGTACTTCAACTACCCTATATATTAAATTTATTTACATATTTAGAGCTAAAGTGTCTCATTTTATGTCATATTAAAATTTATATGTTGATCAAGTCAAACGTGAAGAGTTAGATTGGGATAAGCGTTTCAAAATCATAGGAGGTGTCGCTAAGGGACTTCTTTATCTTCACGAAGATTCTCGGCTTCGAATTATTCATCGTGACCTTAAAGCAAGTAATGTTCTTTTAGACGAAGAGATGAATCCTAAAATTTCAGATTTTGGAATGGCAAGACTATTCGTGATGGACGAAACTCAAGCTAATACTACTAGAATAGTTGGGACATAGTAAGTTTTCAATTATTTTTCATTTTTCTGAAAAAATTAGGTGCAACATACGAGAAATGTGATATGCAATTTTATATGTCATACTCGAACATATAAACCATTGCAGTGGATATATGGCACCAGAATATGCATTGTACGGGCAGTTTTCACCCAAATCCGATGTTTTTAGCTTCGGAGTATTAATTCTAGAAATCGTGAATGGGGAAAAGAATTCACATTTTAGAAATGGGGGTCATGGAGAAGATCTACCAAGCTATGTAAGTCTGAACATATATTGAGACTACATTTCATATCTAATATGGTTTTAGGCCATATTAACAACTGAAATTGTTGCAGGCATGGAAGAATTGGCGAGAAGGAACAATAAGAAACATGATAGATCCCATACTCATTACCAATTCAGGTTCATTGCGAGACATAATTAGATGCATACATATTGGTTTGCTATGTGTTCAAGAGAATTTGATTGATAGACCAACAATGGCTTCAGTTCTTCTCATGCTCGGTAGCCAATCTCTCACTCTACCAATACCTGCAGAGCCTGCTTTTTTAATGCATACTGGTGTAGGGTCTAATGGTTCAAGCTATGATGAAGAGAACAATTCAAGAATGATTGAATCAACATTATTGTCAAATATAAAATCGGGTCATGAGTCGGAAAATGAGGCTTCAATATCTGAATTATTTCCTCGATAAAGTGAATGGTTATACGTTTACTGTAAATTAAATGTATGATTATATATTGTTCATCCATTGCTTTTTATTCCTTACACTAAATGAACACTAATAAAATGAGTTGAATCTATGTAGATTTATTTAAACACTTATACTATATAATTCAATTATGCAAATATTTATATGGAATGTAAAATACTGTTTTGCAAGTTAAGATATTGGGAAAATTCTCCTTTTAATACCTATTATTTTAAATTTTGATAAATAAGAATTTAAGTTTATAAAAGTGACAAATATGCATCAATGTTTTTTTTTTGTCTTCTATTAGTATCTATCATCAAATTTATCGTTAAATACTACATATCAATAACGTGACTATCTTTGTAAAATAAAATACCTAATTAGTAACAAAATTGAACAAATATATACCCACCATTTTTATTTGTAAATAGAATTCTTGTATTATTTATTAAAATATGACATTTAACTTCAAACTTTACATTAGAGACTAACCAAAAACAAAAGAAAAACATTGAATATCTATTTGTTACTTTTAAAAACTTACTTATTTATCCAAACTGGAAAAAAAAAAAGATGTCCCTGAGATAAATCTTCTATATACCATTTTCTACTTGAGGACAAGATTGGACATAAAATGAATCTAGAAGGTATATGATATTTAAATAGTAAAAATCTCACAACTGTGAGTAAGTTGTACTTATTTTTTTATAAATGTTGTAATAAGTATATATTTTATACAATTAAATATACAAAATAATCTAATTAAAATAATATAATATTATAGTATTTTCTAATATGAGTCAAAAAATAAATGGGGAATTAATTTTGGGAATTTTGTAATATAATTTTGTATGAGGTTTTTGAAACAATTTGTGCTTTAAAAGAAATATTTTTTTTCTTTATCTATTATTTTTTAAAACCTTGTAGGTCAAAAATACTTTAGACAAATAAATAATTATTTATTTCTTTTTCATTATTATTTTTCTCTTCTCTCTTATTATTTTTTTCTATCTTCCATTAGCATTTTTTCTTTCCTTCTTCATTGATATCAATATGTTCTACCTCTGACCACAACATACCAACAACCGCCGGAAAAAGTTTGGAATACTCGAAAAAAGTTCAGGGTACGCGAAAAAAGTACCGAATCACCGGAAAAAATACTGAATCGCCGGAAAAAATTAATTAGTAATTGAATTTTTTTACTGGAAATAATTTACTGATTAACTAGGCAAACCACTAATCATTCAGTGGAAAGTTGTTGAGAATCATTATTTTCTTAATTTATATTTATTTACAAAAAATTAATTACAACATTTGAATACAAATCAAAATTTAATTAAAAAATTAAAAATAAACAACTCAAAGTATTGCAATATCACTAGTGTTTTTCTGAGTTTTACAAGACAAAGAAAAAAAATTACAGCTATCTCATGGAGTTTTAAAAATAAAAGAAAAATAAAAGAAAAGAAAACTCTACACTCTAGGATCTAAACTCTATGCACTTTCTGAGTATGCTGCAACTTTTCACTCGAAGAAGATAGACGCATCACTAATGGCTTTCCATTCGAAGATCCAAGAGATCGAAGGAGTTTCGTGGGAAGCTCCGACAGTGAGAAGAGTTCTGGCCTTGCCATTGGAGTAACCCAGATCTCAAACAACTGCAAAAGAAGGCGACAATGGAACCCTAGTTGGAGAAGATAGAGTTGTGGCGCTGATAACCTTGCTGGAGTGGATAACGCCGAAACTCAAAGAAGTTGATGAGCATGAACTCGGCACGAGCGAGGTCTTCACGCCATGGCTCGCGGTGCATTTGAAGACACATCTTCCGAGATGGAAAGCGGCTACAAAACAAAAATCCTGAGATTTGACAGAGGCGGTGAGTATACCTCAAATGAATTTTGAGATGCTTGTTGAAAGCGAGGCATCAATTAGCAATTTATTATTATATCATACCCCCCACAACAAAATGGTGTTGCAGAAAGGAAAAATCGCACCATCCTTGACATGTCGAGAACAATGTTAAATGAGAAAAATTTGTCGAAGACTTTTTGGGCTAAAGTAGTGGCATGTACTGCTTATTTGCTAAATTGTTGTCCAACCAAGAGTGTGAGGAATATGACACCATAAGAAGCTTGGAGAAACTACAAGCCAACTATTAGTCAACTCCGAGTTTTTGGTTGCATTACTTATACTCGTGTTCCAGATGCAAAAAGAAATAAGCTTGATGATCGAGGTGAAATGTGCATTTTTCTTGGTATATCAAGGAGCCAAAAGCATAAAAGCTTTACAATCCACTAACAAACAAAGGAGTGGTGAGTATAGATGTTGTTTTTAGCGAAGAAAATTTAGAGGTAGAATGAAGAAGATTCTAGTAAAGAAAATCAAATTGAAGTTGAAGAAGAGGAAACAAACCATCGACATTAAGAACCTCTTGCCATGACACTTCAACAAGTCAGAAATCCTCAAGACAATGAAGGTCCAGGTAGTTCTTCTTTTCCGCCAAGAAGAATACGAAGGTTGACGGAATATATGACGACACTAAAGAGATGAATTTGGTATGTCTTTATACTGATCATGAGCCATTGGCATATGAGGAAGCTGTGAAAGAAAATTATTGGAAGAAACCAAAGATCAAAGAAATTCGTTCAATTGAAAAAAAAAAATACTTAGGAATTAACATCTCTTCAAAAAGGACATAGACATATTTGAGTCAAATGGGTCTATAAAATATAGAGGACGACAAATAGAGAAATTGATCGCTACAAGACAAGACTTGTTACAAAAAGATACAAACAAAAATATGAAATTTATTATGATAAAATGTTTTCCCTTGTTACTTGGCTAGACACAATGAGAAAGTTAAGATCGCTTGTAGCTCATCATAAATGGAAGATACACCAATTAGATGTTAAATCTGCATTTTTGAATGGTATACTTGAAAAAGAAGTTTACATCGAACGGCCATAAGGTTTTACCATAAATGGTAAATAAAATAAAGTGTACTGATTGAATAAGAATTTGCATGACTTAAAGCAAGCTCCCCGAACGTGGATTTTTTGCATCGATAATTATCTTATTGAAAATTGTTTTGTCAAATGTCCATTTGAGCATGCAATTCATTCAAAGAATAATCATCAAGGTAAAGTGTTAATTACATGTTTTTATTCAAACAAGCTATGTTCAAGGAATTCAAAATAACAAACTCTAGGCTTATGTCAAAAATGGTAATGCCTCAGAACTACTTGAGAAATTTAAATAGCGAACTATACTCCCGTAGAAACTCCGATATACACTGTTTTAAAAATGACAAAAGAAGGAGAAGAAAAATGTGTGAATTCCACATTTTTTAAAAGTTTAATTAGAAATTTACGGTACCTCACGATCACAAGACCATATATTGTTTATTTTGTTAGTTTATTGAGTCATTATATGGAAACTCCAAAAGAGTCTCATTGGATTGCAACAAAAAGGATTCTCAAGTACATCAAGGTACAATGAATTCCGGTCTATTTATCCTTATCAAGAAGATACTATATTGTATGGATATTTTGATAGTGATTGGTGGGGTGATCAAGATAAAAGGGAAAGCACCAGTGTGTATATATTTTTCTTGAGTGTACAGCATTTAGTGGGTTTCAAACAAATAAAGTGTGGTTGTGTTGTCTTCGTGTGAGGCTGAATATGTTGCATTATCTTTAGCAGTTTGTGAAACAATTTGGTTGATAAATGTATTGAACAACAATAAGATCCGACTATTATTTATGTGGATACAAGTCGGCGATCGAGTTGTCCAAAAATTCGACACAGCATGGAAGAAGCAGGCATATATATTTTAAATTTTATCTTTTAAGAGATTATGTGAAAGAGAAAATGATAATGTTGGATTACTGTGATACTTCAAAACAAGTTGTTGATATTTTCACAAAGGCGTTACTAACCGTTACTTTCAAGAAGTTAAGATCATTGTTTGGTGTAAAAATTATTTGGTTTGAAAAGGAGTGTTGAAATACACAAATCAAAATAAATCCAAGTTTATGTAACTTTTCAACAATCAAGACAAATTCATGAATGTGGGAAGATCAAAAAGACTAAATAAAAATACATGATGGATCTTTGGATTAGAATAAACTTGGTTTTTGTTTTTTTAAATAATTTTAGATAGCATTTAATTTTTATCACTTATTCATTAGTATAAATAATAAGTATTTTATTTGTAATTTTTCATATTAGAAAAAGTAAAGAAAATAAAAATTTACTTTGTATAAGTCTATAACCTATAAAAGTTATTTACAAAATTATAAATATAATATTTAAAGTATATTAATCTTGTTTTCTGGGTGTTCATTATATTAGGACCAAGGATTTGTAAAGAAATATAAGAAGGATTACATATTACTTCTTACAACAACAAAAGATAGAATTGTCTTTGACCTAAATTCTTGTGTGTGACAAAATTAATATATTCACAATAAATTCACAACGTATGATATCATGTTATTTGTTTATTTCGATGGAAGAAGATTACTGATAGAGATAATTGAAAAGAGAATATATTGTTTGATGTGTTCTCCTATGTTAAATTTTTTTACTTGCTAATAGAGTTATTATGTTTTCATTCCGTTTCAAAAATAATGTCTATATTATTAAATATGATGTCCTAAAAATAATGTCTATATTACTAAATATGGTGTCCCAAAAATAATGTCTATTTACCATTTCAAAACTATTTTTTTTATTATTTTTCTTTATTACTTTTACTTTTCTTTTAATTTATAATTTTTTGAATTATTATTTTATACCTTATTGTATTTTATTAAGTATAAAAATAGATGTGCATTATCATTAATGATAATATTTATTAAGGGTATTTTTATATATGTAAGATTTAATAAAAATATTTTTTAATCTATATAAAAATGTTAAGTGAACATTATTTTTAGAACGGAAGGAGTATATCAGATAAAAAAGTGTTTTTCTTAGTCGTCAATTCACATAATGTCAGAGTTGGGCACCGAAAAATATTATAGTTAATACTTTAGTTGGCTTAATTTATCAGAGTTTTGACTAAAAATAAGTAAAAAATTGCTCAGGCCAGATTTGACTTTATTGATCACACATTCAAGATGAAAGAGACGGGTTATGGACCGTACAGCTAATTTATTTGAAGAGTAGTCTGTCTTATCGTGATTAAAAATCATTACCCACTTTGTTTGGGAATTTAGGGAATCTCCAACCCATTCTCTACGGCCCAAAAGAATCGTTGACCTGAGTAAACTATGTAAGTTGTTCAAAGACCCTATTATTCTGGCCACAAAAATTTGTATTGGAAAATCATATTGTCAAATCTTGCTATCATTTCTCAATTATAATATTTTTAAATTGGCCATATACAGATATAAATCCAACATGTACATGACATATTGATGATGTATACAGTTTAGTAAAAAACTATTTCGTCCTCTTTCCTAATATTTCAAAATAATCAAGTAATGATACTTGTTAAATTTACATTACTTCAGTTTACGTGGGAGGAGAAATATTCTAATGAGTGTGTACAATGCATTGACAAGTTCAACTTCATTATTGAATATGAATCAAATTCTACACATGTATGGACTTCTCATAAACTTGTACCTGCACACTGTTATCACAAGTTTCAAATACTAAATGGATTATCAAAAAGGGCTTATCATCCTTCTTCAACTCGTTCTTACAAACCTTCTTTGTCTCACTAAAGCGGATGAAGCGCGATTGTTCCACTTCTGTATAGATGAAAGTGGTAATTATACACAAAATAGTTCATACCACAAAAACTTAAATACTCTTCTATCCGCTGTCTCCTCTAACATTAGCGAATATGGCTTTTACAGCGGCTCTATAGGCGAAACCGATGATAAAGTTAACGCAATAGTGTTGTGTGGAGGACAAGTTCAGATTGGTACATGTCGCTCTTGTATTACTAATGCGAAACTTGAGCTTGTGAAGATTTGCCCAAGTCAAAAGGAAGCAATAATATATTATGATAAATGTATGCTGCGATACTCAGATAATCCCATAAATGGAACTGTGACTACAGATAACACTTTCATTTATGGTAGCGGCAATAATCTTACAAGAGTGGATGAGTTTAATCGGGAAGTAAGGACATTTCTTGACAGTATACGAAGTCAAGCTGCAAATGGTGGTCCCCTTCGTAAATTCGCTACAGGAAAGATAAATCTAAGTGATAATGAAACAATATATGCGCTAGAACAATGCACCCCTGATTTATCTGCGGACCAATGCACCTATTGCCTTGATCATGCGGCTGATCGGATTCCTAAATGTTGTACTGGATCACGAGGATTAAGAATTATGGGACCAAGCTGTGTTCTTCATTATGAGAACTTCAAGTTCCTCAGTGATGATATTTTGGATGCAGGACAACCCCCCACAGGCGAAGGTATTACCTATTTTCCAAAGTTGCTCGTTTTTGATAATACTCAATCAATGATATACTATAAAGAAAAATTATGTTAATAGTAGATGGACATTAATAATAACATATAAGATATTATATATTTATATGTTTTCTCTCAGTTCCTAAGTGGGAGGTTTATTTTTCCGTTTTTAATTATGGATTAAATTGTCTATATACTTTCATAAACTCTTCAGATATTCATTTTCTGGTTCAAAAGAATTTTAATCATTTCTATCCGCTTCCTAAGTGGCGATGTTTTTTGTTAATTATGGACAATAGATTGTCCATATATATTGACAAGCTTGTTAAGAAATTTGAGTATTCTTGTTCACAAAATTTGATACTAATAAAATCCAATTTTGAGTTTGCAGGTATTCATAAGCCTACTTCCGAAGCTGGCCAACCTCCACTTGGAAAATCTCCTTCAGGTGAAGTTATGTCATTTTTTTATCGATTTGGTTATAAACTACGTGATATAAGGATAAATAATCTAAGATCAGGAAATCTATTTGTTCAGGATTTAAGTTCTTTTTTTAACACTTGCTTTGCCTTGCATTGTTTTATTCATATGTTTTAGATTACTATATTGACATACTAGAGTTATATATATATATATATATTTCAACATTCTTTACATTGTTTTTAAAAGAAACTTCCTGGGTAAAATGGACCATTGTCAATAGTTGATCTGATCATAAAAGTTCCATATGTAATACTATATATTCAATGGATCCTTCAGTTTAAATCCTTAGAAATGAGTCGGTTTTATCCAAAACTACAACACAATGGATAACTTTTATTTAAATGACTATAATTATATAAGGTAGATAATCAATTATAATTTTAAATAGGTGATAATTCAAGTATTGATTTTAATTGCAGGTGGAAATGATAGCAAAAGTACAATGATAATTATTCTTTCCGTTTCAGTTCTCGGGGTCCTAATGATTATTGTTTGTATTGTTTGTATTCGCCTTATCATAATGAAGCAAAAAAAGAGGAAACAAAAGAAAGCTTCAATAGATCAAGTTGATGGTATGTTTGACTTTTTATATGTTTGTAATCATTATTTCTCTTTTATATTATTTTATCAAATATGCGGGAAGTGAGATTTTACTACGGTTGTACACCATTTATTGACAATGTATCTTTTTTATGAAATTATTTTCAAGGTATTAGTAGTGTCGAATCGTTGCAATATGATATTAGCACCATAAGTGCTGCTACAAATGATTTTGCGGAAGCTAACAAGCTTGGTCATGGTGGATTTGGCGTTGTATACAAGGTAATTAGACTGAATTTGGTGAACATACTAATGTACTATTCAGTTTATATAAAGAGCTCTTGTTCATACAGATCAGACATCCTAACCCTTATCTCTCTTTTTGCTCGATATTCAGGGAGAGCTTTCAAATGGACAAGAAATAGCAGTTAAAAGGTTGTCTAGTGGTTCATCGCAAGGTGATCTTGAATTTAAGAACGAGGTTTTGCTAGTGGCCAAACTCCAACACAGAAATTTGGTCAGGCTTCTTGGTTTCTGCCTGGAAGGATCAGAAAGGATCCTTATCTATGAATATATGCCCAATGCAAGCCTTGATCATCTCATTTATGGTACTTCTGTGCACCAATTTTTTTCCCTAGCCAAGCAAGTATATATTTTATTACTCAAAATTTAATTACATGGAAAGGGGTTAATCTTAACCGTTTTTGGCACAAAGGCCCCCGGGACTACATCAGAATGTCATTTTTCTTCACAAAATTTGCAGCAAGTGCCTTAATAATAATCACTAAAACTCATGACATCGCCTTCATTATACCAAAAACTACCGAAATCACCCATAATTATACATATAACTAGGGCCGACTGGGGGGGGGGTGGGTTTGCCGGGAGGCCGTGAAAATTTTCCCGAAAAATATTATTAAAAATAGACTTTTGCCCTCTAACCCTAAATATTTTCCCCCCAAACCTTTGTTCAACTAGAAATTAGCTTAAAATTAAGGCCTGTAACCTAGAACCCTGCTTATTGTTACACCTTTTCGCCCCCAGAAAAATTTCCTGGATCCACCCCTGAATGTAACCTTTTTCCTGATTACCCATTGTTTGGTGAACTTACCGTAGTAGCTAGAGCTAAAATCACACTCATTTGTCCATATCTCATTGACTTTTTAGTGTACATAATATGATCAATCACTACTACTGATAAAAAATGACTACATAACTCCTTTTCTTCATCAGCCAGATTATGATCACACTTAAGGAAGGCTACTTAAAATTTATGAATCTTATTTTTACTTCTTCAACTTTCTCAATAGTTTTAGAGAAATATTGATATTTAAACAACTTAATAATCCTCTTAATTTATTTTTTATAATAAAGTCGATATATAAGGTGCACATAGTCATAGAGTTCTTACTCCATATTAGCTCAATTAGTCTTAGAAACTTAACATAGGATTCCCATACATCGAAGAACTTAAAGTGGTAAGAAATCATTTTTTATAGGAAAATGTATGTTCAACATTGAAAATGAATGAGATGAGAGATTTGAAAGAAGCACATTAATACTTAAATGTAGTTCTGTAAACCACTCACCGTTGAAAAATATTCTATCAAGACTCTCAAAGCTTAAACTAACATCCACCCTCTCATAACTCCAAGTGTGACAGAAACATGGACCTTGATGTTCGTAAAAATCATTATTATCCACACAATCCTAATCTCTATTGCATAAAAAGGAAAATAATATTGTTTTTTATCTTCATACAATTGAACATTAAAAGCCGACAAAAGAAATCAGATGTAGCACAAATTGCCTAAATAGGTTACTTGACAAATAATAGCGAGGGTGGGGCAAAGCGGCAGGAGTGGTGGTTGATAGAACCGAAAAAAATATTGTTAGGAAAAGCAAAAAATTTCCATCTGAATTTTTGATTAATGGATGGAAAGTTGGCCTAGAGAGCTTATTCCCCTAGATTTTTCTTTCTGTACAATGTATTCTAATATTCGCATGGATAATTAATATCAAAACCAGGATTTATTTCTTTTAAACTTTCTTGCAACAAACTAGCCTTACAACCATTTATGTTGTTATCTATTTATTTAATACTATATTGCTAACTGAAAACTTTACCTGAACTGATATGTAGATCCAGTCAAGCGTGAAAACTTGGATTGGGACAGGCGCTACAATATCATAGGAGGTGTAGCAAAGGGACTTTTGTATCTTCATGAAGATTCTAGACTTCGAATTATTCATCGTGACCTAAAAGCCAGTAATGTTCTCTTAGACGAGCATATGAATCCAAAAATTTCAGATTTTGGCATGGCAAGACTTTTTGTGTTGGATGAAACACAAGGAAATACTAATAGAGTAGTGGGGACTTAGTAAGTAATTTTCAATTACTCTTACTTGATATTCTTCTACTGAAAAGGAAGTCTTAATGCATTATTTGAGAATCATACATCATTTTAAAAAGTCACTGAATATGTATTCAAATATATGAATGTTACAAATAATATTAATCATTGCAGTGGATATATGCCTCCAGAATATGTACTGCATGGGCAGTTTTCAGCCAAGTCTGATGTCTTTAGCTTCGGCGTATTAGCTCTAGAAATTGTGTGTGGAAAAAAGCATAACTATTCAAGAGATAGAGAGCACGCGGAAAGTCTACAAAGCTATGTAAGTGGGCATAAATTTGATTTATTTACCATGAGTAAACTCGAGATGTTGTTTAGATGTTAACTGTATTTATTTCAGGTTTGGAAAAATTGGGAAGGTGGAACAACTGAAAATGTGATAGATCCGATACTAAGAGCAAGATCAGGTTCAACACGTGACATTATGAGATGCATACATATTGGATTACTATGTGTCCAAGAAAACGCTACTGATAGGCCAACTATGGCTTCAGTTATTCTCATGCTTAGTAGCTTTTCTGTCAATCTTCCAGTACCTTCTGAGCCTGCTTTCTTATTGCATGGATCCCTGGAATCTGAAACTTCAAGGTCTTATGAGGAAAACGATTTACGAGTATTGGATTCTACGATATTGTCAGGCTTAGTAGACAAGGCTTCAATAACAAATTTGTATCCTCGATAAATTCCTTGGCGCTGTCTTTGCGTCAAACATAACTTGCAATGACTTATTATAGATTTCAATGAAATGTCAATTATTAAATTCTGATGCTTTAATCCGGGTATGTGCTAATAGCAATTGTACTAAATTTACAGGTATGCAGTGAGCCTTTGTTATAGGTCCCTAAACTGGCCATTAGAATTTCTGTCTAGAATAAGTGCTCTCCTCTCTCTCTAAACAAATTCTTGTCATTTTGCTTTCAAAAATTTTGTCCTGTTTTTTATCATCTGGTCTGGTGCCCCTATCTGATTTCACATCCCCTCCTCCTTGCTGGAAAATCTTGTCCGTTTAAAAAAATTAACTGAAAGTTTCTGGATAGGGAATGAGAGTAGAAAGAAGTTAGAGGGTCTACACCTAGATCTTCCGATCTAACGCCTACCTCAAACTTTTTTCAGCATACTAACATCACATATGGTTACTCGCTTTGAATCAAATAAGAAATTACTATATTCATCCGCTAAACTTGACCCCCGGAAATATATCTTTGATACTTTTCGAAACCGCCGCTAAAAAACATTCGAACCCCGTTAACCTCACTCTGAAAAACCCAGACCTCCAATCACTTGAGTCATGGATTGCCTTTCAAAATTTAATGAATCAACTTGGATTCATGAGTAATAACATGACTCCATGTTCGATAGTGGTGCCTCAGTCAACGCGCTGGAATCAAATATGAAGGAGTTAGTGCTCAAGTAAAAAATTGCTGCTAGTCTTGGTGCTCAAATTGGGGATTCAGTGCTTACTGAACTAATTGATTCAAAAAGAAGCAAAAATATCCACCTTAAAAAGAAAATTCCGAGAGAAGGTACCGAATTAAACTATAATAACGCACAAATGGGTCGGAGAAAATAGAGGATAGGGTTAGCTAATTTATGGCTAATGCTTAGAAAAAACATACGAACCGTGTTCGATGAATTGCCAAAAAATCCTGTGATTAATTTTCTTGATCTTTCTATTACTAAAATATGGTCAATTTGCATGAAACTATCACCCAAAACCTGTGAACATGGAGCGAAACTTGGTTGCCGATACGATAAGTCCGGTTTTGACCCAATCGGAGAAAAATATAAATAAAAAACGTATTACAAGAGTGATTTTCTCAATAATAGGAAAGATTTGGTACTTATAAAATTTCAGTTTTCTGAACCTATTGAAAAGGAAAAGTTACAACTTCTAGTGATAGTTTATATTGGATATGTAGTGAGAAAAAAGTGTCAGATACTGTTGATATTCAGAGAATTGTTAAAGAATGGAAAGTGATTTGTCAAGTTCGTAAATATTCAAGTGGTTGACTTGTATTAACATTTGATAATGATGAGGATAAGTAGCTAATACTTACAAAAGGGCATTATATATCTTATAGGAGAATGCTTTTACTATCTGAAACTCCGGATTTATTTGACCATGGTAACATGAGATTACGAAGATCCCTTCATAGATATTCTTGGAAAAATTTACTGGAACAAGCTCGTACGTACCATGGTATTGTCAAGATAGTTTCACAAGTGGGGAGACCAATTAGAACCAAAGGGGCTACGTTGGTTAGTAAGGATATATACTATGCTCGATTCCTAATTGAGCTAGATTTGAGTAAAAAGCATAAAGAGGTTATCGAGTTAGTATCGCCTAAGGAAAGGATAGTACTAGTGATTAGTGTCCCTCGGATCATGTAAATATCAATTGAAATGTAACTATATGTGTTTGGAGCTTTGTATACCTTCCTTCTGCAATGCAAATTAACAACCTACACACAAAAAAAATCACTTTAGTCCAAAAATAAAGCAACAATGCAAACTGGTAAGCTAGCTACATTTCAAGCTATGTATCAATCTATACCAGATTAGATTCTTCAGTTCAAATACGGACGTTTATGGTGAAACAAATTGTGAAACGTTATATCAGAAACTTTATCACATCAATTCCTAATTGAGACCAAAGCCGTATTGTTAAGCTATTGAGGGTTTCATAAAATTTAGAATTTAGTGGTTCTTTAGTGATTGATACAAATGAAAGAGTTAGAGAGATATTGTTTATAATATAAAGATTCAAACGAGAAACAGAAATCTGAGATGAATGATTTTCGCAAAATAGCAAGAAAGCGAACGATATAAGTTACCTGCAGCTACAGCCACAATGACTGAGAAACACCATCGGAGTCGGAGAAGACTAAATAACCAAATCGGAGCAATATGCGGGACGATTAGAAGGGAGAAGATATTTTGACTTGATCAAAATTGTCTATCCAACAAGCTAAGATAGCAGTGTTTCTAAATACTTCCACATGTGTTTTTACTAAAAGTCAATATTGGTAGGAGTTGATTAGACCGCCACTAATTAAGTACCACTAATACAAAGTTTTTGTAGTATGCACATGTCTAGTTCTATCTAAACCATGAGGTACAACATGCTCAACTATTGAAACAAATAAGAACATATCTTCTTCCCTAGGTGATGTTCCAGAGGGAGGCTCTCCTGCTTGTGATTTAGGCTCATTTCCACCTGAAAATGCTTATTCCATTAATTTTTAGCATCAAAATGTATTTTCATTTCTTTCATTAGATAGGTATTGACCAGAGGGCGGATCCATATCAATACTTCGGGTTAAAAGTAAAAAGAACAAGCAGACTAAATGCGACACCTAGACATTTTTCTTTACCACACATTTTCTTCTGCTAAATGTGTATATGTGTGATTTAAATACTTTGGTTACCAATCATCTAACTCTTAGGCAGTTAGAGAGAGACTTATATAAATATAGAAAATAGATATGTTGAAAAGTCATAAAACTTACGAATTGATTTGAACATCATGAAGAAAATTAGATTCCCATAAAACAGTTTAGACCTAGAAACCATTATCGTTCAATATGACTAATATTATTGCAAAACACCACGGTGTTAAACTCAATAATCCAACTAGTTTTTCGAGTCAGGTTGGATGTTTATATGAATGAATTGCACAAGTAATGAATTATTTGAGAAAATTAAGAAAAGTAGGTTAACAACCTTATTGACATGTTTTTGTTGATAATCTTTTGAAGCTTTCGAGGATATTACCCCGGAAGAATCATTGCAATATGACTTTGACACCATACGCGCTGCTACAAATAACTTCTTGGATGCGAACAAGCTTGGAGCTGGTGGTTTTGGTGTTGTTTATAAGGTAAACAAAATCACACATAATTTCACGAATATAGAATTTGTGCAGCCTAGGAGTTATTGTAACACGTATCTATTATGGAATAATGTAGGGAAAGCTTCAAAACGGGAAGGAAATAGCGGTGAAAAGGTTGTTTAAGGATTTAAGGCAAGGGGATCTTGAATTCAAGAATGAAGTCATGCTAGTGGCCAAACTTCAGCATAGAAATTTGGTGAGGCTTCTTGGTTTCTGTCTCGAAGGAACTGAAAGGCTCCTCATTTATGAGTTCATGCCTAATTCAAGCCTTGACCATCTCATGTTTGGTACTTCAACTAGCATATATATTAAATTTATGTACATATTTAGAATTATCGTCTTAGAAAGTGTCTCACTTAATGCCATACTGAAATGGATATGTAGATCCAGTCAAACGTGCGGAATTGGATTGGGATACGCGTTTCAAAATTATAGTAGGTGACGCTAAGGGACTTCTTTATCTTCATGAAGATTCTCGACTTCGAATTATTCATCGTGATCTTAAAGCTAGTAATGTTCTTTTAGACACGAAGAGATGAATCCTAAAATTTCAGATTTTGGAATGGCAAGACTATTTGTGATGGACGAAACTCAAGCTAACAGAATAGTTGGAACATTATAAGTTTTCAATTATTTTTCATTTTTCTTAAAAATTAGGTCCAACATAAGAGAAATGTCATATGCATTTTTAAATGTCAAAAACATATAAACAAGTGCAGTGGACCCCACTGCAATGGTTTATATGTTAGAGTTTGACATTTATAAATACATGTCACTTTCCTTGTATATATTAGAACCTACTTTTCAGAAAATTGGAAAAAATATATTGAAAAGTCACTATGTCCTAACTATTCTGTCAGTATTGGCTTGAGTTTCGTCAATCTCAAATAGTCGTGCCATTCCAATGTCTAAGATTTTTGGATTCATCTCGTTGTCTAAGAGAACATTACCTGCTTTATGATCCCGATGGATAACTCAAAGACGAGAATCTTCATGAAGATAAAGAAGTCCTTTAGCAACACCTCCTATAATCTTGAAACGTTTATCCCAATCCAAATCTGCACGCTTGACTGGATCTACAACATATCCATATTATACAACATTAATGAATATACCTACCAACAAAGTGACTCTCGAAATACCTAACATCAGATGGTCAAGGCTTGCATTGGGCATGAATTCATATATTAGGAGCCTTTCGGTTCCTTTTAAAGAGAAACCGAGGAGCCTTACCGAATTCCTGTGTTGAAGTTTGGCAACTAGCTCAACCTCTGTTTTGAATTCAAGATCACCTTACTTCGAATATCCTTATCCAACCTTTTTACTGCTATTTCTTCTCCATTTGGAAGCTCTGCCTGCATTATACCCGAATAGAAGCGCGTTAGAATTACTTATGAATGTTTTTATTACAATTTGGTATGTTTTATTACCTTGTAAACAGAACCAAAACCACCCCTTCCAAGCTTGTTTTCATCCGAGAAATTATTTGTAGCTGCTTTTACGGTGTCGAAGTCATATTGCAAGGATTCTACAGAACTAATTTCCTCAGATGCTTCACCAAATGAATAATAAAAACGTGTTAATAAACAGTGTAAAATGAATATTCGAAGCTTGATTAACAATTTGCTGGACAATAACGAGTATTATCAACTTCTATTAAAACTTAAGTTTGTAAATTCAGTGTTTTTCCATCATATTAAAATATAATAATGCTAGCAAAATCATCTAGATGATTGAGTTATATATTATTCTATTATTTTTTAATTATATTAATTAATTTTTAAGTTATGATTTCTATTTATTAACCATAATTAATTACGAACTCAAATATTTTTTATAAATCAAACCTGATTTTCTCGACCTTTTCAAGATTTATTTGTATCTTTCACGAAATTCATTGCTTATACCTACAAGAGGAAATCAGTGAAGAACTGTTTGAGTTTTCGCCAACAGACCCGCTGTAAAAGCCGATTAGAAAATTTAGGTTCCTAAGTAAATTTTTAAAAGTTTAGCGGTAAAATTGAAATTTAAAAAAAATAAGGGCCTTAGTGAATTTATTAGAAAAGATAGGTGCCTTAGTGAATTTTTTTAAAATTTAGGTGGCTTAGTGTATTTTTTATAAATTTAGGTGCCTTATAGTATTTTTTAAAAGATTATGGGTAAAATTAAAAATTTAAAACCTTTAGGGCCTTATTAAATTTTTTAGAAAATTTAGGTGCCTTAGTATAGTTTTTTAAAAGTTTAGGGGTAAAATTGAAAATTTTAAAAACTTTAGGAACTTAGTGAATTTTTTAGAAAATTAAGGTGTCTTAGTGTATTTTTTTAAAGTTTAGGGGTAAAATTAAAAAATTTAAAAAAATTAGGGCCTTAGTGATTTTATTAAATAATTTAGGCGCCTTGGTGAATTTTTTAAAAGTTTAGGAATATAATTGAAAATTAAAAAAAAATAAAGTCTTAGTGAATTTATTAGAAAATCAAGGTGTCTTAGTGTATTTTTTAAAAAGTTTAGGTGTAAAATTGCAAATTTAATGGAACCAATAGGCAACAGCTGCAGAACCCGAGTGGGCGGGTTCTAAGACCTATACACGAAAAAGGGATTTCTGATGGAGGTAAGAAATTCATTACAATACTTATTTAAATATCTTTATTTCATTGTTTGACTGAAAGAGGGGGCGGGGAGTAGTCAACTCCCTCGAGTGGCCGAGGGTGAGAAGGAAGCTTTGCCTCTACCTCCAATAAAAAGATTCTTTTTTGAGATAGGGTGAAACCGGAAAAAGAGTAGGTGGAGGAGTCGCGAGTACGAACGATCGAACGTAAGTTGTAAATGAGCAAACAGTTATACTTACAAATTATATTTTGATATTTTATTTATTGTACAGGACGCGCTGAAGGAATTTCTGGAAAACAAAGTCCGGGAATCGCAGAGTCAAAGTGGCGATTTATCATGTACACCCTCCTTGACGCAACATGAACATGGTGACGTAGTCATGGAGGCGGCGCACTTAGGGTTGGGAGACAGGACCTGCTCCTCGATCCCGGGAGTTGGACACCCGCTTCCAGAGAAGAGGACGACTACTAATGCCTCGGATCCGGTCAGCGAGAGAATGTTGAAGGACAACGAGTGGATGATGACCGCGCTAAACGAGTTCCTTGTCTCCATAGGCAAGGAGCCTATGCCAGACGACCAGTCTCGATCCTCGACC
Organism: Nemophila menziesii; assembly: GCA_029959085.1. Lineage (NCBI taxonomy): Eukaryota > Viridiplantae > Streptophyta > Magnoliopsida > Boraginales > Hydrophyllaceae > Nemophila > Nemophila menziesii. Next base: position 43,860,297 of record JARWIR010000004.1, on the reverse strand, counting down.
TCCATAGTTAGCACCTGACCCACAAAGGAGGCGGTAGACGCGCAGATGAGTTGGACTATCTCGTTACTTAATAAATGCAAAGCGGGACGTGGATTTGAGACAGTTGTCCCTCCATCCGGCACTCCTTCTGGTGCTCCTGCTGTTGCGGGTACTCTCGAGCCAGAGTCACTCCTTCTGCTCCGTCCGGCCCGCTGCTCCGTCCGGCCCGCTACTCCAGCTTATGGACCAGGATGAAGAAAATTTATATAATCCCTAGTTTGTATTGTTTGACTTTTGATTGACTTTTTATGATGTTTGACTATTTGTTGACTTTTGATTGTTGACTTTTTATGATGTTTGACTGTTGACTTTTTATTTATCTATTTCCTTTCATTATATAATTTAGTTTTCGATTTTATCTATTCCCGTTCATTATATAATTAAGTTTTCGATATTCTGATCAGTTCTTGTTTCTTATATAATTCGGGATTATTCTTTGAACAATATAAAACTAATTTAAAAAAAAAAATTAAAAGAAAGTCTTTAACAAGGACATTTTCCTCACTAATAAAATAGCCAAAGTCCTCTCTAAAGATATAGACTATAAATACAAGGACCTCTCTGTTGCAAATGACCAAGCCTTTAGCGAGAACATGGTTATATTTAATATATTTAGTTTCAGTTGGAAAAAATAAGTGTCTAACATACTACAAAGACAGTGCTCCGCCAGGATGGTGGGAAAAGAAAAAAATGAGAAATATTTTATTTTTTTATTTTTTTCATTTTTTAATTACAAAGGATATAAAATAAAAAAGATTATTAAATAATCTTGGTTCAAATAGTATATTTCAGTCCTTTTTACAACGAAGATATATTTTTTGTCACTCAAGCAAATTATGCTAAAAACTAAAAGTACTTCAATAATTATGTATTAAAAAGAACAAATAAAAGAAAAGAGTAATAATATATACCTTTAGCTTTCAGCACTTTCTCAATATTTGCTACTTCTCTCGAATGTTGTCTTTGACGAGGGTCTGATCACTAACTGTCATAAAAATAATAAGGCTGAGTACTACAGATTAGGAAAAAAAAAAAAACACAGCAAATTACTTAACATTTCTTCTTCCATGGCAGATCTTCAATGGCTCTTCACGAAAAATTGCCAAGAGCCACTCAAGACTTCGCCGGATGCCTATAGCCATGCCAGATCTGTTGCCATTAAGATTCACCGGAGCTTATTTTTCCGTTCGAAGCTGCTCTTCTATTTCCGTTCAAAAATCTCCTCGCCTGGGACAGCTTCGTCTCCTTCGAACAGGTCTGAACATGAGCCATGAACAACTCTGGTCCATGGCAGCTTTGAGGCTTTACTGCAAAGCTTTCATGGCAGCTTCGAGGCCTCACGCACAGATCCTTCGCAGCTTGTTCACTGGATATTTGTCCCTGTTGGAGAAACCACCACCCAAATCAGTAACAAATCTTCTGTTGGGCGAAGAAGATGCTCCAGTGAAGTTAGGTGTGAGGTTTAATGGGAGAGGAAGAAGAAAAAAGGAGAGAGAAGATTTAGGTTGATTATTTTTGGGTTGGGAGATTTAGGTTGATTATAATTGCTGAAAAGTATGGTCAATTTATTGTTCATTGGAGGGTCCGGTTATGATACGTGGCAGAAGATTATTGAGTAGTGAATGAGTGAAGATGAGATGTCATAATGTTGAGAGGTACGTTTGCACATTATGTAATTTCAGTACAGGATTAGAGAGATAGGGAGGTATCTAGTTGATACCTGATGTCTCTCTCCCTGGATCCCCACTAGTTAAGGTGGATAGGCTACTTTGTAGAGACCAAGAGGTCCTGGGATCGAATCTCATTGGAGTCGAAATGACTCCGAGTCCAAAGTGGCTCTTTCATGTACTCAAAAAAAAAGAATAATTGATTAATTGTAAAGTTTTTACTGATTTTGAGATAATTTTTAATTGTCGGTAAATTGAATAGTTATCATATTTTACCTAGGTCAAAAGTTACAACATAAAAAAAAAAAACATAATGAAGGTTAATTTCCAAACTAAAAAAGATTAAAAGTTTTATTTTCAATATGGAGAATGATAAAATTTAGGTCTAGAAGACTTAATACAATAGGTGCAAAGGAATGGGGACAATTCTATTTTTTACTATTTCTTTTTTTTTTTAAATCGGACGAATTCTCAACACATTTTTTTTTTCATACATCAAAGGCGTATTTGATCAGAAACAAGTTTGGAAAGATTGGAGCAAATGGCATGCGAAAGATAAATTAAATATCCCTGTTGTGGAGAATTTTAAAACCACACCTATGAAATTAGTGAATGTTAAGGATAATTTGATTATGAGAAAGTTTGGTTAGTTAGGCCTGATAATTATTGGTATAGAGTATGTGAAGATTAAACTGAATTTGTAGTTCAAAGATACTTATGGATGAATCTAGTTGGTAATGCTACTACTTTTGATGTAGCGTGGCATCTTGTGAGACTTTAACAACATTTTAGCTCACAATGAGAGAAAAAATGGTAATGTTGTAATTTTTGTAAATTTCAACGAGTTTGCGGATTGTTGTAACACACTCAGGTTGGAAGATATGCAATATTTAGTTCAATATTTTACGTGATATAATACCCATATTCATAGTCAGATTGATAGAGTGTTGGGTAATTAGATATTAGAAGTCTCCAATCATTATGTTCATGTAGAGTTTTTGTCTAAGTCTAGTGTTTCAAATCAATCCACGTGCATCGTTTCGTTATTCTTATAAAATGTTACCATCTTTAGATATTTTAAATTATTTAACATGTGGGTTGAATATAAGGTTATGAAAGAGTAGTGAGGAATGGATGGAATAAGATGCACAGTCGTGGGACTTAACAATTCATCGGGTCTGTGAAGGTTAAATAAAAAAATTATTCTCACATTTCTATAAGAGCTAAAAGGGTAAGTGAGGCGTTAGAGATAGCCGAGATAAATTTTCAACAAATTTTGGATCATAATGCAAACTTAAATATTTGTTGAGCTTCGTAAAATGACTATTGAACTCCAGAAAGTCGAGGTTAGTTTTCTACAACAAAAGGCTAAACTTGAGTATGAACTTAATATTGATCGATGCACGAAATCTTTCATGGGACCATAAAATTCAAACAAATAAGAATATTTAATGCAAATAATCAACATTCAAAATGGCGAAGAAACTAATTATAGTGGTCAAGTAAATGAAGCTTTTGTCGATTATTATAACATACTGTGTTGATACGGGGTTTTTTTATTGGGGTAATGTTTTGACGACCGAGCAAGGTTTAGAGATGTGCAAATAGGTTTCCCATCGAGAAACGAAAGAGAGGTTTTTCCGTATAGAAAATAAAAAATCTTCTGGAACCAATGGGTATTCCTCATTGTCCTTCAATATATATTGGGAGTTAATTGTGGAAGATGTAACTCAAGCATACGTGTTTACTTAGACAATTAAATACTACTATTATTTTCCCCATTCTAAAGAACAAACTAACTCTAAAATTTGAATATTATAGGCCTATATCGTGTTGGAACGTCGTCTATAAAGTCACCACCATGATTATAGCAAACTGTATGAACCCGGTTTTAGATGATATTATTGATAATCACAAAAAAATATCTGGAGATTGATGGACGAGAATATATACCTTATGCAAGAATTCTTTAGAGGTCATAACACCAATATTAACTTTATGCGATGCACAGTTAAAATTGACTTTGTGCAAGGTTTACGACTCTATTTACTTGGAGTTTTTTCATGAGATTCTCAAAGGTCTTAACAATCTGACACAATTTATTGATTGGATAATGTCTTGTGTAACTACTCCTTAATACATGATGGCTTTAAATTGTTAAATACACTTATTTTTAACAATGAAAAGGGATTGAGGCAAGGTGACCCCCCCCCACCTTACCTCTTTCGTTTGTTCCTTGAATTTTTTTCGAGACTTTAGAAGAAAAATACTAGTTTTGGATTCAAAATCCATCCTAAATGTGGGAAAATCAAAATCATACATTTAGATTTTTCGATGATCTTATGATACTTGTAAAAGGAATACATAATTCGGTGAATATTCCCATGGATACTATAAAGTAGATTGGAAAGTGTTCGGGACTTCATTTAAAAAGATTCAAATTGAACATTAATTACGTGAATAGTAAGAGTAAATTACTTGAAGAAATTTTGGAAACAGCACAACTTGAGAAAGGGAAAATGTCTTTTTCATATTTGGGTGTACCACTTAACTCTTCGATTTTGCTAAAATAGAATATAACTCTCTAAATGAAAAATTTGAAGATTATGTAAAATCTTGGAACACCTCTTCGCTTTCTTTCGCATGTCATTTTGAACTTGTTAAATCATTTCTTTAAGGGGTATTATTTCGATTATTGTTTGTGTTCGAGAACGTATTGATAGAATTTGTAGGAAATTTATTGGGATGAAAAATATTCCCAAATTAGTTGGAAAGCCATATATACTTTAATAGATGAAGGTAGTCTTGGTTTTAAATATATAACTGCTTAAACTAAAAACTACTTATGAAGATGTTGTAAAATTAAGCACTAATTTGGTACCGAGAGTCATTGTTCCTTCATAAATACTGAACATGCTACTGCTCATAGCGAAAAATGTACGTCCGAGAATAAAAGAAACATGTTGGTCTACAAAATAAACTAGGATAACAAAGTAAGTGGGAATAGATAACTTACCAGCATGGACGAGCACGTACTCGATGAGTCCCCACGCCTTTGTTGTCGAACTATCCACCGATTGCAAGATGATTGATATCTTCTTGGCATCCCTGATGCCTAACATCTCAAATAAGCTCTTAGGAATGAGATTCACTCTCGAACCCAAACTACATATCGCCTTTGCCTTCAGCTTACCACCTAATTTTATTTGGAGGTTGAAACCTTTAGGATCTTGAAGAGTGGGTGGTAGTTTCCCTGCAACTTTTGCCGAGAATCTATAAGTTAGAGTCATAGTCTCGACCTCGATCTCTACACTCTCAATCTTCTTGGAGGGAATCTCCTCGAAGACTTGTTGTAGTAAGATAATTTTCAACCGTCTCGAGTACTCGGACGTTGATTTTTTATTTGTTTGACATCTCTACAAATTTCTTGTACGCGGTGTCACCACTAGGATAATCCATTCTTATAGTAAGTTGTGGTAATAACAGTGGATATATCAGCAGCGACTCTTCCCTACTCTTCTCTTGTACCCTCGGTAAAATTACCTATTTCTCTATATCATCTTCAACCAACTTCTCAACAATCACTTCCTCCAAGCTTAGGTTGTTTGGTTCTACTATCTTAGGAATATCCACGGTAATCTCTGCAGCATGTGGTGAGTTCACTACGTTAGCACCTTGAAGGCTTATAGTTTTACACGTTTTAAACCCAATATTACTCTCACTATTTTTTATGGCCTTCACTTTATTGTTTGTACCTTCGACTAATTGAAGCGGGGTAGCTTGTTGATTCTTGTTAAGATGTGAGGCTTTTTGGGTGACTTGATTCCTAAATATCTTCAGCACAATAGACTTCTCATTGAATCTTTCATTATTCGCTCGCATATTCTCTTGTGTCAATGCCAAAAAGATTGCATCGTATACTGAGTCTCGGTGACAGGGCATTCTTGTGTAAATGTTGGCATTGATTTATTTGTAAGACTCCCGACATAAGCATTATAGGTTGGTTGCAGTGGTGGAGCTGACATCACATAATTTAGTCCATCTTGATAAGGAACTTGGGACCTCTTCTTACAATTGTTGTTTTAAGATCGTGGTTAGTAAGAACTACCTTGATTCGCGGCCCCACTCGAATTTAAATATTGAAGGCCCAAATGATTATGATTCCCTTGTTCATACCTAATATTACCTGATTGGTAATTTCTAAGATTCGGCAAGATAAACACATATTCTGGATTTCCTTGACACTTTCACCATACATGATCGTGAATCCCACAACGCGAACAACCTTGTGCTTCTTGCACTACTTTCAACTTGGGTTGTTTCCCTTGGAAATGTTCTTTCATAGTTAATGTCATTTGCTTCAATTGATTTTCTAACGACGAAAACTTATCCTCTATAGCAGTGTTACAGTTTAAACATAACACACCTCTTGTATTCGTTAAATGAGCTTGCGACTATGGACAACTCCTCTTAGTCTCTACAATCTTTTCCATGCCAAACGATGATTTGGTAGATTCCATGGACACAAACTCCTATCACAATGTTATCTATCCTTTATCGTGAATTATTATTGGGTCCTTGATAGAAAATTACAAGTTTAAGTGTGGGGGTATAAACATGAAGTGGACATCTAGCTAACCTCTATTGAAACCTCGGTCATGTCACACCTAAACTCGCACCATTATCTTGGCAGAAATTGGAAAACTCCATTTGATCATTCATTCTCATAATATATGGATAAATCAAAGAACTTTTCTTGCAGCTTGTCCTATGACGTAATTGAATTAGGTGTTTGACAATCCAACCATTCACTCGCACAACTGGTCAAGAAAAACAGAAACATGAAGTAATACAATTGTTCGCGAGTGATACCTTAGTAACATAGGCATCATAAATCTGTGTAAACTTCTGATTCGACCTCACTGAATCTTGTTATGCACTACCACTGTAGTTTCTATGACTCATAAATTGATTCAATATACTCGGATCGGGCTTGAATCTAACATCTTGGATCACTGGTGGGTGCATCCCTAACAGTTGAACATGAAATTGGCCTCCTTGACCAAGAAGACCTTGTTCTCTACGTTGATTATTCTTTAGAACTCCTCCACTGTCTCCTACTTGTGGTGGTACTCCTGGGGGATTTGGAATTTATTGTTAAGATTATCCCCAGGCGGTATATCTTCAATTCTGGGGATCGTATTCCCATTAACATCTAATAACAATGGTGCGTTGTTGTTAGCCATCACTTCTTGCTTCCTTTACTCTCTTTCTCACCTTCTGTGAGTGCAAAGTAGTTTCTTGTGATTCGAGAGCATACACAAAACCTAAGAAACCCTAAAAAGAGACAAATAAAAAAGGAAAACTAATAACTATTACACTAAAGCAAAACACAATTTGTAAATGTCAAAGTCCCCAACAACGACACCATAAATTTGTCGTTTTCCAAGGTGTGATACAGTAACGCAAAAAAAATACACACCTTGAGAGAACGGGTACTTTCTGCAAGTATTGTACAGATCGTTGACAAGTAATAAGTAAGTAAATAGAGTAGCGTTCCTCAGGGGCTTAAGTGGCTAAAGATGGTTTTAGATGTTTAAATTAAAATATAGAAATTAAAGAGTAGATATTTATCTGGGTTGTAAATAATAACTAAAATATAATTATGAAATTAAACTAAGAATGAAAGTAAATAAGATTACTAAGAATGGATGAGAGATTAGTTTGAGTTTGCTAATATGCACCTGTGAGATATTTAAATAAGTTAAAGAGAGAAAAGAGAATAGGAAAATAATATATTGATAATGAAAGAGTCATAAAGGCTAGAGAACAAGAGAATACTAGAGACTACATTGTGAATTTAGGTCCTTTCTAACACAATAGGATGAGTCCATATATATAAGTCTAATTGCTTGGTTAACAAGAAAGGTAAGACTATACTAACAAGAAAAAAAATATAATATGAAAATAAACTAGACTAATAAGTTAATAATATATTAATCAACCCCCTCAAACTCAAGTAGATCTGATAGAAAAAAAATTCTTTTCTCTTAATCCTCTCGCAGGATTCAAAATCTTATTCCTCTCGTAGGAATCGCAATCGTATTCCTCTTATAGGATCGAAATTTTAATCCTCTCGCAGGATTCATCATCTTCTTAGGCCATTCACCGCACTCATCTCGTTAGGCCGCTCAATAGTCTCATCTCACCAGGCCGTTCAATTGTCTCATCTCGTAGGCCGTTCAATGGTCTCTTCTCGTTAGGCCATCCGATGGTCTGATCTCGGTATCTCGTTAAGCCATTTAATGGCCTCATCTCGGTAACCCGCTCAACATTAGATTTTCGGTTTCTTGTTTTTATTGCTCCACCTCGGCGCCACGACATCAATATTGTTACCACGTCAACACCTCTGCCATGCTTCTAGGGATGGCAATGATTCAAATATTAATCATAACCGATGGATATCCGATCCGATAAAAAATTCGTTAGTGGAACCAATGGTGCATCCATGAGGGTTTGGTTCTCACAAAAGGTAACCGGTGGATTATCCGTTAGGATTTGGTCCTTTACAATAATCCGACGGATAATCCGAAATTCGAATAAAAATATAAAAAATAATATATATATATATATATATATATATATATATATATATATATATATATATATATATATATATACTATATATCATATGCAAATTTCATACATAATATCGATCAAATATAAGTATTTCATACATAAACTAGCTAATTGATTATAATCTATTTTATTACTATATTGCCTAATATCATTTTATTGTCTTCCAATAATTTTATAACTAATTTTAGAATTTTAAAATATTTAATAATTTATTTTATTTAAATCATTTTACACGATTGGGGATACAGATTAACCGTGGATAAACCGCATCCGTCGCGGATGCGGATTTGGTAAATAATTCGAAAATCCGATGGTTAATGGATGCGGATTTGGTTATCGTTTTTCTTAATGGATGTGGATGTGGTTATGCAATATTTCGAGGATATCCGATCCGTTGCCATCCCTACATGCTTCTCAATCAACGACGCTCAAGACACGTCATCAACGATTCTGATTTCAAACTCAGGTTTTTCTCTATCAGATCTACTTGAGTTTTAGGGGGGGTATTAAATATATTATTACTATAATATACTATTTACCTTATTAGTCTAGTTTATTTCCATATTATATTTATTTTCTTGTTAGCATGGTCTTACGTTTCTTGTTAACCAAGTAATTAGACTTATATATATATATATATATATATATATATATATATATATATATATATATATATATATATATATATATATATATATATATATATATATATATATATATATATATATGTATATATATTGTCTTATTTTATTGTGTTAGAAATCAATCATATTCACCATGTAGTCTCTAGTGTTTCTTATTCTCTAGCTTTTATGGCTCCAATATTATCAATATATTATTTCCCTTTTTTGTTTTCTCTATTCAACTTACTTAAATATCTCACATGGTATCAACTAATTATAAGTAATTGGATCGTTACAACTAATCATGATTCTATTGTCCTTCTAACACTTGTCAGGATAGCTTAGTTGGTTGTCGTACTCTTACTAGAGTCCCTGGGTAAGATTATTCTACACAAAAGATAACGACATAAACTAAACATGTATAATTATCTTGTTATGCAAGCCCGACGTCAGGATCACTGCCGAACACCGAACAAATATGAACTTGTTCAATCCCTAAACCAATCACTAGGGTGATAGTTTAAGGAGTTAGGTTAATTTAGAGGTGTACAAGTTTTAGAAAACATTAATTAAAATAATTTATATTCAACTATAATTTGAATGCCCAGTTCAACTAAACCTAAATCTCAAATAACGTAAAATATCAAAAGTAGTAATCAAGGTTTATTAAATTGAGCAAACCCAAACTATAGAATTTAGTCATAGCTAAAAAATAAAATTAAGAAATAAAAAGTTTAGAAACATGATTAAGCCAAGACTCTAAAACTAATTACCCAATAGTAGTGATGTTTTGATGCTCCCACTTCTAATGCTACCTTTTCCAAGTCGACTTATTCTCTATGGTCGAAATTTTGAATAAAAAACTAAGGACCCTTCTATAATGTTTATTTCTGATATTTATAGACCGGAAAACATTTTATGGGTGATGATATTTTAAAAATATTATAATCAATTTGAAATTAATTAAAAAAATCAATTTATATGCAAAAGTAAAGATATTTTTTTTTTGTTCAAACGTGCAAATACAGAACATTAAAGTATAAATTAGCCTATCCCCACTCTTGTGAAAGCCGACCCCAATTCCAAGGGGTCCAAATGATTCGGTGCCGATTGCCTAGCTAAACGCGCGGCTCGGTCAGCCAGACCGTTCCATCTACGCGGAAGATGTTTGAAGCAATTTTATTTAAGAGTATTACAATAAATATGATATTAATTAAAAAAATTAATTTATATATGTATAAACCATAAAGTAAATTAAAATTTAATAAGAGAGATTAGTGAATAGTCAATAAAGGAGAACTTGACTTGGAGTCACGAATCAATTAATTCCAACAAGAAGGACCCTCAAGTCAACCTATGTAATTTTAGCATATTCAAAAATAAAATTTGACTTTATTGCCCAACTCTCAAGTGGAAAGCGAACGGATATGGACTTCCACATTTAACTTATTAGAATTATGAAATCATGACCCACTTGGGTTGGAAAGTTTTCTACTCCAACCCTTTCTACACGGCATAAAAGAAATATTGACATGTGAGTCTGAGACACATTTTCTAAGTTTTTTTATTAAGTAAAAGGCAGAATTTCATTAAAAATGTAGCATAAGTTCATTACAAATATATCCTCCTAGTTCTGAGGTTATTTGTCACTCTTAATCAATTTAGTCAATTGAAAATGGGATGTTAGACCGCTCTTTTGTTATTATATGTAGAGATGAAAAAGAACTTAATATCTCTATTTCTAGATAAGTTACAAATATCATTATAGAAAACAACTAATTTACGATTATTGGTGGAGTCAACCAAGGTGTCATGACGTATAGGTTTGGTTGGTAGACTCGTAAAACAAAAATTTACTATTGTTCACCATCTTTTTCTGTTGAAGAAGGTGGTTAAGGCAGTTTGTGCTCATCGTGGAATTAATTTCACGGAGAATATACACGTCTCACAAAATATAAATCTAACTAAATCAGACTATGTTGCCTATGTTAAGAGGAGATTCGGACCCAATACTTATCATCCACATCTGTTAAATAAACAAGGAAATAGCAAACTACTGGCAAGTTAAACTAGCTGTGAATCACTTTTTTCACTTCACTTCTACAGGGAACTAAGATTTGAACGTTGATGCACATTCTCTTACTTTTTCAGATACGCATTTCGCAAGGGTAGGGACATATTAAATATATAAATATGAAATAGGTCTCTGTATTACCGCTGAACATTTTAAACGAGTTGACCGATAACTTAACTCAAATAATACTTAAATATAAAATAGTTAGTAAGTGGATGACTTATATGAGTAGACCGATAGCTTAATTCGAATTATACTTAAATATAAAATAGTTAGTAAGTGGATGACTTTTATGCGCATCCAAAGAATTCAATGTATTGAAATTGTATAGAGAGAGTGATACATGAGTGCTTAACAAAAGCCACTAAGCCAGAGCAAATAATTTTATATAATATTCCCCATTTTCATTGTTCTCCCACTTGCGAAAATGTACTATCAGAAACGATTTATCATTGGTTTTCAAGTTCTCATCCACCTTCTTGGTCTCAACTTGGCAGCCGAGATATTAAGTCACTTCTGTGTAGGAAAATACGGTAATTATACACAGAATAGCACATACCAAGCAAATCTAAATACTATCTTTTCATCCAATTTCTCTAATGTTAACCAATATGGTTATTACAGCAGCCATGTTGGCGAAAACTCTGATAGAGTCAACGCATATGTAATGTGTAGAGGAGATATTCAGAAAGATACATGTCGTGCTTGTATCAATACCTCTACTCGAAATATTGTAGAAATTTGTCCAAATCAAAAGGAAGCAGTTATATGGTATGATTATTGCATGTTAAGATACTCAAATAACCCCATAGCTGGAGTATTGAATACCGATCTGGTTTTCTTTGTGTGGAGTATGCAAAACGTGACAAACGTGACAAAATTCAATGAGGTTCTGTATCCTTTTATGGCTAGCCAACGAGATCAAGTCGCATTTGGTACATTAAAAAAATTTGCTACCGGAAATAAAACTGTACCTGGTGGTGAGACCATATATTTGCTACAGCAATGTACTCCTGATTTACCTGCTGATGATTGCAAAATATGCCTCACAAGAGGTGCCGCGGATATTGCTGGAAATTTCAATGGAAGAATAGGAGGTAGAGTTATTGGACCAAGCTGCAATTATCGGTACGAGATTTCCCCCTTCTTCACTGAATCTCCTTCAGAATCTGGACATCCGCCCTCGCATGATGTTCCAATACCCTCCAGGGAAGGTTAGTTATACTTTCTCTACTTTATATACAGATCACAGGATAGCTTTATTAGTTCTCTATTTCTATTCTATTAGTACAAATTACAAATGACCTTGCAACGGCTGACTATGATATAACTACAAAATCAGAAAGAATTGGTAGCATAACTGGGGTAATCAATCTAGGAATAAATAATATCATATAAGAACCGCATAAAATTTTATTCTTGAATGTGAGTTATCATTTATTGAAGAGAATAAAGTCGAAATTATAATTAACATGCCCAAAAACACATTTTAACAATTTGTCAACAGTTTGAAAAATTAAACAAATTTAAAGACAAACTAACTAATTAATTTTTTTATTGGGTGATTGAATCCATAGACGAATTTTGTTGGTTGATAACAAAGAGTTAACCTTATGAAGATAGGAAATGATTGCATAGACATATACGAGGCCCTATATATCATTCAATCTTGTCTAGTTAAAAACATTGTTAAAGGAAAAGGAAGTAAGATAGGAAATATCAAGGCATATATCCCATTACAGTCTTGGAAACCTTATATCTCCTGTCTCGTTAAACAAATTGTTATATATAAAAAGGAAGATGAGAAATATCAAGACCTATATAAATTTACAATATCTGAAGCACACATTCTATTAAATAGGTGCACGGTTTAACAATTAAGTGGTTCCTGAGTTCTTTTGGCAAGTTGTATAACTTGTTTAATGGATGGCGTCTTTATTTTTAGTTGAACATGTTTTGGATCTCAATTTTCAATAGGTTGTGTATGTTTTTTCATTAGGGTGCGCGTGTTTATCTTTATTAAAATTATTGTGAACTTTATTGGACAAATTATTTGTTGTATGGTTCTTTTTGTTCAATCACCCATTAATGTAAAGGGATTAACTAAATCGTATATCATATTTATTTTGTAGGTAAACAGAGAAAAATGGTTAATATCTACATGATTCAAAATGTACAATATTTTGAATCATAAACTTTATCAATTTGTTATAATTAGGCTTGTAAACAAAAGACAAAAATTAGAAGAAAAAACAAAAGAAATGCCAATATAAACGAAAAACCCATAATGGAAAAAACACGACATTGATTTACTCTGTTGTTATTAATTAAAAATGAATTTTTAGAAACATTTAATCGTTGTTTGCAAGTTCTCATACACCTTGTTTATCTCCTCATGGCAGCCACGTCATTAAAGCACTTCTGTATAGACAAAAGCGGTATTTATACACAGAAAAGCAAATACAAGGCAAATCTGAATTCTATCCTCTCCTCCCTTACCTCTAATATAAGGGAATATGGCTATTACAGCGGCTCTACTGGCAGAAAGTCTGATCGAGTGAATGCAATTGTGATGTGTAGAGGAGATATTCTACTTGGTACATGTCGTGCCTGTATCAATTTCGCAACTCGAGATATCATAGAAAAATGTCCAACGCAAAAGGAAGCAGTTATATGGTATGAACATTGCATGTTAAGATACTCGAATAACGCCATAGCTGGAATATTGAATACCGATCTGGTTTTCTTTATGTGGAGTACGCAAAACGTGACAAACGTGACCAAATTTAATGAGGCGCTATACCCTTTTATGGCCAGCCAACGAGAAGAAGTTGCATCTGGTACAATTAAAAAATTCGCTACCGGAAAAAGATCTATCCCTGGTGCAGAGACCATATATTTGCTACAGCAATGTACCCCTGATTTGCTTGCTGATGATTGCAAAATATGCCTCACCAGAGGAGCAGCTGATATTGCTGGAAATTTCAATGGAAGAATAGGAGGGAGAGTTATTGGACCAAGCTGCAATTATCGTTACGAAATTTCCCCCTTCTTCGGTGAAACTCCTTCAGAATTTGGACATTCGCCCTCACAAGAAGGTCTTTAATTGTTTCTCGGACTTAAATAAAGGGTAGAAAATTGTTCTATATGAGTACCAAATCTAACTCAATACTAACTCTCAATGATTATTACAGTCTGGAAATAATAGAGGGCTCAATTTCTCCTACAAGAAAAAGTAACCTTTGAATTTTGTCAACCAAATTAAAGTAGACATTTCTGTGTTTTTGAAACCACATTTACAATGACGATAGTTCCAAGTACTGTATCCACCTATATTTATAATGCTTCAGTTTCTTGAATAACTATTTTATTTGGTTTAGTGGTAGAATACAATAATTTCTGAATCTTAACACACTTTCCATGTTGAGGTAAAAAAGATTACTGGAGACCAAATTCATTGCTATGTTTAATGTATTGGCGACACTAGCAATTTTTTCATCACATCATTGGATACTAGGAATATATTAATACTCATAATAAAATTCTATGGAACAAGTCCGAGTTCAGTAATAAATGTTCTGCACTTCCCTGATTTAGTCTTCCAGTCTCTAATGAGATTCTCAAAGAGACAGAACAGACCGAGGATAGAAAGTTTATTTTAGATAATGAGCTTATTAACATTATAGTTCAGTTCTGACATACACTCGGACTCAAACGAGTTTAATAACTTTTTGGGGAATAAATATTGATCGAGATCTTACTAATTTCAGTTGACTAATTTGAGAACTTTTCCTTCATATAGAGTTGATGAGAGTTTTAGATCATTACGTGTAAGTTTTTCATACCCATTTGTAATGTCCTTTGGGTTCAAAGTAATTCATACTCAGTGGCTGATTTTAAGTCGCAAATGACATTAGATTAAGTAATAATTTATCTACATATCTCGAGTTGCTTATTTGTGTTCTTAATTTATTTGGAACTCCAGATATTAAATTTAGCCCACATCAAACTTCACTGGTTGTTCAGACATTTAGCCTCTCAAAGAAAAAACCTAAATCCATCCGTAAATACAAGACTCTCGATATAATTATATTGAATCTCTAGAAAGAGAGATTAGAGAACGCCTCTCTCCTATATTTCTAAGGTTTAGCGCCTTTCTTGCTCGCTTTTTCATAATTACACCTCATATGATCACTCATTCCAAGTGAATCAACAATGAGGACCATCGCCAGAAAAACCACAAACTAGGATTACCTCGCGTCAACGACAATATAAGAGCTCATTTCCATCTTGACTACGCATAGTATCATTCTACCCCATGAATCATCAGAGCGGGTATTCTTGGATCCACTTTTCTTGCTAGCTACTAGGAATCAAGAAGATAGGATATGTCCAAAACTGATATTGGCAAAATTGAGCCTTTAAGGTAAGGTTCTAGTGAGATTTTGAAGGTGATTGAGCCCATTTCATCTAAGGAAGCAAGGCACATTTCCATATATGGAAAGAAGGAGGAGGTTAGTTTTTTTTTTTTTGACTAATTAGTGGGCACAACTTAACGCTCACAAAGTATTTGTGGAAAAGTTCAAGCAAAGAATACTAGACTTATCTCAAGTGTTTGTGAATTTATCAAAACAAAGAATTAGTGAGTGTATTGCAATTCATCTTGATGACCTTACAAATCAAACAATGTCGTCAATCGGGATGTGAAAAGACCACCCAAGAAATCGGGAATGTGGATTAAAGCTTTGTCACCGATCTGGTAAGTTCTAGATTAACCCAAATAGATAAATTAGAGAGGAATACAAAGAGTTATAAGAGTGTACTTCAAAACAATAGGAAAGATTTAGAAAGAATGGAATATTAATACTCGAACCTATAGAAGGAAAAACATTTCATTACTCAAAAGTGATGTTATGACTTTAGAAAAAGCTTGTGGTAATAATCTAATGGGGTATATTGTCAAAAAATGAGTTATATAAATGTTTGTGAATGGATGGTATGTAAATTATAGGGTTAGAAAACACCCGAGTAGTGGCTCATATTTATGTTTGAGAGAAAGGAAGATCGCAAACTCACACTTTGAAGGACCATACTACTCATTTGGACGGTTTCTCCTATTTTTTGAGATACCAAAATATTTCACGTTTGGGAATTACGAGTAAATAAAGTTCATACTTGTTTTGACGGTCATTTTCTTAAGCAATTAAGCTAACCATCTTACCCCTTTGAGGACTAAATTCAATTTGATGCTATTTACTTCCACATAGCCAATAGTCTTTCGCTTTCAGGTCAAATACACCACCTCTCTTGCCACTACTCTGTTCCTTTGGCAAGAAAGATTTCACATCGTTTAAGCTAGCAAGTGACCTACCTTTTTGGTAGCGACCTCCCCAATATGTTCCCTAGTTGAACGAAAACCTACCATAAGGTTCTCTTGGAATATTTGCTAGAGAGGAATCACCTTTTTCGGTCACACCTTCACTAGTATTTGCATTTCTAGTATCGTAATTGCACTTTCCTCTAGGCTCCTTCCTCTGAGTATAATCAATGGAACCTTTGGCAATGGAAATTATAAAAGCTAAGTCTTGAACTTCTCGACATTGAAACTTTTGTCTTGCCCATGGTTGTAGCACTTCAAGAAAACATGAACAAAGCATCTTTGTTAGATAGTTTGTCAATCTTGAGCACAAGTTCTTGAAACTCCTTTACGTAGGTATCAATAAGACCTTTTGATTGAGGCACCTCGACTTCCTATGAGCTTCATACGATAGGTTCTTCGGGTAGAATTGCTTCTTAATTTCCCTCTTGAAATCAACCGACGTCTCTGTGATGCAAATTCTATGTTCGATGTCTCACAAACATCTTCTCCACCACATAGTTGCTATATCGTTCAAGTAAAGTGGCGATGTGTGAATCTTAATTGCGTTGTCATCGATATTCATAGAGGCAAAACATTGTTCCATTCCCCACAAAAAGTTGTCCAAGGCCTTAGCGTTCCTCGTCCCCTCAGACATCTTTGTCTTGGAAACATCAATCCTATGCATCACCGGTGCAGCGTTTGAAACTCCATTGCTTACCGCTACCTTGCAAAAAGTTATGTCAGCCTTTAGGGCCTCATAGTTGGCATTCAACTTTTTCATAATCAATATGAAAATCTCTTGTAAGTCCTCCAACTTTTTCCCTACATCGCCAACGAAAACATCTACCATGTCAAGAGTCTCTTTCTAAGAGCCTTACCATCGTCTTCCAAGGAAAGGTCTCGCTCGAACAACTTTGCGTCGTTCCATTTATTCACCTTGTCGGACACTTCCTCGATCAACACAATGTACTCTCTAAACTTAAGTTCAAGCATGGAGAGATTTTCCTCCAAGGAACCCAACTCATATCTTGAATTAGCACGAGACTTGCTCTTCTTCTCCTTTGTGCTAGCTTCCATAATTTCCGCTAAGCCTCCTTGTGTTGATGTACCTTCAATCACCATTGTTTCTTGTTTTTAAAACCTGGCTCTAATACCACTTGTCATGGGAGTAGAGTTTCAGCACCTAGAAAGCTCATAAAACCCCTGAGGCTCCCAACCAGTTCTCTGATGCCTTACTTGAGATCAGGCCACAATTTTCATACTTAGTTGATTCGATCCTTGTAACACTTAGACACTACTCTTGCTCACACCCTAGAATCAAGAGAACCCTAGAAACAATAGAAAGACACTAGAGAGACAATATAAACAGTTGAGAGATAAGTTTTTGTATTAGTGAATAACTTTTCTTGAATGATTACAAATAAGGCTCATTTCCTATATTTATACTACTCAAGAGAAGGTTTTGCATACCTTCCATAATTATTTTAATCTAGAAGATTCCATATCAATTTAAAATTTGCTAATATTTTCTCTACCAATCTAAGATATGATTATATTTTCTCTATAAATCTAGGATATGAATATCTTCTCTATCATACTAGATTTATTCTAATATTCTATTACATTATACAATATTCTACAATCATTTAAAATATTTGGGACCTTGGAGATGGTCTTGGTCGGGCGTGTAGACGTTTTGAACACCCAAACTCGCGGACCGTCTCATTAAGCCACCTCGTATATGGCATAATTATCGAGGATACAATTCAGTTATTGAAGTTTCATTTACCGACCCACGGTCAGATTTGCTTTGTGACAACATATTAGTCTCAATCGTTCTTGAACGTTGTTCCTGATCACGCCTTGAAGTATCAGATCCCATGAAAGTATGCATTAGAAAGGCCGGCTCCGTCGGTACTGGAAGAGTAAGAGAAAGGCTATTCAACATGAGAAGAACCGATGACATTGTTGGTCTATCATTCACATGTTCTTGAACACATAGTAAACCGATATGTATGCATCTAATAATGTCACGTGTTGACCCTGAACTTGACCTTAATATAGGATCTATAACATTTGTCAGTGTTCCATCTCGCCAATTTTTCCAAGCCTGCAACAATTTTAGGTTGTCAATAAACAACATTACGATTCACGAGTAAATGTATAACTTTTAAGTTCATTTTATATTCACTCACAATGCTTGGTAGATCATCGGCATCCCCTCCGCTTCTAAAGCGTATATTCTTTTCCCCATTCACGATTTCTAGTACTAATACGCCAAAGCTAAAAACATCGGACTTGGGTGAAAATTGTCCGTACAATGCATATTCTGGTGCCATATATCCACTGAAGCAGTATATATAAGTTATAGTTAGATAATTGATATGATTCTCATATGTTGAGGTTAATGACTCAGCTACAAACTTACTAGGTTCCCACTATTCTGCTAGTATTGGCTTGAGTTTCGTCAAACTCAAATAGTCGTGCCATTCCAAAGTCTGAGATTTTTGGATTCATCTCGTTGTCTAAGAGTACATTACTTGCTTTAAGATCACGATGAATAATTCGAAGACGAGAATCTTCATGAAGATAAAGAAGTCCTTTAGCAACACCTCCTATAATCTTGAAACGTTTATCCCAATCCAACCATGCACGCTTGACTGGATCTACAACATATCCATATTATACAACATTAATGAATATACTTACCATTAAAACAATTCTCTATGAAAGTAGAAGTTTTTTTTTTTAAAAACAAAATCAGTAAAAGTGACTCTTGGATTACCTAACATCAGATGGTCAAGGCTTGCATTGGGCATGAATTCATATATTAGGAGCCTTTCGTTTCCTTTTAAAGAGAAACCAAGGAGCTTTACCAAATTTCTGTGTTGAAGTTTGGCAACTAGCTCGACCTCTGTTTTGAATTCAAGATCACCTTGCTTCGAATTTTTATCCAACCTTTTTACTGCTATTTCTTCTCCATTTGGAAGCTCTCCCTACATTATGCCAGAATAAAAGCGCGTTAGAATTACTTATGAATTTATTGATTAAAATTTGGGTATGTTTTATTACCTTGTAAACAGAACCAAAACCGCCCTGTCCAAGCTTGTTTTCATCCGAGAAATTATTTGTAGCTGCTTTTACGGTGTCGAAGTCATATTGCAAGGATTCTACAGAACTAATATCCTCAGATGCTTCACCAAATCAATAATAAAAACGTCTCAATAAACAGTGTAAAATGAATTTTCGGAACTTAATTAACAATTTTCTGGACAATAACGAGTATTATCAACTAATTTTAAAACTTTAAGTTTGTAAATGCAGTGCAATCCCATCAAATTAAAATAAAATAATGCTAGCAAAATCATATAGATGATTGAGTTATATATTATTGTAAATTATAGTAATTAAATTTTTAGTTATGATTTCTATTTATTAACCATAATTAATTAGGAACTCAAATATTTTTTATAAATCAAGCCTGATTTTCTTGATATTTTCAAGATTTTTTGTATTCTTTACGAAATTCATTGCTTATACGTATAAGAGGAAATGAGTGAAGAACTTACAATCAACATCATCTACAATCGCATGCCTTTGCTCCTTCTTGTTGCGCTTTTTCAAGATAAAGCAAACCGCAGTAACAAGAATAAGAATCCCAAAAACCGAGGCGACAAGAACAAAGATAATTGTAGTTGTACTATTGTTTCTACCTGAAAATTGAAAATTAATGAGAGAACAAGGTATACATGTCTTGTTCTATCTAAACCATGAGGTACAACATGCTCAACTGTTGAAATAAATAAGAACATACCTTCTTCCCTAGGTGATGTTCCAGGAAGAGGCTCTCCTGCTTGTGAATTAGGCTCATTGCCACCTGAAAATGCTTATTCCATTATTTTTAGCATCAAAATATATTTTCGTTTCTTCCATTAGTATATGTATTGACCAGGGGGCGGATCCATATTTTTACTTCGGGCTAAAAGTGAGAACAACAAGCAGACTAAATGTGACACCTACTAATATTTAGGATGAGAGGCAAATAAATTTGTTTCCTTAAAAATAAAAATTTGCCCAAAATCTCACTTCACCTAGAGTAAGGGGGGGGGGGGGGGGGGGGGGGGTCAGCACCCCCAGCCCCTACCTCTTGATCTTCCGCTTGTTATAACTCATCAAGTAGCTATTAATATTGTTTCATTTATTTCAAATATATCTTTCGGCTATTTAATTGTAATTTCAACTTCATACTCGTTGGAAATGATAACTGAGCAGCTACCACTTGTAATATTATGAAGAATTTATATGTTATTTTTTTTAATATGATTCATTATGAATTATGATATCGTAATACTAATCATTATTTGTTTTTTTGAATTTTTTTGTAGAATATCTGAAAAGAAAAAATTTGAGGTGCACTTTTAAACAGTCTTCTAGACTATATTGAAGCTCATTCTAATATTCATGGATTTGTCACTGAAGGTATCTTATCATACTCTTTCTAATAATTATATTCGACGTTTGTACTGTCAAACAAACGTAATTTTCAAACAGAAAAAGAAATAGAGAATAAATCAGGCTATGAAGTTTGACATACCTTCATTCGAGGGTGTTTGACCAGTTGTTGAAGGAGTATCAACGAAGAAGGGAGAGATTTCATAACGATAATTGCAGCTTGGTCCAATAACTCTACCTCCTATTCTACCATTGAAATTTACAGCAATATCTTTAGAACCTCTGTTGAGGCATATTCTGCAATCATCAGCAGACAAATCAGGGGTACATTGCTGTAGCAAATATATGGTCTCTGCACCAGGGACTGTTCTATTTCCGGTAGCAAATTTTTTTACTGTACCAGATGCAACTATTTCTCGTTGGCTGGCCATAAAAGGATACAATACCTCATTAAATTGGGTCACGTTTGTCACGTTTTGCATACTCCACATAAAGAAAACAAGATCGGTATTCAATATTCCAGCTATGGTGTTATTCGAGTATCTTAACATGCAATCATCATACCATATAATTGCTTCCTTGTTATTTGGACAAATTTCTTCAATATCTTGAGTCGAGTTATTGATACAAGCACGACATGTATCAAGCTGAATATCCCCTCTACACATTACATATGCGTTGACTCTCTCGGAGTTTTCGCCAACATGACCGCTTTTATAACCATTTTCGCTAACATTAGAGGAAAGGGAGGAGAGCATAGCCTTCAGATTTGCCTGGTATGTGCTATTCTGTGTATAAAAACCGGTGTCGTTTACACAGAAGTATTTTAATGGCGTGGCTGCCAAGGTAAGACCAAAAAGGTGGATGAGAACTAGAAAACTGATGATAAATCGGTTCGGATAATTCATCTTTACAAATTGAAGAACGATAAAATGGGGGATATGGAGTAAGAAAATTAGATCTAACTTTTGACAAACAGTTTTATATTTCTCTCAATATAATTTATTTATTACTATGTGTTTGGATGCTCATAAAAATTGGAGTCCGATACTAACTATTTTATAGATTAGTCTTTCAACTGTTATTATTATGATGTTTAAATATTTATTTGAGAAAACTAAACTTGAAACGTTTATCATTTTGTGATTCGATAAAATTCAAAATTAATAAACATTTCCCTACTTCTACAGGCAGTTGTTTAATGTACTTTTATAGGCTAAAAGTAGAACCATAATTTTTTTTATGAAACTATTGTCCTTGATTTAAATTGAAGTACAAAGTTCATTATTAGTTCCCGAGACGTTTATATATTCTATGTCAATACCTTCCAAGCTCCCCTCATATATATACATGCAATTTCCAAACAAAAAAGAATATACCTCAAGGTTCAACTCTTAATTCCTTAGAAGAGTGAAGAAAAAGATGATTAATGGAAACAGAAAGATATACTACTAATCAGTCAGCACAAAATAGAAACCACTAAATTAATAATTGGATCAAACAGCTGTAAAGAATAACAATATTGCCAATTCAGGATTGGAAACAAATAATTCACACTACTAGATAGAAAACAAGGAAATTTCTACGAGCCAACAAACAAAGACTGTTATGACATGTTGACTGACTTTTTGAACAAAACAAGACTGAAGTCTTTGGCCTACCCATGGAATTGTCACAGGACTATAATTCTTGGAAATTTCTTCCATGCGAGTTGCGTAGGTACGCGGGAACCGTAGACCGACATGTGGCATGGAGATGAAGACGTGGTCCAATCGTGCCCGTTCGATTTTTAATAATATTTTATGCTTTTCCGTTTTGACACTAATACCCCTCTGCGCCATGTAATGATGATGTTTAGTGTATTATCACATCAGTGAATAGTAGCATTTTTATTTATTAATTAAGTCATACAGTAACTATATTATTAATTTATTCATATATTTCGTTCCAACACTATTATGTAGAAAGCCGTTTCAATGTTATTTCTTTTTCCAAAAATGACGGCTATGCCAATTTCTTGTTCCACAACTATCCGATTTATGTTCCATAAAGTCAACGTGTATGTTAGAAAATACTACACGTGTAATGCTAGGAATAAACGGATTTTATTATAATTGGATCAAATAGCTGTAAAAAATCGCATTGCCAATTCAGGATTGGAAACAAATAATTCAAACTACTAGATAGAAAACAAGGAAACTTCTACGAGCCAACGAACAAACACTGATATGACATGTTGACTGACTTTTTGAAGAAAAGAAGATAATTAAAAGTCTTTGGCCCACCCATGGAATTGTCTCAGGACTATAATTCTTTTGAAACGTGCAGAAAGGTTTGGAGAAATCTAACACTTTTTAAACCAAGTGGGTCGTTGATATTAATCACGATTCCAATAAATAAGCTTTGGTGGTCCATGTCCTTCCACTCTCCAGTTAGGAGTTGGAGCTATCAAGAGGAAATTCCTATGTGGTTGTACTACAAGTTTGCACGAATTAGGTTAAGGTCCCCTTCTCATAAACAGTAAACTCTTTTCTTTTTCCTTTTTTTAAAAAAATCCAAAGAACTAAATTTAAATAAACCATACAAATATATAAAATAGTGGGTTCTATCGTTTAAATTAATAAGGACCAAACTAGTCTTATAAGAAAGGCCAACAACTAAAAATTGAACAATAAGAAAAAAAAAAAAAAAAGACAAACTCAAACAAAAACATCTTCCTAAAAAGAACCTGTAATGATGATATCACCGAAGTAACGAGTTAAGACTGCCAAAAGTCAAATAAAAATTATTCTTAAGAAAGACAAACTCAAATCTCTGTACGAATGAAAGAAAGTCGACTACCATTTTAATATTTGTCGTAGTTATCAACTCGAAACCCACTCTACAATCTATAATAAAATTTAATGCCACAACTACATTAATGAGGATCTTGATAGCACTCAGACCAAGGAGGGTATCACTAAAGTGATTATAAACAAAACCGAGCGGAGAAGGGCCAAAAAGGAACACAAAACCCAACCAACTTCCACCCGCTACCACCTTCAACCACCACTAACTAGCCTGAACCATACCCAAATAAAAAGTGAGTCGTGTAACTGAAGAATAAACGACAAACACCCATAATTTCCAAACTAAAAATCATAATAAGTATCTGAATAAACTAGTGTAGAGGAAAAAATAAGCAACCAAAAACCGTAAAGGGAAGGGATATGCACACACACACAAAGAAACGCGACCACACAATCCCATCAAAAGAAGACGACATCAAACTAAATCTGAATCAACCTACTTCGTAATAAACTTTGTCAGCCAAGAATCTTGTCTTGTCGGAAAACATCCAAACTACAAAAGAAGGAGCAGATTGTAAAAATTATAGGGGCGCAACTAGCTCCAAATCTCTATCGAATGCGGTAATGGCGGAAACGAGGCAACACCGAGTATGTATTTAAAATAATAGCAACTTTCTCATTAGGTTTTATACTAGCAAAGTTTTAAACGAGACAACGCCGAGTACGTATTTGAAATAATAGCCGAGGGAGACCATTATCGATTATTCATTTGCTATTATTTCACAACGTATAATTCATGAAAACCCCCTTCACTTCCTATTCTTTGTAACTCCAAAGTTATTCCCAAATTCATTGTAGGTTTTACATTGTCCTATAAAAAGGACACTTACTATTCTTCAAAATAGAAAAAAATTATATTTCATTGCTCTATATTAATATATAACAATTACTACGAATTAAGATAAAGAAGAGAAAAAAAGAAAACAATAACCCTATGATAAATATGTCAATCATGATAGCTTGGAACATCTGAAAACAAGAAACAAATATGCCAATCATATATATATAGAGCTTGCATAGAAAAAACGATGTATGTTGAATAGATTTTAGTTAATGAAACTGAATCTAAGGAAAACAACCTTATAAAAATTTAGACAAAGGCTAATAAGGCCAAAATCATGACCAAAAGGTAATATATCAACAATATATGAACAACCTAATATAATTGTCAATGTAGATGATAACATTGTTGAAAGTAATAAAAATGAAAGTGTTGATTGTGTAATAACAGATGTTCATGTACTCTAAATGGTCGACATGCATTGTTGTGAGTAAAGTAATTGAAGCATATGCAATGGAAACCCAAAAAATTAATGTTTTGTGCGAGCGAGTCACCAAACAATACCTATTTAGATTATTGTTTGGATACTAGAGGGTACATCCACTTCTCACACAGTCTCTTTTCAGATGTATGATAAGATACCATATGTGAATATGTTGAATTTCTATAATAAGTGGTACATATTGTATGTATTATGTATTTTTTTTATTTACCACTATAAATAGAAAAACAACCTATCCCCATTGTATCTTATTAGACATCTGAAAAGATAATGTGTAAGAAGGAGATGTACATTCAATCTCCAAAAATTAATATATACGCATATTGTTTGACGACCTTCTCAGATAAAACTAAATTTTTTCAATAAGTGAGAAAATAATTTATTGTTTCTACTCAAATATTATTGAATAAAATCTCATGATTTACGATTTTGAATAAAGATCGTGTTACTAAGCGGTTTTATCAAACTCGTAGTTATTCTTCAAAATTATCTCGAATCACATGAGTAAAACATTTTTTAAAGAACGATATCTCTAATGCCTATAACTTGTTGTAATTGTAAAGAGACTGTTTTCAGTTAACACCTCTCACAAGAATTTCTTGTTCATCCCTAACAAACTGATGTTGCATTGTTAGTAATTATTGAAATTATATAAACACGATTTACCAATTAATTTTGCCTTTTCGTTTTGTTCCGATCTAATGCTTAGATGTGATACATCGATCTTGACTTTATTTATTAAAGTTTAATTTTTTAACTTTTAAAATATGGTGATTTTGATTTTTTTTTCTTTGTCGATTTTTATTAATCAAATAATTGATCAAAGAATATAAAAAACTTTAAAAACATTAAAAAATATTATAAGAACTTCTCGTTAAACTTTGGATGAGTTAATTATTGCAAAATCATGGTAAAAATCTTACTAGTGACAATCGTTGATCCATTCATTGAAAGATCTTCCAATTCTTGTACATTCAAAAAATATGACATAAGAATTATAGATTTTAATTTTCTACAGAACTTGATAATTTAATTCTAATTTAATACTACAGCTAATTGATTTGAATGGCAGTCGGTCCTATCATGATTAATATCATGACCCACATAATTTTAGAAATTTTGACATCTGTAACCATTAGACGACTTACAAGAATTGGAGACCCGAGTCAACTATGTTGTAGGCCCAAAGACCTTATTAGTCTAAGCACTTTCCACAAGTCAGTCAAGATGTTTGTTGGTTGGCTCCTTAGTCCTTACATTGAAATTTCTTGTTTTCAGTTTAGTAATCTACATGTACACATTTGGAAATTTTCAATGTCAGTATATTTTTTATTTATGAATTAACATATAAATAACGAGTAAGATTACATACAAGAACCATCCTAACAAAATAAATAAAACAATATTATCTTTAAAGATAAAAACACCCACAGAAAAGGATTAAGATACCTATAAAACAAGCTTATGGTATATTCTACTAGACACACCAATTAGTTATGTAAAAGATAGAAAAAAAAAAAAGCAATAGCCCAATTGAGCCAATAAAACTAACAATACAGACTGAACAACAGAACAAGACTATATATTACTTTTTTTCTTTTTTCACATTAATTTATTATATATATTATTCTGTTTTCTTCACTTTTATATAATCTCACATATCATTTTATTTGGTATTAAATAAAGAAAAATCAAATAAATAATAAAAATAAATTATTTAATAAAAAATTATATAAAATTGAAAAAATAGATGAATGATATATATGATTACAAGGAAACAGAGACTCAATATAAATCTACTTAGACAAAAGAGAACAAAACAATCACTCAAACATTTTTCATGTACATATGTCCAACAATGTTAATATAATAGGTTGGTAAAAAATCAATTTTTTAACAGCATCCTAAGAGTTAAAAAATTCAATTTATGTATATAAAGAGAGAGATATGCATATGTAACATAATTTAGAGCCAATTTCTCATTTAATATTTTTCTATATCTTATTCCATATATCTTCCATTTTCATTATTCTTCCATTTGCTTAAATGGATTTCCAGATACAATTTCTTATCAGTTTTACAGTTCTCCTCTACTTTCTTGGTGTCACCTTGGCAGCTAGTCCATTAAATTCCTTCTGTTCACTAAAAAATGGTAACTATACACAGAATAGCACATACCAAAAAAATCTGAATTCTATCCTGTCCTCACTTTCCTCTAATATTAGCGATGATGGATATTACAGCGGCCATATTGGTGAAAACTCTGATCGAGTAAACGCATATGCGATGTGTAGAGGAGATATTCAGTTAGATACATGTCGTGCTTGTATCAATAACTCAACTCGAGATGTAGTAAAAGCTTGTGCTAATCAAAAGGAAGCAGTTATATGGTATGATTATTGCATGTTGAGGTACTCAAATAATGCCATAGCTGGAATATTGAATACCGATCTTGTTTTCTTTATGTGGAGTATGCAAAACGTGACAAACGTGACACAATTTAATGAGGTGCTCCAGCCTTTTATGGCTAGTCAAAGAGACGAAGTTGCATCTGGTACAACAAAAAAATTTGCTACAGGAAATAGAACTGTCACTGGTGCGCAGACCATATATTTGCTACAACAATGTACCCCTGATTTGTCTGCTAATGATTGCAAACTATGCTTATCCAGAGGTGCTGCTGATATTTCTGGAAATTTCAATGGGAGAATAGGAGGGAGAGTTATTGGACCAAGTTGCAATTTTCGTTACGAAATCTCCAACTTCTTCTTTGATAGTACTCCTGTATTAACTGCACCATCACCCTCGATTGAAGGTCTGTTATACTTTCTCCACTTACTTATACATAGATCATGGACCTATAGTTCTATACTATATGCTAAATTAAACAAAAGTCCGGCTTTGAAGACCTAGTCTAAAATTTAAGAAAAAAATCTACAATTAATGTCTTGTCTAAGGTAACAACCACAAAAGATTGGTAAATGTTGGACGTCAAAATTAGTTTAGTGAACCACTTAAACGTTAACTCGATTATATATGTTATGTTTACTTTTTTTAGTTTAGTTCTTGAGTAGGTAGTTATTGGTCCAAATTATTCTCAAGGGATTTCTTGCATTTAATTAAGTTCTTATACTAATTAAAAAATATGACTATATTGATGTTAATGGGATTTGATTATTAATTTTCAGGTAGCATCCCAACTATTTCACCAGTCGCGCAACCTCCTCCTTCACTTGCGCGATCTTCACCTTCAATTGCACCTTCACCTCCCTCAAGCGATGGTATGTTCTTATTTGTTGACTGTTGGGTATAACTCAAGAATGCATGACAAATTTTGTTTCAAAGTTTAGTATATAGTGTACTTTGATTTTGACAGAACAATATATCCATGCCTTCTTTTCTCTGAATAAACCACAATAATGTATTTCAGCTTGTAAGGACCCACGAGAAATAAAAGTGAAATTACATGGTAGAACTAAAATAGAAAGCTAATTGTGAAAGAATTGTTCCCCGTTTGGAATAATTTCTTTTGGGACCTTTGTTATTTCTATAGACTTGCAAGGCCCTACATGTTTTGGAGACCTTTCTTACATGATTTTATACAGGAATTTAAAATATTCGTAACCTCATAATAATTATTTAAAAGATATCAAAAATTGAGGGCATTAATCTCCTCTACTATTCAGACTTTTCCTATTTATAAAATAATCTCCATTGGATTATATAGACAATTATTTTGCAGCATAAATAAAGTGTGCACCGAGAAATATTGTGTTCAGGGAACTTGATGACCAAATAGTAGCAATGTCTAAATCTTTTACTATCCACACATATACTATGCTGAGGCCCAAATTAGTCCCTCAACAAATCATTATCAAAAAATTCTGTACTCCTATTAACTCTAGTGACTTTATTATACTGTTGTGTCTAATGAATGTTCACGTCAATAGAAGAAAAACTCTTAGACGTAAGAAAGGGTAATTTAAATTTTTTTTTTCTTTTAGTTTAATATATAACTACTTCTACCAATTTTTATTCAAATTATGGAACATGGTAGTTCATATGAGTGAATTGATTTACGAAATTCGTTTCACAATTTTAATTTCTTTTTCACGAGATTTGATGATGATAAACATTAAATGTCTATTTGCAGGTGCTAAAGATAGTACAAGTATACTCCTTATTGTCCTCTCAATTTTGATATATATATATATGTTCTCAATGCCTCAGTAGCTCCACCCTCAGTAATCACAGCTTTGATCTTCGGTTAAAATTCTTCTACACAAATTGATTTAAGGGAGTTGTTCGATGGTTAACAGCTTTGCTTTGATTCATGTTTAGTATAATACTTTTTTGTAATTGTTTGAGTAATCCCATTTGAAATTAAGATCTTATATGTAATGTTCCTTGAACAGTTTTAAATGAATTTTATCCACTTGCTAAGTTAAAAAGTGTAACTACTTTACATTCGTTAGATATAGAAAGAATTATCCGCTCAATAATAGCGAAACACCTTTGACTATTCACCGTTTAGTAATTCAACATGCACTGCTACTTTTTCCGATGTTCAACCATGACGTTTTTAGCGACGGCTTTCGTCGTCGCTAGAAGTTAATGTTTAGCGGTCACGTCTGGTCGTTGAAACAATTAGATACTTTAAAATAAAAGAAAAAAGAAAAAAGAAAATTCATCTATCAACAAAGATATCTCTAGTGACCACATAATTGTCACTAGCGGTCTATACACTTTTGTTGAATGTTATATTGGCTGCTAAAAGACACAATCAATTACCGACCGTTTTATTTTTCACTAGTGTCAACCATCTAACGACCGCTAGGTGGGAGTTATAACTACCAAAACCTTTGCAGAGTGCTACTCCGCCGTTACAAGATCAACTAAGTAATTGACGTCCAAATTGTCCATCCATTTTTCATTTGTCGTTTTACCGCCCACCTGGTAGTCACTTAAAGATTGAAACATTATAAAACCCAGAATACGATCTCAGAATCATTACACGAAGCCCCATTTCCTATTTATTCATCCTCACCCAATCCTTATTTTTCTCTTCCAATTTCTAGATTTGTTGTTCTATCCCCCCCCCACCACACACCATTCTTCCCCGTAACTGTTTCCTTCTCCGACGCAGCGATTAGTTATCTCTGCCGGTGCCCATTTTATTTCCTCTTTGGCCCAATTCTTGTTTCGGCTTCCATAATTGTACTTCTTCCACTTTGAAGTAATTATTTCGTCCGAGTCTTGCCATCCCACCTCTAAATAAAAGTAGAGATTGTTTAACATTTGGGGGTTTTATATTAGATATCTATTTTATATTACTTTTTTGATTTTGTTTATGATTTTTGATTGATTAGTGTGATTGGTTTTAGTTTTTTAGCGTAATTGTTTGTTTAGGGTAATTTAGGGACTAAAAGGGTGTCAAATATAATTTTTGAAACATGTAGTGGGGGAGGAGGGGAGGGGGGTGGGGGGGGGGGGGGGTAGATGAATTTTTGAAAATTTTAGTGAATTTCTATGAATTTTTTGAATAGGTTATGACATATTTGTGGAATTTGTGAATAGATTAGGGGTGTTAAAATTATATATTAGAATTTAAATATAAGTAAATGCAATTTTTTGTAAACGGCAGGGGAGGGGGTTAAAGGGATGTCGAAAGTTGAGGGGGGTTAAATGAATTTTTTGTGAAAATATAGGTCTTCTTGAGTTACTTTAGGAAAATACAGGAAATGCAGTTACATGTTTTAAGTAAATATAGGGCTTGTAGTGCAAAATTTGGAAAATATGGGTTTGGATTTTTGTTTTTGAATGTTTTTGGGCTTGTAGTGAAATTTTTGAATACTATAGGGCATGTTTTATAATATTTGAATAATATAGAACATGTAGTACAATTTTGAGGCAAATATACTTTTAGTAGTATAGCTTTTGAATAATATAGGGAAGGTAGTGCGATTTTTTAATTATATAGGGTATGTAGTGCGATTTTTTAATTATATAGGGTATGTAGTGCGATTTTTTAATTATATAAGAACCTAAACTGTAATAATATAAGGTTTTTATTGTATTAGGGGGTTAAAGGAGAATTCTACAAAATTGGGGGTTTAAAGAATAATTTTAAAAAGGTGGGGGGGGGGGGGGGGGGAGGGGGGATTAAATGATAATATTTAAAAAAGGAAGGGGTTAAATTTAAATTTTTGGCATATTTGGGGGTTAAAGGCTATTTTCAATAGTTGGTGGGTGTTAAATGTATTTTTTTAGACACTTGGGGTTAAAGGCTAATTTCAATAGTTAGGAGGTTAAAAGCTAATTTCAATAGTTGATGAATTAAATGAAACCTTTAGAAATATTTGATGGTTAAAGCCTAATTTCAATACTTGTGGGTTTAAGTGTAATTTTTGAAACACATAGGGGGTTAAAGGCTAATTTTAATAATTCTGGAGGGGTGTAAAGTATTAATTTTCTAAACACTTTTGGATTAAAGGCTAATTTCAATAGGTTGGGGGTTAAATGCAAATGGTCAAAACACTTGGGGAGTTAAAGGTTAATTTCAATAGTTGGGGAGAGGGTTTAATGCAGATTTTCTGAAACACTTGGGGAGTTAAAGGTTAATTACAAAATTTGGGGGGTTTTAAACAACTACTTTGGAAGAAAATGATAATTTTGAAATAGATGTCACTTTTGTGATATTTTTTGAATACATGGGTTATAATGCTATTATTTAGAACAGTAGGGGGTATAAAGCAATTATGTGGACATTTATGTGATAGCATATTTTTTTGAGATATAGTGGACTATAATGCATATTTTTTTAATTTTATTGGAATTTATTACATATAATGTTTAATTGTATAATTTGGAAATATTATGTAAAATTGTTAATTGTATATTGTAATTTTATTATTTATTTATTTTACATTAATGTAATCCATGGACTTGTAATGTTATTTGTTATATATATATTTACCTAGGAATAAATTAAATTACAAATAAACCCCTATCTATTAAGTAGCTGATTATTATGGTTGATGTGTTATCTATGCGACATAATGGTGAACTTGAGGGTAATGTCCCACCTAAAGGTCCTCCAGGTTCTGAATGTAATAGGTCATGTATTAATATATATTATTTATATTATTTATATTATTTGTTTATTTATTTATAGAACATGGAAACAAGTGATTAACAAAAGATGAAAAAGCATTTTATGAACGGAGGAGAAGACTAAATATGGTGGAGTGGTGTCAGTTGAGTTTTGTCGGGAGGACGGGACTTAGAACCCCGTTAGGGTTACGACACACCACCTAGCCTAGGTAATAGGGAACAATGTTTAGGATTATAACCCAAAAAGTTTTCTCTCCTAGAAAAGTTTCCTATATGAAAAATATGATTTGATCTGCACTCATCTCATAGTAAGTTTAGTTTTTTAATATACGTCTTTTGTTGCATTAAATTTTTGATTAATTTCCATTGTTTTTGTAGCCATAGTTTCCAATAAATGATTGGAGGAATAATCCAGATTGGAAAAACATAGAACATTATGTCTATCGAAAAATCACACTCGATATACTGATCTAAAGGCGATGATATGTAATGAATAGATAAACATCAGTATTCCTTCGAAACATATGAGTAAAGAAGAGTTCGAGATGATATTGCAGATTTGGGTCGATAAATATTTTCAAGTAACAAATAATTGAATACATTTTTGTTATTTTAGATATCATATTAATAAAATTAACTTAAGCTGGCGAGATTGGTTGGGAAAAAAGAATAGAGAATAACAGGGATCGGTAGTGGTCATGACTCGTCCACCCTTACAATTACCCTCCACCGGCTTCTAAAGGTAACTTTAATTGTATTTGTTTATTGTTTACTTTCTAAAAAAATATAGTTGTATTATTAACTCGTGATTTTTTGTTTTAAAGGACCCCAAGGAGGAAAGCTAAGAGTTTCAACCGGAGACATGGGCTGATCCTGATACTCTTACACCTACACCCTTAGGGCAGAGGTTGACAAAGAAACCTAACATAGTTGAATATTACAGCAAGATTGGAAGCATAACATGGGAGATTTGAGAGACGAGGGCTTCCAATAATATGATATAATTTAGGAATTTGTGTGCAATTTTGCCTAATAAATTTGTCTACTAACATGTTGAGTTGAGATCGAGGATCAATCAGATTTTGCCATCTTCGAATATTGTCTCCGGGTTCTTAGCCACACCATCACAGTCATTGACCAAGTAAGATCAACTCCGCGTTGTAATCAAGATGTCACAAGAGCGTATGGTTCCCGCAAGAAAGGGTTGCAACACGAAGTTGGAACGATCATTTCAACCAAATGTAGAGGAAAACCAAGGACTCGGATACGACCGTGGTTCCCAAATGGATGATCTATACACTCCCACAAAGAGTTGTGGTCGTAAATAATTTAACCCGGACTGCAGCCCCATCCGTGGAACAAGTCCAAGGTCGACTTGGACTAATGCAACCACCCTGATTCCTGCAGTACTTACTCAAGAGAATTTTTTGTATCTAGTTGGACAACACAATTAGCTAATGTATCATCAAGATTGTTGGTGTTATCTCACCCGGTCTTTCACAACCGACTAATTCGCGCACGGGAGTATCATCTTGAAGATAGTTGAGACTTAGAGATGAGGAAAACGATGATGCGACCCAATCTTTCGATCAAATTTTTTCCCCTTGACTTTATTAAATTATTATCCAAACTTTTCTCTATTTTATTTAGACTATATTATATTTTTTCAGGCTATAATTCTAGTTTGTATTAATTTTTATTTGATAATATTGTAATTTAAATTTACTTTATTTTCCTTATTTTATTTGGTAATGGAAATTTTATTGTAATAACTTTGTAAATTTATTTTTTATTTAATGTTTTTATACCTCTAGCGATTGGATTCACGTTTGCTGTAGAGAATACAGTTTTACCGACCGCGAGATGGTCGGTGATGTGAATGACCCTATGGCGACCATTCTGGTGGTCGTTAAAGGAATAAGATAACTAGCGAGCACTGAGTGGTATCTTATCACAAATAGCATTTACGGACCAGAAGACGATAACTAGCAACATCAGAGTGGTCGCTAATTAAAAAAATTAACGTAAAAAAAGGTCATAAAAAGATTAAAAAAAATTTGTCGACCATAAGTGTGGCCTCTACTTATCCTCGATCGGTAATAGACTATGGTGGTCCCTGAAGGAATCCTCTAACGAACTGGAATTAAAAAGTACGTTTTGGTAACCAAGACCTTCGCTAATACTTCTAGCGATCGCCTATGTGGTTGCGAGCGTCACGATCTGTAACAGTATTGAATATTGGACCTCTATAAATAAGTAAATGATACTACCTACATTATATTTGAAGATTTTTTCTTCAATACTTATATTTACTATACTCCTACAATTACCTTACTCTTTATCTTTCATTTAAGTCTTTTTGAATTATTGGTAAAATAACGAACACTGTTCGAAAAATGGTAATCTCAAGAAATGTATTCAAATACAAAATACACTTACAACACGTTATACAGAAATAAATAATGATTACAACCAAAACTTACAAGTTACAACATATTCCATAGACACTGAGTGATGACGTGACTTCAACAATCATTAAATTACAAGTATGTTTTGGGTATAGCCGGCATTCTCAAATGGATTACTGTTATACTCTTTTCTAAACTCGGAAATATTTTGAAGAGGAGGAGAGTTTAAGAGGTTTTCTATTCATGATGATTAGAATAATTCTTTGTTGTGTTGAACAAAATTACTTCAACCTCCTTATATAGTAGTTTTATGAGCTTTAAAATGTTCACCATAAATGACCTTCATAAAGAGTGTACCTTAAAGACATAAACCAATTTCATCAAAAAGCCAAAATTATTTCCATCTCCTTTGATTCTTGGCATGAATCAGGATTTTCTCTTTAGCAAGTGAATATCTATCTTGAAAAATATCGTAACTCCTGAGTCATAAATGTGGGAGCTACTGTATAGGATGCGACCAATCATGACGATCGTTTAATGTGAGTGTTTCTGACCATTGGGAGTAATAGCCATAAAGATGATCGATTTT
Source organism: Nemophila menziesii (assembly GCA_029959085.1). Lineage (NCBI taxonomy): Eukaryota > Viridiplantae > Streptophyta > Magnoliopsida > Boraginales > Hydrophyllaceae > Nemophila > Nemophila menziesii. The sequence continues at coordinate 43,825,202 of JARWIR010000004.1, read as the reverse complement.
TTTAAGGCATACAGGTAGACTCATTCCAAATTATATAAATACACGTTCCCAAAATATATTTTATTTTTATTTTTTAATTCTTTAACTCCCCACACTCTAAGTATATCCTCAAATGTTTGGATAGTTCTTTTGGTTTGTCCATCAGTCTGAGGATGAAAAGCAGCTTTAATTCACTTCCCAGAGCTTGTTGGATATTCTCCTAAAATTTAAAACTGAAGTGAGGATCTTGATCTAACACAATTTCCTAGGGTACACCATAAAGACAGACTATTTAATTAATATAAAATTGAGCCATTTTCTCCAATAAACCCTGCATACTCATTAGTAAGAAGTGTGATGATTTAATAAGATGATATGTGATGACCTATATTGCATTGTGTGTTCCTTTTGAATTGGGCAATGTAGTTACAAAATCCATGGAAATACAATCCCATTTCCACTCGGTGATCTCCAAAGGTTGAGTAGCCCTGTTGGTTTTTAATGTTCATCTTTGACCTTTTAATATACCATGCATTTTATCATACCTGACGGTGGTGGTGCGCACTTGTGGACGATTTCACTTACTCTTTGTATCTAGAGCCTTTGTTTTCTCCATTTCCGATGTGGGACTCTTAAAGGAAAAAACTACTGGTTATTGTATTTCTCCAAGAGCTTGAAAATCTTAAAATTCTTTGTAATTTTCAATAATCTCCCACTTAGGTTTTGAGTGAAAAGGGGAACAAGTTTTCATGGCATACCAGTGTTGGGTGAATTGTACTTAAGTGGAAATATCATTCAATTTGAATTCACACACAGTGAAATGAGACAACAACCAAATCTCATAAAGTGAACGTACTCTTGAACTTCATAGTCTTCAGTCAAGACCCTCACGTCACATAATCTACCTACTAGTATTTACATATACTTTGATCATCACCTTTTCTTGCATATATGTGATCTTCAAAATGTCTACCCATATTAGACAATCCCTCCCGGACCTTAAGATCATTAAGAGCAATAGTTTTTAACCTCATCATGTGTCTCACAATCTTATCAATTCATTCTCAATAGTACCACCCTACGAGCTAAATTTAAAGTGGATTTATAAACCCATCCTAATAGGATCATCAAGGACATATATTTGAGATTTTAGTATGAAAAATGTATCTCAATCTCATCATTATATTCATCAATTACTTCTCAATAAGATCACCATTAACAAATATTAATTCATTAGGAACTATAAACTCATCCTTAATCTCTTTTAATAGTAATAAGTCGCAACCCCATTAGTGAATTCATCAAGTCCTTCTCAAAGTACCACCACTAATGGATATGAATTCATTACGGTGTTAGTGCACTTCATGTTTTTACATTATGTGCCATATTTATGGGACGATAGTGCATCATATGGACTCATCAGCCATATGCTACCCATCAATGGAATTTTGCCACATCCTTCTAGACATTTACAGGATTACTCTTCTGGGTAAGCCTTTAGTAAATGGATCAACCATATCCTTCTCTAATCGTACATACTCTAAAACTATCTGAACAATCTCCAGTAACTTTTTTACTGAACAATCTCCAGTAACTGTTTTACTGAACTATGTCTAACACGATAATGTCTCATTTTTCTATTATGGACCGCTATTATGAAGGAATCTGCTTGTTTATTGAAATTTGTAATGTGCACATACTGGTAAGGAACTTCCTTCCTATACTGGAACAACTTCTAGGAGACTATTCAACCACTCAACTTCTTACCTTTCCAACTCTAAGGCTATGAACTCATACTTCATGGTGGATCATTCTATACAAGTCTATTAAGAGGACTTCTACGATGTATAACTTCACCTAAGGGAAAATATAGCCGCTGGTAGAGCTTAGTTCAAAATTGTCTGATATCCAGTTGCATTTGAAATCTTTCAAAAATTGTAGGAAACTTGTTAATATGCTAGCCTATATCAATAGTACCTCTCAAGTACTTTTAATAAGTTACGACTAATAACCATATGTTACTACTCGGGTTGTGAGTATAGACCTACCTCCTAGTTACAGAGATTTAGTAGATCCACAGAGCCTCTCTTGACCAGCAGTGAATGAGAAAGCGGGAATGACAATCAGGAGTGGAAAAGGTCCAAGGCTTCTTGATAAGAAATGAAAATGCTTTCAATTGAGTTTATGTATATCATATGAAAAATCTGGTTGAGTATATCACACTTCCTTATGAGTTTAGCATTTTCATTAGGGGATACAACATCCCACAATTTTTACACACATGAATACTATACTTATGGATTTTTAAAAGGCACAATAATAAAAGAGTCAAATATTTCAACATCTTTTTTCATAATGAAAATAAAAAAGAAATACCATTACTACCTCTAATGATTTTTACCCATATGATCACATCATCTTCCCTTATATCTTTTATATTACAATTAGAAGTGTTTAGTCTAATTTATATCATGAACACAAGTACCCAAGAAGAGTAGGTCATACACATTTTAAAAAAAGATAACACAATTTGGAGCATATTACTTTAAAGTAAACACAAAGGTTAGAATATTAACTACAAAGTCATATTTTATTAATATACTATCTCACTTATTCCTATCATTAGTTAAATGCCTATTTTAAGCCATACATCAAATTCCTAATCCTTCATAAGTTATCCTTTTGGATCCAAACCACAAACCCCTTGAGTTTAATCATATATATATTCACTTAGATCACTTTTTAAAATACAGTTTTCACATCCCAAATGTATAACTTGTTTGTGAATGGAAGCTAGAATAGTAAGGGTCAAAAAGTTTCTATTTAAGGGAGTAAGGGTCAAAGTAATCTAAATTTATTTTATTTATTAAATCACCATGTCCCAATTATTCCTTACAATCCACTTGCTAGTGACTATTTTTCTACCCTTAAAGTTGGTTAATTCCCATGTATCATTTGTTTTAATAGATTCAGATTCCTTGTTAAAGGCCTATTTCCAGAAACTAACGTCAACGGATGTTATAGCTTTATTATAAGTTTTAGGGTCTTCCTCTATAAGAGATAGAGAGAAAGGGAGAGAGAGAGAGAGAGAGAGAGAGAGGAGAGAGAGAGAGAGAGAGAGAGAGAGAGAGAGAGAGAGAGAGAGAGAGAGAAAGTTACTACATCTACACTTAGCACGTCTATGTGAAAACCCTCAATCATAAGAGTAGTGATATAGTAGGGACAAAACAAGAGTTGATCTTATGCCTTCTCCTGCATTCATCCTTAAAAAATACTATTAGGGTTTACATATGTTTTAAAAGCTGCGAGCTGATTATCACTTATAGACACATCACTATTTTGAAAATAGTTATTGGCAGGAAAATAAATTCTTACATCATTCAATTTTTTTTCAAGGAAATAAGAATTCAGTATATCTATATTCACACATTGACTTATCATCCATCTGTATTAATTTATAAGTTGCATGCATTATGTTATTTCTCTTGAAACTTGAATCTATGGTCTCGGGTTCGATGTTAACTTTTAAGAAATCTAGTAGCCCTGTCATGGACAAACATAACCAGATTCCCTGTTAAAGGCCTATTTCCAGAAACTAACATCAACGGATGCTATAGCCTTATTATAAGTTTTAGGGTCTTCCTCTATAAGAGATAGAGAGAGAGAGAGAGAGAGAGAGAGAGAGAGAGAGAGAGAGAGAGGAGAGGAGAGAGAGAGAGAGAGAGAGAGAGAGAGAGAGAGAGAGAGAGAGAGAGAGA